>OW388300.1:15439765-16039765 GCA_936450465.1 Gibbula magus
GGGGGTGTAGCGGTTCTGGAGGAGAAGACAAAAATGCAATGCTTAGCCACTATCGGGCTTTCTCTCTGCCATAATAGCCGCGATATAAGTGAAATACTCTTGAAAGCGGCGTTAAACCCAAACTCACCCCCCCCCCCCCCCCCCCCCCCCCCCCCCCCCCCCCCCCCCCACCTAATCCCGAACCACCTAGTGCGTTTAAGAAAGTACTCTCCCACAGCTAGCCAAATACATCTTCAAGATCATATGGTCTTTAAATTTTACTAGCATCTTTTCTACTAGCTACAAGACTACCGGACAAATCCTAATTTCAATGGGCTCTATTTTTATTCTCAAAAGTGTGTAAATGTAAATCAAATTGCACTTGAATAAAGGTGAAGCAAAAAATGGATGTTACACTTAATATCACCTCAGGCCATTTGTCACAAAACCTGCTACCCTAAATGCTCGCTGACTTTGGTATGACATTCTAACAAGGTCATAATCTATATATGGACTGCAAATCCTCTGACGTTGAGACATTTTGGATGTTTCTAGAATAAAATAGATTTCTAGAACAATTTATAATTACATTCAGATCATGTATACATACGCATATTTCTAGAACAATTTATTGTTACATTCAGAACATGTGTATGTATATATATATATATATATGGAAAAAATAATGGATTTAGAAGTAGAAATCTTCCATTTTAATGGCGAGCGCTTTCAGCTACACAGTCTCTTCAGGCAACACCTAACGGATAATTATACCCCGCTACACTTTTTGTTCCACTCATAACTCAGACACTAATTGTTCAAATGTTACGAAACCACTGATGTGTACATCTGTCATTTTTATATTTCATACCCTCATTTGCATATTTGTATGTTTCATACCCTCATTTGCATATTTAATGCCATTTTTCATATTTTTCGACTTTTACTTCTAAAACATGCTTACGAGTGTAATACCTACTCTGCTTTATAATACTTATATATAATGGTCTGTTCATACAAAAGTTTAAACATTGATGCCCTTTTGCTATTTTCAAACATTTCTCTTTGACCAATGGTAAAAGCGGGGGTATCATGAGTGAGCTGTGCTCACTAATTCTCTTGTTATATATATACATAAAAAATAAAATGTTCGAAGCAATTACAATGATTTAAGTGCAAAAGAGGCAATTGTGGTACATGCCTGTATCTATTGGAAGGAAATGCCGTGAATTTTAAGGGGAAAGGAGATTTCCGAATTAAACATTATTTTGATTGTGCATCTAAAAACATTTTATATGTTATGACATGCACAGGCTGTAAAGAACAATATATCGGACAAACAGAAAATCTACGACCTCATGTTAGAGTCCACAAACAGCGTCCAGTGTCCAGAGGGGTGCTGTTTCCCTCTCAGTGAACATTTGGACGTGTGTCCAAAGGAACAGAAATAAAATTTAGCATTTTCCCATTCTATCAAATGGAAAAAAACAAACGAGTTTTAAAAGAAGAAATACCACTCAAAACTGAATACTATTGAATTCTGAATGCATAATTTCATGTATGTACATTGTCCCCACTATGACATCATAATCTTCTATAACGCATCATTCTCCCTGAAGATGAAATGAAACCGGGATATAAATTTCACCTGTCTACATCACATTTAGCAGGCAATATTCGTGCATAAAATAAGCTTGTGTAGTAGCCAGCCCAAAAGTTTTACTATTACGATATCAATTGATATGGCTGAGCAAAATTAACCAGGTTACGGGCTATTTGGGCTGGCTATATTTTAAACTTTGTTATCTCCTCGAAGTCATCATAGAATTCTTATGAAGTTGTGACATATCAATACAGTGACCTTTGCCTTTGAGCGTCCTGTGATAAATATGAACCTTGATGTTATTACGTTATATTTGATAATTTGGTATATAGTGAAATACTAGCAGTGATAAATTGACCCCTGAGTCTTGCAACAAATACTGGATTTGGAAAGGGCTCATAAAAATTAAAGTGCGACTCAAAGGTTTTTGTCTTCAAATTTGATACCAGTAATCATTAACGGAATACACAGACACAGACTATTTGGGTGACCTTGACCTCATTTTCAAGGTCAATACAAGACTTTGACCAGTTTTTAAAATGTTGTTAGCACGATTCCTCATGAACTGCTGCATCTGCAGGGTTTAAATTTGGTATGTGTCTTCATTTGGGAATACGCAGACACCAGTCTATTTGGGTGACCTTAACATTAGTTTTGTATTTATCCATTTAGCTCATTTCTTAATTGCAGCGGGGATATGGTCACGTTTTTGACAATTACTTTCTTGAAATAAATATGTGTGTGTGGAACAGGTGAATGAACTGACAAAGCGGATGTTCATTTTGAAACATCACAGCTGATTGCAAGACTAACTTTGATTGCAACCAATCAGAATAATAGCACTCAATAAGGACTAAGGACCTCTGTTCGAAGAGAAATGAACCTTGACCAATGTGGAATTTACATTGTAAATTTGGTGACTGTCAAAAGTGTATTAGTGTCCACATAAGCAATACCTAATTACCCCTTCCTTGCGTTTAGCACGGAGCGGAGGATATATTATTCAGCTGTGTACATCCATATGTCTGTGCGTCCATACATCCGTATGTACGAAATGGAATAACTGATGCACTATTCACTGGATTCTTTTCATATTTTGCATGTATATATATATAGGTACATCATAGTGAGATTAACGCAGTGTATTGTGACCTTGACCTTCATTCAAGGTCACACTGAGACTTTGTCATTTTACCCTTGTTGGCGGAATATCTCGAGAACCGTTGACTGGATTCTCTTTTTATCTTACACATAGCTTCTCCTGGGAAGACAAAGGTCTGATTAAATTTTGGTGACCTTGACATTATTTTTTTCAATTTTGAAGTATTCATTTGCAATCATGTCATCTTGGTGACAACTATTTGTTATTGTCCCCCACAACAACGCGGCATGGGGGACTATATATTCAGCGGCGTACGTACGTCACATTTCTTGTGTACGAGATATCTCATGAAACATTGCATCCAAAGTCTTCAAATTTGGTGTCTACATTGGGGGAAAAAGCAGATACACAATTTTGGTGACCTTGACCTTATTTTCAAGGTCACTGCGACACTTTGACCACTTTTCGAACTCTTGTTAACATGATTTATCATTGCCTGATGGACCCAAAGTCTTCAAATTTGGTGGCAGGCTACAATGGCGGATTACGCAGACACCAGTCGATTTTGCTGACCTTGACCTTATTTTCATGGTCACCTCAACACTTTGACCACTTTTGAACTCTTGTTAACACGATATATCATTACAGTCGAATCGGGTGACCTTGACCTTAATTTTCAAGGTCACTACGGCACTTTGACTGGCTTTAAGCCTCTTGTTATTAACCCTTAGCATCCATTAATTATCTTGAAATTTGGTGACATCTGTCATTAGAGAATTATGCAGACACCAGTCAACTGTTAGTGCATAACACTGTGACCACATTCTTGTTTATGCTATGTCATGAACCTTAGCACCCAATGTCTTCACATTTGATGTCATAATGACATTTATTTACCAGAAATGCAATATAAGAAGAACCACATTTAGAAAATGTGTCTTACATGACTCAACGTTGGAGGCTGGGGACATTGCCATGTTAGTGGCAAACACTTGTTTGATATGTTATTCTTAATCTCAGAGATAATGATTAATGCACTATGATCCTGATGAGCTACAGGGGCAAAAGCTCTATTTGTATTCTGGGGGTGGGATAGCACAGTGGTTAGCGTGTTTGGCTTTGGATCAAGAGGTCCGTGGTTCGAATCCCACCAGGGGCACGGCAACTTTGTCTGCAGTAGAGAACTGTTCTACATGCAGTAAGGTTTGGGTGCAATGCTATACTGAATTTCAGTGCAGTACCACCCATGGTTCGCTAGTTCCAGCCACTGCTCGCAGGTTTCACAGCAACGCATAGCCACATGGCATTGCGGGATTTCTCCCTGCCATAATACTAGCAGTCGTGATATAAGGGAAATACTCTTAAAAGCGGTGTTCAACCCCAACTCACCTCACCTCTATTCATATTCTACTCTCGTCTGACCATATTACAAAGAGAGAATATATTCATAAATCAGACAAAGTAAATATTTTAGCCATTCCGTACAGAATTATGAGAGACAATATATACCCACACAGAGCCACATTGACGTTACAAGAATATGAATATTACAAATGCAATAAAAAGGGGAAAATTTACATGAAAGAGATATATTCAAATGTACATTATACTTTTTTTTTGTTTTAGCAACAAAGAACAACCAAGATTAAATCTAATGTTGTCAACATTCTCCAAATTAAAAAATTACATATACAATCTCACATATACATACAAGTTGTAAACATTTGTCAACATGCAAAATGTAATAAAACAATATTATCAATAAATGTTTTCAGTAAAAACAAGTTCTATCAGTTTAATGGCAACCGACATGCTGACTAGTTTTGACTTAAAGGGGCAGTTGCACGTTTTTTGCAAATTTTATTTTTTCAAATTTCCCATTTCAAATGATAGTTTATGCCATTTATATTTACTTTAAAGGGTAAAACATCTTATTACACAAACCAATTACCCCTAGTGGTAATAACGGTGTTGCGCATAAAGCAAAAATTGCATGGCGGCCATTTTATTGTGAATACATTTTATTATTTCGAAGGACAAATATGATACCCATGGCTTAATGGAACCATGTACACTCACTTTTTAACTTGATTTTCCAAAGAGAAAAGGGTGTTTTACTATTGGTGGCATTAACATCTAAACAAAGGTAGTCCTTTTCTTTTAAGAAGGCTTACAATTAAAATTACCATGCCACAATCCAATTCCACTTCGATATTTGCGCAACTTATTATTCCTTTAACAACCAACCAACTTGGAAAACATCTTGTTGCCATTTTGAAAATTAATCATTAATAACCACCTCAATAAGTTTTGAAACTATAAAGACATATGTTCCTGTATGTAAATGTCTTTAAGGTTTTACATCTGATTACTTCTTACTCTAACTCTAAAATTCCAATTCCGTTTACATCTTAATACTAAGATATCAATTTTCTCATTCTAAAAATCTGTCTGACATGTCATGGTTTAATAATAATAAATAAATATAGTCGCAAGCGATGATAAACGGATTCAGCGTGTAAAGGTTTCAATTAATTGAAATATCGAAAATAAGGACATCTTACCAATGTAATTGCAAATCTTTTGAAAAAAGTTACAAGTCTCTAGCATGTCTCTAGGAGTATTGAGATGCAAATTTTACATGTCAAAATGGAACGATTTTAAAGAAAATCAAACCACTTGTTCGTCAGGATGTATATTTTTGTTTGCATTGCTATTGTGAACCTTTTGAAAAATAGCTTCATGTCTCTAGGTGCATTTTGAAAATATTTCTCATGTTAAAATTGATGTATTTATACCCTTTCTCACGACCGGAAATTTTATTTGTGATTCCAAAAGACACTATATTGCCCTGAAAATTTCATGCAATTGTGAGTCTGGGTTTTGGAGTTGTGTCCCCTTAAAATAGGTCCCGCGTGAAAAGTTGCCTGATTTTGAAAGGTCACTGCGCAAAAAGTTTGAGGAGTTTGCTTACAAAAAACAACACCATGGATTCATCAATACTTCAGCTGCATATATATGAAAGTTTCAGATTCGTGTTACATGTATCTTCAGAGGAGAAGATTGTCAAACATACATGGGGTCCGACAATTTTAAAAAGTCAGAAAAATCAAAATGGCGACTAAACCATGTGACCTACAAACTTGCCATGATTTACTTTTTGCTTGCATTATCATTGCCGATCTTTTTTAAAAAGTTGCAAGTCTCTAGATGCATTTTGAAATTTTGTCCCTTGTTGAAAATCAAACTTTAGATTCGAACTCGACCTTCAATGGCTTGGCCTATTGGGCCAAAAAGCTTAGTTTCGTTACTACCATAGTATGTGCTATCATCATGCAAAGTGGCATGAGTCAGGCATTTTTGCTGAAGAATGGATACAAAATTGGTGGAATAATAATAATAATAAACACGTCAATTAACAATCC
The DNA here is from genome assembly GCA_936450465.1 of Gibbula magus. NCBI lineage: Eukaryota > Metazoa > Mollusca > Gastropoda > Trochida > Trochidae > Gibbula > Gibbula magus. Next base: position 15,445,875 of record OW388300.1, read on the forward strand.
TTAGAATAGAGTTATAATTATAGAGTGCTGAAATCCTCCACACAGTGAGCAAATTTGAGAAAACGTAATGTGCACAAAAATGTGCTACAGCGCCTTTAAGCAGTTGGAGTTTGAGAGGTAGGACAAGAGACATCTAATTATAGTGAGTTTGTGCCAATTCTTTTCCTGATAACAATTGCTGGTGTTTGATCGAGTAAGTTAACCGACATTTACCCGAAACTTGAGAAGCGTCTATGTCTAAGCTTTAAATACCACAAATGTCATGATAATCTGCACCTTATAAATACCACAATTGTAAAATGTTATAATGAAAATAGGAATCTGTCAATATACACTCTATGAATACCACATTTATAAAATGTCATAAAAATATGAATTGGTCAATCTACACTTTATAGATACCATAATTGTAAAATGTTATAATAAAAATATGAATTGGTCAATCTACACTTTATAGATACCATAATTGTAAAATGTTATAATAAAAATATGAATTGGTCAATGTACACTTTATAGATACTATAATTGTAAAATGTTATAACAAAAATATGAATCGGTCAATATTCACTTTATAGATACCATAATTGCAAAATGTCTGTCATAAACTATGAATCGGTCAATGTACACTTTATGAATACCTTAATTGCAAAATGTCATAAAACTATGAGGCAGTCAATCGACACTTTATAAATACCACAATTGTAAAATTTCATAATAAAAATTAGGCTATGTCTTACCTCACTATTAAGCTGAACATCCATTGATGAGAAAGAAACATGTATTGTTACTGCATTTGAGGCTACCACATATTTATAGGCAGTCAATACCTGTAGTGCTAGCGTAGAAATGTGAATCAGTCCTATCGTTTGATTGGCTCAATACTGTATGAATGAGTCTAAGTGCTACAATCACACGCGGGGAGAGGTTTACAGCGAATTGTTGTCTCCTCTGTTTGTAGTACCGGTACGAAAGGAGGTCACTTGTTGTTAGGAAAATAATATCTTGTTTAACATCCTACCTGCCACACAACTAATTAACAAAGAAATGAGAAAACAATTCTTTTTCAGAAGGGATCCTCCATAAGGTACTTTTTTTAATTGTAATATGTAATTTATTTGAATTAAAGGATAATTGACAATCATTATCATCAACCAATCAACTCTATGAGATTGAATATAAAACATCTTTTATCTTCTTCATTAGTCTTTCATCAACTCCATAACTTTTTAATCGCCTAGGCAAGTCTGCAAGACCAAAGTTTAATGAACACATTTCATAGGCTTATCTTTATTTTAATTTCATTAATTTAAAATTTTATTTTAGAAATTCATTTTTGATGATTAATGTTAGATTAGTTTTCATAACAAGACGCAATTGTTATGATTGTTTTTATATTTAAAGTTGATGCTTATAAAGCAAATTTCTTCTAAAAAAATGGAATCTTATCTAAATTTATGAAATACATAAATTATTACTTATTAGTTCGTTGTTAATTTTCTGCATCATTGTGGCACGAAATGAGGTCCTAGAAATTGCCCTAATTACTACCTTACCACAGGGTTCAAAATGGAATGTAAAGAGAGCCTTTCTCTGCCTTATTATACCTCCAGCCTAAGCAGCGGTATATACTATATAGCGTTCATTCTGTCCATCTGTCTGTCCCATAATTTTGTCCGGAGCATATCTTCCAAACTATACGTGAGATCCCCACCAAACTTGTCACTATACATGTCAACAATGATCCCTATATGTGCCTTTTGAAGGTGAAAACTTTCTGTGAAATTTATTTTTTTGTGGTTTCCATGGAAACATGACTTGAACATTAGCATAAGGTGAAGTTACTTTGTCACCCATACTATATATGGGATCCCCACCAAACTTGTTATACAATGATGTGGTTTATCCACCCCCCGCCCCCATAAAATTTGCATGGGCGGGTATTGTGGAGTGAATGAATTGGACCCCCCCTTTTCAAAATTCCTGGATCCGTCACTGGTATACATGTCAGTCATGAGCTCTAGATCACCTTCAAATTTTATTTCTTCATTTTACCAACTTCTATATGCCTCCAAAAAAAAGTCTTAAATAACATCTTGTTTTTTTTATTGTTTAGAAATAAATGGACATACCATGTTTATCATTGTAGGTTATTGTCATATATAGGGAAATTTGAAAAATGTGAAATATCATGAAACATTGTTATTTGTGGACAAGGTGAGATAATGGGGACTCCTTTCTTGGGCATGATCTAGTTTATTTTACAGGTGTGATGGATGTTTATTGATTTTGAGAAACCTCTTTCGGACAATGTCAAAAATGAGGCCGTGACAGTGTCATTTAACTGAGTTGAGTGAGTCATTCAATCAGGAGGGACCAAGTTGCCTGATATATACTGTTTGTATTATCAACTCCTGACCTTTCACCTCGTCCTTCACATTATCTTCACATTGTACCTTGTGAACTTGACTACAATTTGGGACTGAAAAAAAATTCAAAAGTTATCATAACCTTTTTGCTTATCAGGCCTGAAAGATCATATGGGCTTATGGTATTGGCTGTCTTCCGTCATCCATAAAATTTTCACATTTTCGACTTCTTGTCCAGAACTGATGCACCCTCAAAGCTGAAATTTTGTGGGGATGTACCTTGCACCGAGGGTATCTTAGTTTGTACATTTGAATCTGACCCACTTCAACTATTGGCGAGGGCGGGTTAGCGCGTTCGGTTTCGGATCAACAGGTCCGTGTTCGAATCCCGCCAGGGGCACGGAAACTTTGTCTGCAGTAGAGAACTGTTCTACACGCAGTAAGGTTAGGGTGCAATGCTACACTGAATTTCAGCGTAGTACCACCCATGGTTCGCTAGTTCCAGCCGCTGCTCGCAGGTTTCACCGCAGTGCATAGCCACATGGCGTTGCAGGCTTTCTCCCTGCCATAATACTAGCAGCCGCGATATAAGTGAAATACTCTTGAAAGCGGCGTTAAACCAAAACTCACCTCACCTCACCTTACCTCAAATATTGGGCAGTTTCCCGAAAACCTTTGAACGACATCTTCTCAGAAATTAGGTGGCTTAGGAAGCTAAAATTTTTTTTAACACCTTAATACATGTAGATTAAAGTTTGTTCATTTGGTCTTGACCCCTTTCAAATATGGACATGGCAGGGGGTCGACCTTAATATCTTTAAAGGACTTCTTCTCAAAAAACATTTGATACAGAAAGCTGAAATTTTAAGAATAACATCTTTATAACATGTATAACATGTCTGAAGAAGCCGCCTTAACGGGTGGCGAAATGTAATGAATTAAATTCAAAAATGAATATCTGTGTTTTTCTATCTGTTGGATGGTTGACCCCCTCTCATTCTTATACTTCTGGTTTAACCATTAGTCTTCCATCCGGCATCCTTTAGTGGATCCGGAGAGAAAACACAGTGACGTCAGCCGCCTCCTCATACCGTGGAAAACGCCTATAGACCAGTTTATAACATGTAGACTTAAGTTTATTTTAAGTCTAACACTTTGAATGTGAAAAAGAATATTCCAAAAAAATATATTGAAAAGGAGCCTCTTTTTCTGTCAATCCCATTTCTTACAGTCCTCTTTTCAATATTTAATAAATTAGTTATATTTTCAGATTAAATACTTTTTTCAAAGTCTGAGAGCGTAAGAGAACAGTCTTCAACATCTAACAACATAGACCCTGAAGAGCTACAGAGCCCATGGCTCTATTATTTGTTGTGTTAAAATACAATGTATATAAATAATACAATTAAATTTCACGAACATAATCATTTTATTAGTACAGTCAGGCCTCGATAATCCGAACACTACCGTTTTTCATCAAAAACGTTCGGATAGTGAAATGTTCGGACTACTGAGTACTGATGACTACTAAAGAGATTAGTTTGGTTACATCTTCCTACTGTTCGGAAACTGCGAGATTCGGATTATCGGTGGCCGGATTATCGCGGCTTGACTGTATAGTGTTTAGGGCTGTGTATTGCCTCAATTTTTGTATTGCGATACGCATTGCTGAACTGTAGTGTATTGCAATACGTACCACAATATATTGCGGGGTCCTCTGACAATGAGATATTTCTCTAGAAACCATTTTAACTAGTGCCAATGATATTGCAACATGCTAAATGAAATCTACATTCAACTTTTATACTTCTTTTCAGATCTTTAAAATATCATTTGTAATACAGTCACACATTCCAGCACTTCAAAATAATTTTCTTAATACAAGTTAAGCCAGTAAATGTGCCTTTTACAAGAAAAATTAATAAATTTGACGTAATATTTGTTGGTGCAATATATTGCGATATGAAAATCGTATTGCAATACGTGTATTGCACAACTCTGTATTGCAATATATTGGTATTGCAATAATATTGCACAGCCTTAATAGTGTTTAAATCAAATGGTCTTTATTAACTAAATTCACAAGTAAGAACATAAATGGATACATCTACTCGTCTAGGCCTACTTTCCAAAATTTATGACAATGTGGGAACTTCATACTAGGAAGGTTAAGAACTAGGTCTTCACCAGCGTGTGGGTGGTAGTATTGACATGTTTCCGTTGATAGGATGTCCACCGCTTATTGATTGTCACTTCTTGTTGTTTAGTATCTAGTTTTCCATGACTCAGTTATTTAGATACAGGAGACGTGTATACAGTGTGGATTTTTCTTTACAAGGTCGAGCTGACTGAACGCATTCTCAATAGTGGACAGGGTTGGCCATATTGTTACGTAAAGGTTAATGTCCGAAGGGCGGAGGCCCATTATTTTTAAGGAATGGAGAGTTACGAGATCATTAACCTACTTACATTACACTCAAATTATTGCTCTTTTATGAAAATTGCTTTAAAAAGTTAAAGAAATTAAAATTTCTACTGAAAAATATGATGGGGAGTGTAACTGTCCATTACTGAAAAATAATGAAGTGAAAGTGTAATTTAATCACACACATTACTCAGGGCTCAACAAATAAAATTTTACTTTGTCGTCACATTAGCCAGTGCATTCCTTGTAGCCTTGTGGTTTAATATTAGTTCCCTTTTCCCCCCATATACTTGTTCAGCAAAACCATCATAATCCTAATAGTAAATTTACTCAAATGTTTCACTTTATTTAAACAATTACCATGCATTTCAAAGTTGTTGTTTTGTATATCAAGCTGACCTCATACAAATTTCAATAACAATTTACCTCTAAAAGTCATAATTAAATAATAATAGTCCATTTATATAGCGCTTATACCCATGCACATTACATGCTCAAAGAGCTGGTTGAAATATTACCCCTGGTCAACGAGTACAAAACACTCCCTGAGGAGAATACAACCGGTCGCCTGTCAGGCACTCAAGGTTCAAATTCAGACTACCATTGTATCATACCAGGTACCCATTTACTGCTGGGTGGACAGAGGCACACTTCAAACTAAGTCACTTACCCAGGGTGACACCACAAGTCTCTCAACTTATGTCTCAGTGTGGGGCTACCCCTCAAACCTAAACTCGGCCTTAAAGGGAGGTAATGTCGCCATATTGGATTGTTTTGCATTACGTGAATGAAAACACCCTATATTGTACCTTATTTTGCAACTTTTTAATAACTAAAGACATACACTGATAATAACCACTAATAAACACTTTGCTGTTATGTTGTTGCGAATTTTCCCCCGCTCGTAGCGCCAATGAATGGCTTCAGTTCTCATTAGCAGCTCCGCCTAAGTCGGAGCTGCTATCAGTTTTTGCGGTTTCCATCGCCGCCGCCGCCCGCGCGTTTTGTATTGGCTATAACTTTTTTCCTAGAAGGTTTTGAGAACTCGTATACATAACTTCTTACTTATGCCCCTGGGGAATTTTTTTGACATGTTCACATTCAAGGTCAAAGTTCACGAGTTATGAAATCGCTAAAAAAAATCCTTGTAAACATGATAACTTGAAAAATATTTGTGCTATCAGGCTCTTATTTGGTGTATATCAACTATGGAGAAAGGCCAAGATTTGTAAAGGTTTTCGCTAACATCCGTCAAAGGTCAAGGTCATAGCGAGGTCACAACTAAAGCATGCTTTTGCGGAAATGTCTTATTTCAACTATTAACAATTTGAATCATTACATGATTGTGATACACAATGAACAGTGATCACTGATTGTATGACCTTGAATTTTAAAGGTCAAGGTCACGAGATAGGGTCAAGGTCACCAGTTCTGAAATCACTAAATAACTTTTTTACATGAAGGTATCAACACCTCATATATATAGCTTCTTTCTTGTACACCTGGGGAATTATTTTGACATGCTCACATTCAAGGTCAAAGGTGAAGGTCATGAGTTCTGAAATCACTACAAAAATCCTTGTAAACACATTAACTTCAACAACTTCAGTGCTATCAGGCCCTTACTTGGTATATATCAACTATGGAGAAAGACTGAGATTTGATAAGGTTTTCGCTAAAATCTTTACAAGGTCAAGGTCACAGCGAGGTCACAACTTAAGCATGCAGTTGCGAACATGCCTTATTTTAACTATTAACACTTTGAATCATTACATGCTTGTTATACACAATGAAAAGTGATCATGGACTGTGTGACCTTGAAGATCAAAGGTCAAGGTCATGAGATATGGTCATGGTGACCAGTTCTGAAATCTCTAAATAACTTTTTTTCCAAGAAGGTACTAACACCTCATATACATAGCTTCTTTCTGATAAATCTGGTGAATGATTTTGACATGTTCACATTCAAGGTCAAAGGTCAAGGTCACGAGTTCTTAAATCACTATAATAATCCTTGTAAACATGATAACTTCAAACATGTTTGTGCTGTCAGGCTCTTATTTGGTATATATCATCTATGGAGAACAACCAAGATTTGAAAAGGTTTTCGCTAAAATCTGTCAAAGGTCAAGGTCACAGCAAGGTCAACTTAAGCATGCTATTGTGAATTTGTGAATATGCCTTATGTTAACAATGAACACTTTGAGTCAAATTCATGATTGTTATACACAATGAAAAGTAATCATTGATGGTGTGACCTTGAAGGTCAAAGGTCAAGGTCATGAGATATTGGTTAAGGCCATGTTAATCCTTTGATCCAATTTTGAAATCAGAAATAGATTTTAAGAACAAACTTGTGAAAAGTGACCCCAGTGATGATTCAACTTGTTAGAATAACTTGAATAATGAAAAAAAAATTGTAAAAAAACTTTCCATTTTATTCATGCTGAGGAGAAGGCGGAACAGGGAAAGGCGAGACCCAAAGTTTCGGAGCTGCTCTGCTTTTGCGGTGTCCCGCAAACGCTCATCTAGTTGTTTTTATTTTTCAACAAATGTGCACTTGTGTTTATCAAGTTGTCAAATATAAAGTCATCAAAATATTACCTTCATTAGTATCTTTCAATTTGACTGTGTGTTAATCATGTATTTATAACATATATGGGAATATCCTGTCGAATTTTGTTTCCACAAAAAATACCCCGATATAACCCTCCTTTTAATACCACGTTCACCTATGCATGAGTGCCCATTGGTGTTGTCAGGTAGACACTGGATAAAACCAAATGTGGACAGGGTCACAGACTCGTGTGCTTGCTGCTCCTTCCTTGTTGCCAGTGAACTCGTTATTTCATAATGATGTCATATGATCATGCTCTAGCCCCCAGTACGCATGTTCTTAGACAGGATTGTGATTGCCACATGTCGAACTGATCTCGGACAGGGTGAAGCATTTAGCTCAGTTTTCTGTATCATGTGACTTTGACTTGTTATGTTTTCCACTGAATCCCGGACAGGGTCACAGACAAAGTTTATTTTTAATCTCTAATATTCTCTGTGTTCAAGTCAGTCGTAAGTTGTGACACCTATGATAGACAAGTTCACATTTTGAAATTTGGTTTCTGGACTAGGGGAGTCGGTCGTGATCTAACATCTCCAGATCATCTGGGTCACCTTTCACAAAGCAACCTTTACTAAGGTTAACCTTAACTCCCATTCTTTAACATTGCACTAAGGTTACCTTAGTCACTTACGATCACCTTAGTCCTTTGTGAAGAGGAGTCAGTGAGAGAGAGACCAAATGTTTATATGAATCTTGCTTGTGATTGTAATAAAGAAACATTTTCTGGAAGTTTTAAAGTCTTAACGACTGATTATGGGAATAAGAAACTAATACAAATTATTATAACATATGCATGTGTAATTATTTCAAGGTGAGGTTTCAGGTAAAAATTGTTTGGATAGCAGTGGGTGGCGCGTTCGGCTTTGGATCAAAAGGTCCGGGGTTTGAGTTCCGCCAGGGGCACAGAAATTTTGTCTGCAGTAGAGAACTGTTCTACATTCAGTAAGGTTTGGGTGTAATGCTGTACTGAATTTCAGCGCAGTTACACCTATAGTTCATTAGTACAAGACGATGCTCGCAGGTTTCATCGCAATGCACCCACGATGGTATGCAGGCTTTCTCCATGTGATAATACTAGCAGCCGTGATATCAGTGAAATACTCTTGAAAGTGGTGTTAAAGAGGCAGTAGCACATTTTTTGCAATTTTATTTTTTTAAATTTCCCATTTATAAGGATAGTTTATGTCATTTATATTCACTTTAGAGGGTAAAACATTATTACACAAAACAATTTTCCGTAGTGGTATTAACAGTGCTGCATAAAAGGCAAAAAATGCATGGCGGCCATTTTATTGTGAACACAGTTTATTATTTCGAATGACAAAAAAGATTCCCATGGCTTTACGGAACCATGTCAACTAATTTTTTAACTTGATTTTCTGAAGAGGGAAGGGTGTTTTACTTTTGGTGACATTATTTTTCAAATACATTTGTACGACCTATTTCACCGAAAAAACGTACTACTGCCCCTTTAAACCCCAACTCACCTCAAGTATGGGGTATGCATTGTGTGTATAATGGAAGTGACATGCATTGATGTATGTATTTAAACTGGCTCGTGGACAAGTTCAAACTCTGCAACCTATCTCGGACAAGTTCAAACACTGCAACATATCTCCAGCAAGAGAGAGAGACTACTGAGCATGATGCATTATGGGAAGGCTTTCACGATTAAATGATAATGTTTAGTTCACATGAAGGTAAACAGGGATAATTAGGACGTTCATAAAGTCAGTAAAGTGAGAAAAAAAATTGCAGAACCTTTTTCTTCCAACTATTTGATTTCACTATGAAGGAAAATATTTTAAATCGTGAAAAAAACTCAATGACTAAAAATGAGAAAATTATTTTTAAAATTGACATTTAAGCGAACTGACTCAATACACTCAGGTCCCATTGTATTTGAAGTGGGACAAAGTTCACTCTTTTATTTTTAGTTTTAGAAACCCTATAACGTTCTTTGTAATGGATAAGCTAACCTGAATTCGTTTGTGACTGCACTTATTTGAGTCCGTCCAACCCTGTCTATTCTAAATACTGGAATACTTAAGAGACCCGCTTTTTAACCCCCGAGTGAAACCCAAAGGGATTATGTCGTGAGGCAGACCGTCTGTCCTTCCGTCTGTCCGTCTGTCTGTCTGTCCGTCCCTAACTCCGTACCTGTGTTCTTAAATCAACTTCTCCCACAGTTTTTGATCAATCTTTCTGAAACTTTACACATGCTTGGGATATATATCGGTGATATGCATGAGCTCTTTTGGCACTGATCAGATTAATATTTTCAGAGTGATGGCCCTTGACTTGAAACTATCATCTGCAACATGACTTGATGACTAATTTTCGTATAAAGAGAATCATCCTGCCAAGAGCACGGCAACTTTGTCTGCAGTAGAGAACTGTTCTACACGCAGTAAGGTTTGGGTTCAATGCTACACTGAATTTCAGCACAGCACCACCCATGGTTCACTAGTTCCAGTCGCTGCTCGCAGGTTTCACCGCAGTGCATAGCCACGTGGCGTTGTGGGCTTTCTCCCTGCCATAACACTATAGCAGCCGCGATTTAAATGAAATACTCTTGAAAGCGGCGTTAAACCCCAACTCACCTCACCTATAAAGAGAATCTGATGTAATTTAGTTTCAAAGACAACTACCCTCTGGATAAGCGCGCCCTACAGAATGTGATGTCATGATTAGAGATATATTCATTCAATTGCATTCGATGTAATTTATGATGAAGAACACAATAACAAGGGTTTTGGCATCTTCGAACTTGTCAACTGCACAGTCGCTATGAAAGTGCACACATGCAAATGCTTTTTCTAGACTATATTTGTCTTGTGAGTTTTATTGTGATTGTACAACGAACATATGGTGCATGACTGCAAAAAAGTGAATATGAAAAATATTACAAATTAAAATGATAAAAAAACAGTTTATTATCCATAACTGTGCTCCGCCGGAGATAGTGCTTGCGTGAGATCAAGCGATATCTAATAGAAGATATCGTTTTGACAGTAGATTTTGAACAATGGCCTGCCACCGTCAAATAATGACATCACAATGCCTTTACATCATCAAGTTATGATATCACAATTCTATGACATCATAAACATGATGACATCACAATGCTATGGCATCAGCAGATTGCAAGATAAATGGCAGTGCTGTGCTCATAGATGTACACTTTTTCATTGAAACGTAATGTAGAATGATTTTGGATAATAAATAGAATCTCACCCCCGTGTCTTCTGTCTTGGCAAGCCTTGGATATTTTATCACCTCGTGTTGATATATAGATATCAGAAGACACTTGGGTTAGATTCTCTATATATATCCTTGATTAAATGCTTCAAACAAAAGACCTTGTTGGGAAAAATAGCTATTCTGACATCACACCTAAAATGACTGCAGCAACTTGCTTTTCTGTCACATTGTTGTAGTTAGGATCGCCCTATCTGCAATATTCTCAGAGTGAAGCACCTCTCGCCAACACTGACTGTCAAAACAGCTAATCCACTCTTCCACCAAGATCCCAACATTTCTATTTCTATTTCCTATTTCTAATCCGGCATTTAGGCGAATAAGCTCAACATTGCTTATAACAAGCATAGAAAAATATCCAACTTCACATGACAACTACTTTTCTTAATAATCTTCCTTGAGGTACCTTTTACAATTTCATCTCCAACGAAATGCAAAATGTACCGCGGAAAGATTCAAATAATCTAGAACCTCTGTAGGTTTTGTTCAAATTTCAGGCTACACCTGTGAAGTACAACAATGCAAAATTCCACTTGTTTTTGCTACATCTATAACTTACTATATGTGTCTATATTTCAGGGTCCACCTCGGCCTGGCTATGCCCCGGTACAGATGGGAGGACCCCGGATGATGCCAGGTCCCGGCATGTCTCCTCATCCAGGATTTCCTGGTAAGTTCTTTTGAGTAGTCTGAGAAAGTTCTTTTGCGACCTTACAGGGGTCAAGTTGGCCTTATCAAAGTATTGGGAATAGTAATTTTGACTGACATGACACTGTTAAAAGAAGAGTATCGAGAAGGGCTATTTAAGCAGGGAAAGAAATTGGCCTTATTATAGTACTAGTCCTTTGAGTTGGCCTTGCGCAAATATATTCTAGCTAGTCAAATACATCTACAGTGATAAATTTACAAATATGACATGCAGAGTCCAGGAACTCGCTACCACAAGCTCTTGGGAGTCCCAGCAGATATAAGGGAATCCCTCAATAAGAAAGCAAATACAACCCAAAAACATGTTGAGTCCCGGGGAATCACAGCTTAAATTTGTATGAGTCCTTTTCAAATTTTATGAGTGTTGTAAATGAGTGTAAATTTATCACTGCATCTACATGATAATATTTTGAAATTTTACTAGTCTTTTTCGAAATTACCAGTCAAACGGGTACTCGTTCTCTCTCCACAGCAGTTACTCAAGTCAATTTCTTCCCAAGAAACCTCTGTTGCAAGTGGAATGCCTCTTGGCTAGAAATAGAGAACCCTTATTGGTTGCATTCAAAGTTAGTTGGGGGCGGGATAGCGCAGTGGTTAGCGCGTTCGGCTTCGGATCAAGAGGTCCGGGGTTCGAATCCCGCCAGGGGCACGGCAACTTTGTCTGCAGTAGAGAACTGTTCTACACGCAGTAAGGTTTGGGTGCAATGCTACACTGAGTTTCAGCGTAGTATCACCCATGGTTCGCTAGTTCCAGCCGATGCTCGCAGGTTTCACCGCAATGCATAGCCACATGGTGTTGCGGGCTTTCTCCCTGCCATAATACTAGCAGCCGCAATATAAGTGAAATACTCTTGAAAGCGGCGTTAAACCACAACTCACTCACTCAAAGTTAGTTAGGTAATCAGCAATGCCGTTGTAAATATGATCATTTACCAATGTCAAGTTGTTATGCTGTTTGGTACAGAAACATTGGATAAACTTTTCCTCTTTTAATGTGCTCGCCGCTAATGGCTGCAATACTGCCGAAGCGGCGTTAAACAATAACTCACTCACTCACTCTTTTAATGTGTGATCCTTGATGGATGAAGTTGTGAAAATAATTAACTGAAAACATGCTGATAAATAGGGAAAAGCAAATCTTAAAAGTTTATTTGTATAATTTATTTACACATTCAAAGTACATTATGCAAATTTAAAGGACCCTTTTAAGTATAACTCGGTCAAATTCAGTGTAAGATGGGATGTCATTGTTTAAAAAGAGTAGGCGGAGACATCACAGGATGATTTATTATTTTTTTAAACTCAAAATGGCTTTTGATAGAAGCGAAAAATATGGCCCACTTGCAACAGAGATTAATGTGGGAAGAATTGACTTGAGTGACCTCTATTAATTTCTAACCTTACCTTACATACCTCTCTAGTTGCCAGAACTTTTGTATCATACTTGTAGATTCAGGATTCAGTGATCCATGGGATCATTGCACAGCTCTACCTTTTGCTAAGGTAACCTTTGTGCCATCTTTTGACATTGGACTAAGGTTACCATATTGATTTATGATCACCATACAGATTTGTGCAAAGTAAATTTAAATGACATAAACTATCATTAAAAATGGAAAATTTGAAAAAAATATTTTTGCCCAAAAGATTGCTACAGCCCCCTTTAAGATGTATTTGATATCACACATGTACAAATGGAAATATCCCCTCAAACTTCATTCCCCTTGCACTGACCTATAAAATGCTAAAGAAATTTAGCAAGCATCTTATCATTACTTTCTATAGTTTCAATAATAGCAATTTGATAGCAATATTCATATTGCCAAGAAAAAGTCAAATAGTATAATAAACAATTTTCCAATAATCTGCCCTCAGATTCGCAAAGCTCTAGCCTGAGAGATGCTTTGTTAATCTTCTCCATTTTTGCACTAATCTTATATCATTATAACAAGTTTTTGTGTCTGTCTTCTGTCTATCAGCCTCAACCAGTTCAACTACTACCAAGGCCTCCAGTAAGTTGGTGCTTGTCAGCTTTAGAGTTATCTCCCCTAGATTGTAGCAGCAATATGGCGGCCATATTGAAAAATTAGTTTTTGTGTGAATTCTGTAGTATGCGTGCCTGCTGCCAAAGCACAGTTTTGAGTTCCAAGGCTTTGAATGGCTGTCAAATATGGTTATAAAATGCTTATAAATAAAAACGCATTATTTAGTTTGGCACTGCTTGCTTGATATGGTGGATGTGTATCCGCTGGATTTATTGTAATGATTATGTCTTTTACATATCACAGCAGACCCATGAACGACCTGGTGTCTAAATGTCGTTCATTTTCTGTGTTCATTTCAGAGCTAAATTATTATATTTCTTAAAAAGAATCCTCGATTTTAGCAGTGACATCACTTACTTATCTTGGCCCTTTTCTCATGAAGACAACAGCATCAACAAGAAGAGTCAACAAGAATAATGAGTTTATAGACGATCAACTTCTTTATATTTGAGAGAGAAACGTTTCAGTATAGGTTCTTATACCGTTATCAATCAGTGATATATGAGAAGAATGAGAATCATCTCAGAGGATCTTACCTACACTGAATTAAGTCAATGAAATTCCAATTTCAATATTGTATCATATGGTTAGCAATGGTCACATTTCTGTACGTTGAAATGATGATGATGAGTTTTACATCAAGTATCCATCTCTTGCGAGTTGCTGACCGACGTTCACTAATGTGCATTATTACCCTGACGGATTGTACTTTTTCAAAGCTGCTTGCCTGCTCTGCGAGTCCATTTTGGACAGTGCACCGGTAAATCCAGGTACCCATTGTACAGCTGGGTGGACTGAGTGCAACGTGGATGAAGTGCCTTGCCCAAGGACACAACATAGTTTTCGACCAAAGTCACAAATCTTTTGTGTCTCCACTGGGATTCGAACCCGGGTTGTTGGTGTGAGAGGCAGACACGCTAACCACTACACCACCGTGCTCCACAGAGGAGCAGGAGAGTTTACAGAGAAAATTGTAAACCCTGTTAGGCGGAACTATAATGATTGTAAACCCTGATATGTTTCCTAAGAGGGTGATGTAAAAGCAAATATCTGAAGAAACTATTTTTGACTGATTTTGAAAAATTTCTAAAATATATTGTATTATGAACCACACGTGTTTTGACGAAAGTGCGTCTCGAACCCGTAACCAATAATACCTATGGTTCGTGAGCTAACGATTTAGCCTATTGCACCACGGACTCGGAAGCAGACAACGGTGTTTAAGCAGCTTACTATAACCAGGATTTCAGGAGAGTTCGGGGATTTTACAAGTGCCTCTTATATTTACCAGGTATCTTCGATAACATGATAACCAAGCGTCTTTAAAACTTAAATGGTTGATAAGATGGACAAACCCCTCTTTCTCGGACTTACAAGAGATTGTGGACCCTGAGAGTCGGTTTTATCCTTCGGCCCTCTTTCTCTTTCCCTCCGGGCCTCAGGATGTAACCTTCTCTCAGGGATCCACAATCTCTGGTAAGTCCTCAAATTGAGGTTTCTCCATTACTTCTGACCAGGGACTGCAGTAGAATAGTAGTAAATAAAGAAACCAACCCTTCCTACGTCTCCCTTCAAAATTCCTGCAATGATTACTGCTTATGCATGATCTTAGAAAAACCCAATCCTAATGTTCGGATCTCCTACACAATATCACTCCTGCAATTTTTCATCAGGAATACTGTATTCTCTCGGGTATAGGGCCATACTCTAGCCTTAGACCACCCCCCACTTTTCGGAGGGATGTCCTGGTTGAGGTTATTCTCAGGTTATAGCCCACCCCCAATTTTGCCAGATGTTCCATGGTCATACATTACATAAATCTGTAATAATATTTTAAGTTAAGCGTCAAAATCTACATAATAAACTTAGTCTGATGGTCTCTGTTATGAATTTTAATTTGAGTTTGGTTCTCTCCCGAACAGAAGCCCACCCCCATGTTTTCAAGATGTTTGTGTGCCTGGCCCTCTGGTCTTATACCCGAGAGAATACGGTACTCAAATTTATTAATGACCCTTGAAACTTGTTATGTAAACATTGTTCATTGAAAAGTCTCGGTAAGACATTATGGAAGTGTGTGTTTTCAAGTGTGATGAGGAGGGGCAGGATAGCACAGTGGTAAGCGTGCTCAACTTCGGATAAAGAGATCCAGAGTTCAAATCCCGCCAGGGGCACGGCAACTTTACTGTGGAAAACCATTCTACATGCAGTAAGGTTTGGGTGCAATGCTACACTGAATTTCAGCCCAGTACCACCAATGGTTCGCTAGTTCCAGCCGATGCTTGCAGGTTTCACCGCAAAGCATGGCCACAATGGTATTGTGGGCTTATTCTCTGCAATAATACTAGCATCCATGATATAATCTTGAAAGCGGCGTTAAACCCCAATTCACCTCACCTTACGGCTTACCAATTGACAAATATTTTTATTAGCTAACTGTACTGACACGGATAAAGGTGATTAATCAGAGTACACATTTTCCTAATGAAAATTCCCACGGTTGATATTGTGAAGAGGATTGGAACACGAGCCCTGGTAGGCCGAGGATGAGAATCATGATCTCAATGTCACTGGAAAATTTTGACTCAGTAGCTGCTTTATGAAAGTGTTAATGGAAAAATTGTTCTTTTTATTGCCTAAGTCAGTGAATAGAAATGTGGTGTGCTTTGACTGCATTATGGTTTGTTCATTATTTACTGTTTTTCTCTTTGCACTATGGGGGGCGGGATAGCGCAGTGGTTAGCGCGTTCGGCTTCGGATCAAGAGGTCCGTGGTTCGAATCCCGCCAGGGGCACGGCAACTTTGTCTGCAGTAGAGAACTGTTCTACACGCAGTAAGGTTTGGGTGCAATGCTACACTGAATTTCAGCGTAGTACCACCCATGGTTGGCTAGTTCCAGCCGATGCTCGCAGGTTTCACCGCAAAGCATAACCACATGGTGATGCGGGCTTTCTCCCTGCAATAATACTAGCAGCCGTGATATAAGTGAAATACTCTTGAAAGCGGCGTTAAACACCAATTCACTCAATCACTCACTTTGCACTATCTCAACAAAGAGATGGCATTGGCAAAGAGGTTGGTTTGAAATCCGTGATTTTATGGGCACTTCAATGTCTTTTATGGAATTGTCCACTAAATATTTAAAAACAATTTAATTTGATTCTTTTTATAGTATCATATGTTCAATATTAGAAACATTGCAGGTATTTTGTGTATATTTTTTGGAAAATGCTTTTCGAAATAAGAGTATTTCTCTATAAATATTTTGAAAACTATTAAATTAAAAAAGTTAATTCTGTAAAGTTGAACTAAAAATGTTTAACAATACTTGAACTAGCAAATGCCTTGTGTATTCGTGATGCCTATAACTCAAAGTTGAGGACCTACTTTGGCTGCGGGATAGCGCAGTGGTTAGCGTGTTTAGCGTTTGTATCCTGCCAGGGGCACTGCAACTTTGTCTGCAGGAGAGAAATGTTCTACACGCAGTAAGGTTTGGATGCAATGCTACACTGAATTTCAGCATAGTACCACCCATGGTTCACTAGTTCCAGCCAATGCTTGCAGGTTTCACCGCAATGCATAGCCACATGGCGTTGCTTACTTTCATAATACTAGCAGCCGTGATATAAGTGAAATACTCTTGAAAGCGGCGTTAAACCCCAACTCGCCTCATATCACCTACCGGTACTTTGGCTGCCAAGAATGTCAACTTAGATTAAGAGGTTTGATATTTATCCTGAATTGCCCAGCATTTGGATGGCTTCTGTATTGAATTATACATGTCAATGTGCTTACGTCAGCAGCTTGTACAGTGAGCGAAGCATCAGCCATTTTGCTAATCTTTGAAATGAAAATAAGGTTTTGTGTTCAAATGTCCAAATTTGAAGATGTTCAGATCCTTCCAGTCTTGCTGTAGAGATGCTTTGGCTTTAATCAATATAATTGTCTGTGAATGTGCAAGAGTATCTATAATGTCATCCTATTGTTACATGGTGTTATAATACATGGTGTCATCGTATTACATAATATTATCCTTTTGTTAAATGGTGTCATCATAATGATCATATTACATGATGTCATTCTATTGTTACATGGTGTCATCATATTACATGATGCTATCCATATATTATAACCTGAAGCATCCTATTATTATGTCATCCTATTATAACATGATGTCATCCTATTACATGTCATCATCGTATTATATTATGATGTCATCTTATTACATGCCATCATCGTATTATATAAAATATATCACGATGTCATCTTATTACATGTCATCATCGCATTATATCACGATGTCATCTTATTACATGTCATCATCGCATTATATCACGATGTCATCTTATTACATGTCATCATCCTATTATATCACGATGTCATCCTATGATATTAATCTGACATCATTTTATTATTACATGTGATCTTGTTATTACATGACATCAACCACAACACCATTTGAATTAAAGTATTGCTTCACTGAATATAATAACATGTCATTTCACATTTATTTTGTGACGACACATATCTATTTTATATCATCACTGTCCACCCTATTAATGAAGGATGATATTTCTTTTTCTCAGACTGATGTTTTATACACTGTGTGTCCAGTTCAGAGTTGAATCTAGATTTAAAACATTTCTTTTCTTTTCAATCTGAATTCTTATGTACATATCTAAGTATAATGCTCTTTGCATTCCTATTATATATGTGTATGTATATATGTATATGTATATGTGTTTATATATATATATATATATATATATATAAAAACACTTTATTGTAATTGTAATAAAATATACATTGAAAATTTGGTTTGTGCATTTTGCACCCGGCAGCCACAGTGCAGCACCAGTTCAAGCGTTGTTCTATCCTTATAATGCTGAGTGTCCAGCAAGGAAGCAACAACTGTCATCTTTTAACGTCTTTTGGTATGACGCGACCGGGAATCGAACCATGGTCTTCCGTGTGATGAACGGACACTCTACCAGGGAGCTACATCCACACTATAAATTGTTATTTAAAAATGATTTTTGTCAAACACTTTTTGCCTAGATTATTAAGTAGGAAATACCATTTAGTTGAAGCTCAGTCTTCATGTATAATCAGAGCGAACAGATATGGAGTAAGGGAGATAACTCCTGCTGTCATATTCTTATCCCAGAAAATCAATAGATGAACATAGAGTGTATGTTCTCTGTATCAAAGGATTTGAACGTATCATATATCCTCTAATAGGGTACCAGGCACTTGCACTCTGGAGCTAATTGGAAGCAAGGATCCATATTTTCGAAGCTCTCTTAGCGCTAAGATAGTCGTAAGTCAATGTTAATGTATGGCAATTATCCTAAGTCTAAGAGAGTTTCGAAAATATGGGTCCTGGTCGTTACTTTATTTTTCAGTTTGACCAAAGTTAATAATAATAATAATTCGAAGAAAAATTTTATCGTATGTATTATATATAGAGCATTTTCACTTCTTACAAGTACA
This sequence comes from Gibbula magus, assembly GCA_936450465.1. Classification (NCBI taxonomy): domain Eukaryota; kingdom Metazoa; phylum Mollusca; class Gastropoda; order Trochida; family Trochidae; genus Gibbula; species Gibbula magus. The sequence continues at coordinate 15,464,790 of OW388300.1, forward strand.
TGTATTAATTAAGGTAAAGAAATTTACCTGTGAACATGGTAAATGGATTTAGAGAAATCCGCCTGATATGATATTAAATTGATCTTACCATTTTAATAACAAACACCAATATATTATCGTTGGTTATAATCATTAATACGCAATGTCAAACATGCATGTTGGAGGCCCGGCTCTTATTCATCTTTCGGTACCTCCCTCCCTCTCCCTCCTCAATCAACAAATTGCTCCCGAGGTCAAAGTTTGAAATAACCGTTATGTGACCGCAACATATTTATCACTCCAACAAACAAGAGTTCAACAAAATTCCTGGTGTGGTGGGAGCTGGAGATAAGGGTTATCATATAGCCGTCGTTATCTGTTATCACTACTCTACCTGTTACAGGTGTTAGCAAGGTCAAAGACAACGCCAGCAGTAAGTATGAGTTGAGAGTCTCGCATCTATAGTCTAGTAACTGGCATAATTACTTGATTATCTAGCAACGAGCCAATTAATTGACTATACTATTAACTATAGCAGCAAGCTTAATGGATTGACTATTCTAGCATGTAGCCTAATGGATTGACTATTCTAGCTGCTAGTAATTGATTGACTATTCTGGCAGCTAGTAATTGATTGATTCTTGCATCTAGCCTAATGTGTTCATTATTCTAGCATCTAGGCTAATTGATTGATTCTAGCATCTAGCCTAATGAGTTCATTATTCTAGCAAGTGTTTTTTAATCTAGTTGCTTCAATATGCTTGAGTGTCTGATGTTGAAGTGTGTGCAATGCTGTTACTGATACTGAAGTATTAACCCTTTGCCTGCCATGTACCAGTGCCCTGGACCAGCAATATTCTATAGCTACTATGAGCCCGTCTTAACCAGTAATTCCTTACTAAGAGTCCCTATACATGGGTTAGAATTAACATCGTCAACCCTTAACCTGCCATATATCAGTTCCTTGGACCAGTAATTCCTTAATAAGAGTCCCAATACAGGGGTTAGAATTAACATCGTCAACCCTTAACCTGCCGTATATCAGTTCCTTGGACCAGTAATTCCTTACTAAGAGTCCCTATACATGGGTTAGAATTAACATCGTCAACCCTTAACCTGCTGTATATCAGTTCCTTGGACCAGTAATTCCTTACTAAGAGTCCCAATACAGGGGTTAGAATTAACATCGTCAACCCTTAACCTGCCGTATATCAGTTCCTTGGACCAGTAATTCCCTACTAAAAGTCCCAATACAGGGGTTAGAATTAACATCGTCAAACCCTTAACCTGCCGTATATCAGTTCCTTGGACCAGTAATTCCTTACTAAAAGTCCCAATACATGGGTTAGAATTAACATCGTCAAACCCTTAACCTGCCGTATATCAGTTCCTTGGACCAGTAATTTCTTACTAAGAGTCCCAATACAGGGGTTAGAATTAACATCGTCAACCCTTAACCTGCCATATATCAGTTTCTTGGACCAGTAATACCTTACTAAGAGTCCCAATACAAGGGTTAGAATTATCATCGTCAAACCCTTAACCTGCCGTATATCAGTTCCTTGGACCAGTAATTCTTTACTAAGAGTCCCTATACAGGGGTTAGAATTAACATTGTCAAACCCTTAACCTGCCGTATATCAGTTCCTTGGACCAGTAATTCCTTACTAAGAGTCCCTAAACAGGGGTTAGAATTAACATCGTCAAACCCTTAACGTGCCGTATATCAGTTCCTTGGACCAGTAATTCCTTACTAAGAGTCCCTATACAGGGGTTAGAATTAACATCGTCAAACCCTTAACCTGCCGTATATCAGTTCCTTGGACCAGTAATTCCTTACTAAGAGTCCCTATACAGGGGTTAGAATTAACATCGTCAAACCCTTAACCTGCAGTATATCAGTTCCTTGGACCAGTAATTCCTTACTAAGAGTCCCTAAACAGGGGTTAGAATTAACATCGTCAAACCCTTAACGTGCCGTATATCAGTTCCTTGGACCAGTAATTCCTTACTAAGAGTCCCTAAACAGGGGTTAGAATTAACATCGTCAAACCCTTAACGTGCCGTATATCAGTTCCTTGGACCAGTAATTCCGTACTAAGAGTCCCTATACAGGGGTTAGAATTAACATTATCAACCCTTAACCTGCCGTATATCAGTTCCTTGGACCAGTAATTCTTTACTAAGAGTCCCTATACAGGGGTTAGAATTAACATCGTCAAACCCTTAACGTGCCGTATATCAGTTCCTTGGACCAGTAATTCCTTACTAAGAGTCCCTAAACAGGGGTTAGAATTAACATCGTCAAACCCTTAACGTGCCGTATATCAGTTCCTTGGACCAGTAATTCCTAACAAAGAGTCCCTATACAGGGGTTAGAATTAACCCTTAACATGCGGGCGACGGAATTATCCGGGCGGGCTATAAGCGATTCCTAGGTGTCTGAATACGGATCCCGGATACAAGACTTAGAATAATTCAGTCTAAGTATATTCTATACCCCATACCGGGTCACGAGTCGATTGTGTCCGCGACCCGACCCATGAGAATGGCTGTATTTACGCATCGCGACCCGACATGAGAATAAAGCTTTGTTCAGTGTGTGGTCGGAATATCAAGCAAAATTCACACCAATTTGCGTGTGCATTGTTGACCCGTAACGCATCGATAATTAGCTTTACAAAAGGCCAATTATGTTGGGCTTAGCCCCCGAAGCATTAATTCGCTTGAGGCTATTTTCACCCACGTGTTTGTATTGCCTCGGGTTTGCCTCGCCCGAGACTGCTATCTGCCTCGCATCTCGCGAGACGGGGAAAAAAATAGCTAACTCGCCTTACTCCCGCACTTCATATCATGTGAGCGAATTGTTTGTTTTCAAAAAAAAATACGGCAAAATAAAGGGGAAACGATGGACTACATTCCCATATAAAATTAGAAAATCTCAAAAAAATAATAAAGACACAGCAAGCGCCGTGAAAAAGGTCATGTTTACACTTCATAAATTTTGAAACAATCGGCGATTTTCACAACTTCTAAAACATTTATCAAGGCTAAAATACTGAATGCATTTTCATAATTTTTATATCACAATAAACCGAAAAGAATAATCTTTTATTCTATATAAAATGCGCAGATTTATTCACAGAAATAAAGATACAATTTTACCTTTCTGAGAGGCATGTGAAACCAAACGGCACACAAACTAATCAACATATTTTCATCAGTTATGGTTCGAGGTTAGCGTTTATTTGAAAAGTCAAACAACATAACCATATTTGGGTTGACATGTGCTTATTTGTCAACTGGTTCGAGATTATGATTTCTTGGAAAAGTGCGATGAACGACCGTTTGCAATGCCGCATACATGTTGTAAGTATTGACGATTTTATAGGTGGAAATAAAGACAAACTTTACATAGCTATAGAATTATAACCAAAGGTCGCATTCTAATACTTTTTATATCATTGTGAAGCTAGACATCTTGTCTTCAATTCCGTATATAAATGGAATTTTTTTCGTTTGGTATTTATGATGTTACGAGGCCCGAATAAAAGACAATCTTTCGAAAGTAATAGAATAAAAACGAAAAAACATAGAAAATTCATTCAAAGTTTCGATTGTGAATTAGCCATTTGTGTACGGGTGTCGCTACTTGAATTTGTATTGAACGCCCGTATATAGTCCTTATTCGCCATGTAGATGCGGTATATTTTGTAAAAACGATACCGGAATCGCCGCCTGGAAATTCCGCCAGCAGAGCTAGTTAGTGCCAAAGCCCAAACTACTGCTGCGAGCTGCAAGCCTGTAAATTCCGCCACAGGGGCTAAAAATGGTAAAATATATATACGCAACGTAAGGGTTAACATCGTCAAACCCTTAACCTGCTGTATATCAGTTCCTTTGACCAGTTATTTTTTTACCAAGAGTCACTATACAGGAGTTAGAATTAACATCGTTAAACCCTTAACCTGCCGTATATCAGTTCCTTGGACCAGTAATTCCTTACTAAGAGTCCCAATACAGGGGTTAGAATTAACATCGTCAAACCCTTAACCTGCCGTATATCAGTTCCTTGGACCAGTAATTCCTTACTAAGAGTCCCTATACAGGGGTTAGAATTAACATCGTCAAACCCTTAACCTGCCGTATATCAGTTCCTTGGACCAGTAATTCCTTACTAAGAGTCCCAATACAGGGGTTAGAATTAACATTGTCAAACCCTTAAAGGGAGACTAATCTGTAGGCCTAGTCATAAGCTGGCCCCTAGCTGACCGCTAACGTGACACACCTGCCAAGCTCTTAGCGCGGTTAATTACTTCGAGCCATTCGACCGTGAACCGAAACTGGGTTCCCTCCGCGCCACGAGACGTGGGCCACGAGAGGGGAATTCCCTTTTGACATCTAATCGCTGATTGGTCCATTGTCATCGTAACGCATATAAACAAGGCAACCATTATGGCGGACAGTCAAATATGTCTAGTGTTTCCGCAATGTCTTGTCGCTGTAAGAACACATGTAATTATTGTCCTTGTTGATACAAATCATCTCTCATTATACAACCCAATTATATAACCAGATGTATATATACACACACTATATTGTTCTGTTGTTTATTGCCTTACTCAACACTTGAGATGCAAGCAGTTTTATTGCAGCCTCGATTGATATTCCAACACTGGTGTGATCAACCATAAAGTGGAGTCATTATGTAATAGTCTGGTCTACTTCCTGGGTGGGATATCCACTTGGTTACATAATCCAAGAAGCAATTATCACTCATTATCAGGGGGTTCCTCACATATTGTAACTAAAATTGCTTTTTCATAATGTACAGTTCTGTTTCAAATATTATAGGCGTCTTGTCTCTTGGTAGTATTCCAGTTGTAAACCAGACTGAGAAACAAATAAATTAAAAATTAAATATTTGATTAAAACAGTATCTTATTTCCATATATTACACAATATATTTAGATAAATACAAATACAAATATGATTAGCAAACAGGCTGAAATAGCCTATATAAAAACTTCTTAAAATATAGCAAATTATTTACATATATGGAAAATATATGTAAATATTTCAGGTATATACATATATATTTAGGTATGTGTGATAAATGTTTTCAATACATCATGAGTCTTGCTAGTCCAGCATGCTAGACGTCTTCCTACGTCGACTAGGATCCCAAGCCTATTTTATCATCTGCAGCTTCCGATGCGATTCTTGATCGGAAGGCTTTTTTCAGCTTCAAACAGTTCTGAATACGAAATACCTGGTGTAAATCGACACACGGATCGAAATATCAACCCTTTAGTTACTACATCCGACCGTTGTTTTACTGAAGAAAATTTTTCTCAATATTCAGCAACATTTAATTCAAAGCTACCCCTTCTTTTCAGATGTCATGACCTAGAAATCGAAATTGCGGAACGGTTCAGAAACGAACCGGAATTCAGTTACAGTGATCTCTGCATCTCCGGGTTCTTTTATATATTCACTTGTTTCAAACCCAGCAACAGGACATATTAAGTCATTCTTCTTTGTATCATATTGCTATTATTGACATTGATGTTTGCCAAAGCCGTTTATCATCAAAGAAATTTCGTTTCATTAAATATAAACTTTTTTTCCACATGTTGATTTTCCTGTTTTATTTTCACTAGACTACGACATTCAATATTTCATAATCTTCTTTTGTCAGCTCTCTCATTTCTGTTAATTTATAATTCAAATACTTAGTTAAAGCCTGTTATATAAAAATAAAGATGATTATTTGTTTTCGTGATATCAGAGTACGATGTTCAATTAATTATTTGTATATGTGAGAAACCGAACCATTGTAAAACATTTTATTACGAAGTCATTATAATCGTTGTAATACGAAATTGTCTACAAAATTAACTGCTGTCAAATAGAGACTGACAGAAAAGAAGACACATGGCATATGCTGCAAATTACGATGATTATTTTTAACATAAAAAGGGGTGTCGACAGTAAAAAATAAATCATATATCGCTCGTCCAATGATAGAGATTTATGATAGTTTTTATTGAAAATATAATATATACTTAACTTTTGCCACTTTTATTTCCATATAATCGGCTATAGAGAATAAATATAATAAATGTAACATCCTTTGGTTATTCTATATGAATAATCATATTTAAGAAGTATATATTAATGTTTCAGGGGATGTCTTAAAAATCAACTCCTGTAAATGGATTGATTGGTAGATCCGAAACCCTAACTTCGTAAAATTGAATTGATAGCAAGGCACAGTTGACGTGATTGATAGTTTGATATATATAAATTTGAAGTGAATCTGATCAAACCAATTGACATATTTTTTTTCAAATGTGTCTATGTTATGTGAGATCGTTTTTATTACGAAATTCCATAAAAGGATCCGATCGTTGTTGTATTTTTGGTGAATTTTTTTTAATAAGTAGTAAATGAAGAAATCTGGTAAGTATATGATTCTATTCAATTAACAAATGCACCACATATTTAAAAAAACACGAATTTGGATATCAACCTCGATTAACAAATGTACCGGTATATGAGAAGATGTAACGGTAAGTTGCGGTCAATGGGTAATAGTAATTTAGAAACAAACACATACTGTTTTACGCTTATATATTTATATCATACTTTAAACAAATCACGATCAAACGTAAGATAAATTGGTTTGTCTATTATCATTTTTATGAAAGTCACTAATATCCAAATTTCAATTTCATATTTGCGTCTTAATTGTTCAAATACGTTGTTGTTGTTGTTTTGCGTAATAAGAAATATGATAACTCATACTTACCTCATTTTAATATTTTTATAGTATAAATTAACACAAATCAACTATTGTAATGTAAGCTCTCAAAATGAAACATCGTATTGAAAAAAAATCGGCAAGGAAAGAATCTAACTTAAATATTTATAACAGCTTGAGACTCTAAACGTTGGGTGCGCAGTCATCGCACATAAACCGACGTTTAGATTATCTGAACTAGAGTCTTGCCTACTCGAAAGCAACAAGTGTTCGAAAATTATGAACCATTATTCCTTCTAACATTTCTGAGAAGTACAATGAACTTTTTGATGCCTCGGACACCATGGAAGGAGACATATATAAACATATATAAAATACCAACGGCCTCTTGGCTATTTATAGTACTTTACATCCGGCAGTGAGCAGGCGAGCAATTGCTTCCGGCGCAAATTAATCGTAAAACCAGTCAAAGTATTTCCCAGAATACAACGCAACTTCCGGTAAAAACAATAACAAAGTCAAAGAGCCCGTCCCGGCATTTACTCGATCTTTAGGTTTTGCGCAGATCAGATTAGTCTCCCTTTAACCTGCCGTATATCAGTTCCTTGGACCAGTAATTCCTTACTAAGAGTCCCAATACAGGGGTTAGAATTAACATCGTCAACCCTTAACCTGCCGTATATCAGTTCCTTGGACCAGTAATTCCTTACTAAGAGTCCCAATACAGGGGTTAGAATTAACATTGTCAAACCCTTAACCTGCCGTATATCAGTTCCTTGGACCAGTAATTCCTTACTAAGAGTCCCTAAACAGGGGTTAGAATTAACATCGTCAACCCTTAACCTGCCGTATATCAGTTCCTTGGACCAGTAATTCCTTACTAAGAGTCCCAATACAGGGGTTAGAATTAACATTGTCAAACCCTTAACCTGCCGTATATCAGTTCCTTGGACCAGTAATTCCTTACTAAGAGTCCCTAAACAGGGGTTAGAATTATCATCGTCAAACCCTTAACCTGCCGTATATCAGTTCCTTGGACCAGTAATTCCTTACTAAGAGTCCCAATACAGGGGTTAGAATTAACATCGTCAAACCCTTAACCTGCCGTATATCAGTTCCTTGGACCAGTAATTCCTTACTAAGAGTCCCTAAACAGGGGTTAGAATTATCATCGTCAAACCCTTAACCTGCCGTATATCAGTTCCTTGGACCAGTAATTCCGTACTAAGAGTCCCTATACAGGGGTTAGAATTAACATCGTCAACCCTTAACCTGCCGTATATCAGTTCCTTGGACCAGTAATTCCTTACTAAGAGTCCCAATACAGGGGTTAGAATTAACATTGTCAAACCCTTAACCTGCCGTATATCAGTTCCTTGGACCAGTAATTCCTTACTAAGAGTCCCTAAACAGGGGTTAGAATTATCATCGTCAAACCCTTAACCTGCCGTATATCAGTTCCTTGGACCAGTAATTCCTTACTAAGAGTCCCTATACAGGGGTTAGAATTAACATCGTTAAACCCTTAACCTGCCGTATATCAGTTCCTTGGACCAGTAATTCCTTACTAAAAGTCCCTATACAGGGGTTAGAATTAACATCGTCAAACCCTTAACGTGCCGTATATCAGTTCCTTGGACCAGTAATTCCTTACTAAGAGTCCCAATACAGGGGTTAGAATTAACATCGTCAAACCCTTAACCTGCCGTATATCAGTTCCTTGGACCAGTAATTCCTTACTAAGAGTCCCTATACAGGGGTTAGAATTAACATCGTCAAACCCTTAACGTGCCGTATATCAGTTCCTTGGACCAGTAATTCCTTACTAAGAGTCCCTAAACAGGGGTTAGAATTAACATCGTCAACCCTTAACCTGCCGTATATCAGTTCCTTGGACCAGTAATTCCTTACTAAGAGTCCCTATACAGGGGTTAGAATTAACATCGTTAAACCCTTAACCTGCCGTATATCAGTTCCTTGGACCAGTAATTCCTTACTAAAAGTCCCTATACAGGGGTTAGAATTAACATCGTCAAACCCTTAACGTGCCGTATATCAGTTCCTTGGACCAGTAATTCCTTACTAAGAGTCCCTATACAGGGGTTAGAATTAACATCGTTAAACCCTTAACCTGCCGTATATCAGTTCCTTGGACCAGAAATTCCTTACTAAAAGTCCCTATACAGGGGTTAGAATTAACATCGTCAAACCCTTAACGTGCCGTATATCAGTTCCTTGGACCAGTAATTCCTTACTTAGAGTCCCTATACAGGGGTTAGAATTAACATCGTCAAACCCTTAACCTGCCGTATATCAGTTCCTTGGACCAGTAATTCCTTACTAAGAGTCCCTATACAGGGGTTAGAATTAACATCGTTAAACCCTTAACCTGCCGTATATCAGTTCCTTGGACCAGTAATTCCTTACTAAAAGTCCCTATACAGGGGTTAGAATTAACATCGTCAAACCCTTAACGTGCCGTATATCAGTTCCTTGGACCAGTAATTCCTTACTTAGAGTCCCTATACAGGGGTTAGAATTAACATCGTCAAACCCTTAACCTGCCGTATATCAGTTCCTTGGACCAGTAATTCCTTACTAAGAGTCCCTATACAGGGGTTAGAATTAACATCGTTAAACCCTTAACCTGCCGTATATCAGTTCCTTGGACCAGTAATTCCTTACTAAAAGTCCCTATACAGGGGTTAGAATTAACATCGTCAAACCCTTAACGTGCCGTATATCAGTTCCTTGGACCAGTAATTCCTTACTTAGAGTCCCTATACAGAGGTTAGAATTAACATCGTCAAACTCTTAACCTGCCGTATATCAGTTCCTTGGACCAGTAATTCCTTACTAAGAGTCCCTATACAGGGGTTAGAATTATCATCGTCAAACCCTTAACCTGCCGTATATCAGTTCCTTGGACCAGTAATTCCGTACTAAGAGTCCCTATACAGGGGTTAGAATTAACATCATCAAACAATGCGTCACTCAGATTAATGTTTACCTGAAAGAAATACCCCAAACTCATTTCAGCTTACTGACATCAAATCAACTACACTTACTGGAAGTTTGACTACATCCTGGATCAGCTATAGATAATGATGTATTCTGGTAGCTCTTCTTTTCACTATACATCAGGCTAAGGCTTTGAACACACAGATTGAAAGCTTGCCCATCCAATATCTTTTGCATGAACTCTTGCGCTACATGTGACTTGTCAGATAAATAAGGAACCTAGAGGTTGAAATTAACTTATCTTATAATTTGGAAGCCCTACTCTTTATTCCCTGATAACTGGATGAATTATCCATTTGCCTTTTAGCCTTAGACGAGGTCATTTTACTGGATGTTCGGTAAGATGTCTTGAAACCTCAACACAGTGCCCCATGATAATCTCAGATTAATAATTGCATAACCTTTATCGAATAGTTCAGTAATAAATCTTGAAACCCTACACCCTGCCCCATGACAATCTCAGATGAATAACTGCATAACCCTTCATCGGCTAGTTCAGTGCTATATATTGAAACCCTACAACGTGCCCCATGACAATCTCAGATGAATAATTGCATAACCCTTTATCAACTAGTTCAGAATATAGGGAGCAAAACAAATGCCAAGAAACAAAAGATCCCTTTTTGGTATTTTTGGCCTGTTAAGTGAGAAAATATAGGTTTGTAATCTTGCGCTAGCATTTCTTAGTAACCTTTGAGAATTCCAACCAATATTCTTACCGTATAACCATGAATATACACTTATGACTGTGAAATAACTGTATGTCGACCAAAAGGTCCATTTGACAAGTGTATTTTGAAAGAACTTATTGATTACAAAGCATGCCAAAAAGTAAATACTTGTAATCAATACCATTACATTGTAACCTTTTATAAGCCGGACTGCTTCTTGTAGTGCATGTGTGTTGTGTACTTCGATGTGCATTTACACAGCTTACTGATTGAAGACAATCTGCAGATTACACTCCTTGTAAGTCTAAGCGTGACAGATGGATGTTGCTTCTATTGGACGGCTCGTATTTTCGAAGTTCTCTTAGTGCTAAGATTGTCGTAAGCCAATGTTAACGAATGGTACTTACGACTATCTTAGCGCTAAGTGAGTTTCAAAACTATGGGTCCAGGGTCCGTATTTTCGAAGCTCTCTTAGTGTTAAGATAGTCCTAAACCAATGTTAATGTATGGCACTTACGACTATCTTAGAGCTAAGAGAGCTTCGAAACTACGGGTCCAGGTTGTTATGTATATGGAAGGAAGCTATTGATGACCTGTAGAATATTCCGTACTTAACGTATTAAAGGGGCAGTAGCATGTTTTTTCGCTCAAATAAGTTAATGAAATGTATTTGAATAATAATTTCACCAATAGTAAAACACCCTTCTCTCTTCGGAAAATCAAGCTAAAAAATGAATGTTCATGGTTCGATAAAGCCATGGGAATCGTTTTTGGAATTCGAAATAATAAAATGGCTGCCATGCAATTTTTGCTTTATACACAACGTCGTTATAACCAGTACGGATAATTGGTTTGTGGTATAAGATGTTTTACCATCTAAAGTTAATTTAAATGACATAAAGTATCATTATAAATGGGAAATTTGAAAAATAAATTTTGCCAAAAAAGTGCTACAGCCCCTTTAAGAGCCACCTCCAAATCTATATGGCTTAATAACTCTACATTTGGTATGGAAGTAATCTATCTAACTGCAAGGTGCAAATTATTTTTGAGATTTTGACCAAAAAGAGCCAAGTTTGTTTTGTTTCCAGAGTATAACTCAAAACCTATGTGATATTGAAAGTGCTTTTATAATGCCTTTTAGGAGTTATAACACCACGGTGTCCACTGAAAATTATTGTCATTCAACGATTTACTACATGTTTGCAAATTAATTCTGTATGAAGGCTGTCAAACTGCGGGCGAGGGTATGTAAGCCAAGCTCACATTTACCATATATCTATAATCAAGGAGACTTGCACTTGGTTCAAATATCTAGCAAGATATATTTAAATGTCATATCGGCAGGTCATGGTGACACTGTCATCTATTGATGTCTCCTTGTTATAAGGATGTATAGAATTGTATTTCATTTCTCATTCAACATTGATTAAGAAGGTAAATATTAAACTTAACCTTTATGCTAATTCTGAATTCCTTAAGAATATAAAGGACCTTTCCCAGACAATAGGAAGAATTTAGGAATTGCTGCTGGAATGGGCTGTCTGGTTGATCTTATTTAAATATTAAGAATGATTTTGAATTGAAACATCTCTTATAAACAAAATTTGTATTCTAATTTCTAAATATCTAAATTTATTCTAATCTATTGAAAGGTTCTCAATGCCTGCATTAGTAATAATAATATTAAATATTTCAACATGAATGGAGACAATTTAATGTACAGTCAACTCGCGATAATCCGGCCTCCGATAATCCGAATCTCGCAGTGTCCGAACGGTAGCAAGCTGTAACCAAACTAATCTCTATATAAACTCATTAAATGTGGATTCATTAATCCGTTGCTTCCGTTTCCGAATCCGAACGCTAATTAGCTGTAACGGATTAGTTAATTACAGCTATTTCTGTTTCATTAATCCGACGGTTCATCAAAGCGTTCGGCTAATCCCCTAGACAAGCGAGCACCACACTGATTGAATCAGTAAACATCAATGACAGTGGATTGACAAGGGAGTTGAACGTGTCAGTAGTTTGTGATTGTAATAAATTGAGATGTCTAACTTTTTGTGTCGGGAGTTTGTGATTGTAATAAATTGAAATATCTCATTTTGTGTGATAGTTAATGATTTTGGCTATTCTCGCGGTTGGCTTTTCCGCTTCAAATCTCGCCATGCTATGACAAAACAAGTTTACCAGGGTGAAGCAGCTAGCGCTGATAAGACAGCTGTAATTCGTGGTCGAGTGGATCTAAAGTCTGTTTTACAAGATTATGAACAAGAAGATATCTTCAACACTGACGAGACAGGTTTATTTTATATTTATATTTGTGACGAGAAGAATTTAGAAACTTTGATCACTATGCGTTGGTCGTTCAAGCCATTGAGTACGCAATCTGTAATCGGCAAATTCTTCAAACCTGAGTGAGCTAGTTCAATGTTTTTAACATGTACGTCTACAATTTTGTGCAATGATTGTTTTAATAATATATGTATCCCAGTTGTTATGTGTATGAAATAAAACTCATTTGATATTCTAAATACGTTGTCTTCTGTATGTAGATTCAAAGGGGAGTAACTCCTTCTTGTTTGGTTCATTTCAGCAGTCCGAACGTTTCACTATCCGAACGTTTTTGATGAAAAACGGAAGTGTTCGGATTATCGAGGTCTGACTGTATATGCAAATTCTTTATGAATTCTTTCTAGGATTTATGTCTTTTCTTGATAAATACCATGTTTATCTCATTGAATGAGGTAGAAAAGTACTAGATATTTATAATGTGGCACAGCCACAAGTGAAATATATATTTTTCTCCAAGTTGAGGTGATTTCAGCTGTAAACCTACGTACAGCCTTCAGAAGCTGTCACTGTGACGAGGTAACATTGTTCTAATGACGTCACATGAGAGTGGCGATAATGTTCATTGCTACTCAGTAGAGTGATGATAAAGGTTATCATCACTGTCACCTGATATAGGGTTTAGTTTGTCACTCCGAATTATATGATAAATTCTGATATCGTCAAGCAAGTGACATCACATACATGACAACGACATGACAATCTATGTCGAAACATCCCCTCCAAAGAACAAAAGAATGTGAATCAATAAAATTGTATCCATTCTTCATCACCTCGCCTTCTAGAATACTAATCAAAGAAGTATTTCAACATGCTACTTAAACTCAAGAAAAGTCCCTGAATCACTTTTTTATTTGAGAAGATAATAGAATTATTGTAAATTTATTTAAATAAATCTTATTCAATCACTGAGAATGCTAGATGCATGACAATTGCTTACCACTATATTTAGAAGATTAACCCTGCATTTTGTCACCACCAAAATAATGCAGCAGAAAAGGGGTTAAGCGTGAAGCTACTTTAGTTGTATATTATTCATTTAGTTACCACTATATCTGAACATTAACCCTTTGACTGCTGTAAGTGAACTTTGTCACCATCGATTAATGCAACAGAAAGGGGGTTAAGCATGAAGCTACTTTAGTTGTATATTATTCATTTAGTGCTTACCACTATATCTGAACATTAACCCTTTGACTGCTGTAAGTGAATTTTGTCACCATCGATTAATGCAACAGAAAGGGAGTTAAGCATGAAGCTACTTTAGTTGTATATTATTTATATAGTGCTTACCTTAGTCTACAGCAGATTATGTAGTTTAGATGCTGTAGATATATGTATGGCTTGAATATACTGCATTCGTGATGTGTGTTGAAGTTTATAAATGTTATGAATATATTATATGCATAGTCATTGAAACTATTACTGCATTATGATGTTATATGCTTACTGAGACAACCCATACATCTGATATAACAATGGCTGATCCAGAGTCCAGGGGCTAGATTTTCGAAGCTCTCTTAGTGCTAAGATAGTCGCAAATACCATTCATTAATGTTGGCTTAAGACTATCTTAGCGCTAAGAGAGCTTTGAAAATCCAGGACCCATATTTTCGAAGCTCTCTTAGCGCTAAGATAGTCGTAAGTGCCATACATTAACATTGACTATCTTAGCACTAAGAGAGCTTCGAAAATATGGGCCCAGGTCCAGAATTTTACCTATGCGCATGTAAATTTAATGATCCCAGAATTTCTCAATTTTCATGTCTGTTTGATTTATGTTACCGTGAAATGCTGGTCAAAATCAGGGTTGTTTATCAAGGTGACTCATGTAGCCACAACCGCTGCAATAATCAACTAAATGGAGAGCAGACGTGGAAACGTGATTGGATGGATTGTATACCTCCCAGGGGAGTGACAGGGCATGATAGAATGATCCTTACAAGGGCAGTAATGAGTGAGAGTGTGAATTGTAGCACTGCCTCTTTGGAATAGTCTCATTTTCATTATCTGATTATTTTTCACTGATCTTCTTGAACTTTGCAAATTAAAGAGCAGCGGTTCTGTTTTAGGCTTCATTCATATGTATGTCAGAATTCGGTATCAGCACAAAGATTTCAGAAAGAATTTTTTTGCGAGATCCCAAATACAAGTGTTTTTTTAGATTATTTCCAACAGTGAGGAATAAATGGTTTCGCAATGTAAAGCTTTTTGGTGCAGTAAGAACATTTTTTGGTTCAAATTTGGTACAGTTGTGGTATCCATTGTCTGTTGAATTTAATGACCTTGAGATAATTTTCAAGGTCACTGCAAGAATTAAATGGTTAAACAAATGAAATGATTGATGATTTTTTATCAAACTTAGCACCAAGTGTTGATAGCATTTTCCAAAATGCCCCATTCAGACAATTTTAGTGGTAACAACTTGTTTTCCTCAGTTCTCTCCTGGGAACTTTGAACCTTTTGTTTGGAATTCTGTTCCTATCACTGTCTTTAGATTTACTGATGATTATTGACAATGAATCTTCCACTGTGGTATAGAATGATATAATTGGATGGTTAACATTTTTAAACTCAGAAAGCAAAATTGACAGATAAAGTTAGAGATAAATGTGCCTACCTTGCACTTGAGAGACGTCACCTTAGATTCAGACTTGGAATCTAGACACATTTGTTGCCCTTCTGAAGTCCAAGTAGACTCAAAGTGTCAATTCAGCATTATTAGTTATCAGTCCTGCTCCTGGGTGACTGATGGAAGAGCCATTTTGATAAAGTTTCAACATTTGAGAACATTTGCAATGGTTCTGGTATTAAAGATCCGAAAGACTTCAGGAATGCCATACTCAAACGGCTTTTGGACCCTGTCTTTGAAAAGCATCACAGAGTCGATGGTCTGTGACTTCAGGGCATGCCAAATTTATATCGTTTTGATTTGAAATCTGTTCATTACACATCCAGTCATTGAACATTTTATAGATCCTGAGATGTTAGGAATCAGCTGGTCCTTCTCGCTAATGTCAGGTCTCAGTTTGTCATCTCTTGTCATCACTGATCATCACATTATTCTATTGATCATCACTCTACCAGTGATCCCACCCACGGCTCTTATTTTAAGTTTATTTCTATATTCACAGTCAAGTAATCTCCAAAACAACAAAATCTCTGCAATCTTTTCACATTGGTGGAAGCAGACGGCCAGTTTTGATTGGTTTGTGATGGGGCTCATATTTGCAACATTTCAACATATTTTGGTCAAAGGTTGTATAAATAGCAAACCGATGAGTTTTGACCTTCTCCATAACATCATTGCTATCTGGCTAGAGTTACTGGCGATACATTGGTCAGCTATCACCAATGTATCACTCACTAGTTCATATCGGGATCACTCATGACTGCTGCAAAGCAATGCTGCCAAAACGGCGTTAAACAATAACTCATTCACTCACCAAGCTGATCATCAAATAGATTTTGATCAGTGTGTCATCAACTGGTCACATGAGCATAATTCTGAACTGACCAGCACTCACATAATGCTGAACTGACAAGTGCTGACCACACGGTACTGAACTTATGCTTTATATATTGATCTCTCCTTTGATTCCACTCTGATGTCCAGCATTTGGGCCCTTCCATTTAGCTCACTGTATTTGAGCTCCAGCAGATGATGTATTATATCACTTGATTTGGTTCATGTGCTCATGTGCTCATGTCATGATCACCGACTTCTCGAGATGAAAGCGATCACCACCTCTGTATATTAGCCCTGATGCAGTATTTGATTATAGGGCAGATGTATAATGTCAAACTTGATTTGGATCTAGTCATCACTGAATATGTCATCACATTTTCTCATTTTGTATACAAGTCATCATACCTTCTTCTCTAGACAAGCCCAGATTCAAATCACTACTAGAACCAGTGGATCAGCTCAGAGCAGCCAGCAGATGTTCAAGCTTGATTTGTATCACGTCATCACTGATTATGTCATCACATTTTCTCCTGTATACAAGCCCAGATTCAAATCAACACTACCACTGGTTGGTCAGCTTAGAGCAGCTAGCAGATGTATAATGTCAAGATTGATTTGGATCATGTCGTTGTCATCACAGAATATGACATCTCACTTCTTCAATATACAAGCCGAGATTCAAATCACTGGTACCACACCAGTGGATCAGCTCAGAGCAGCCAGTAGATATTCAAGTTTGATTTGGATCACGTCATCACCGATTATGTCATCACATTTTCTCCTGTATACAAGCCCAGATTCAAATTAACACTACCACTGGTTGGTTGGCTTAGAGCAGCTAGCAGATGTATAATGTCAAACTTGATTTTGATCATGATCACGTCATCACCGATTTTATCATCACATTTTCTCCTGTATACAAGCCCAGATTCAAATCACAACTACCACTGGTTGGTCAGCTTAGAGCAGCTAGCCGATGTATAATGTCAAGCTTGATTTGGATCATGTCTTTGTCATCACAGAATATGACATCTCACTTCTTCAATATACAAGCCCAGATTCAAATCTCTGATACCACACCAGTGGGTCAGCTCCAAGCAGTCAGCAGATGTATAATGTCAAACTGCAGAGCTAGCCGGGTCTGCAAACAGTTTCCAAATGCCTGCCATCTTGGACTGCTTTGTTTATACAATTGTAGCCAGCCGGTGAGTACACAGGAGCCAGCCTAAATGTCACTCTCAAACAAAGTGCTTGGTCAACTCACCGTCCCTGAAATCCTCACATAGCTTCACATCCTGCTGCAGACGTCTTGAACTTTTAAACAGGTAACTTGCAGTTTTATATCGCCAGACTCTGCATGTTGGCTTTGCAGTCAGTTTGTCTTCATACAAGTTGTAGAGATTCATTCAACTTCTGGAGAGACATTTTAAAACAGGTAACTTACCGTTTTATATCGCCAGACTCCACACTTTTGTTTCATGTGTTGCAGTCAGTTTGTCTTCATACAATTTCTGTAGAGATTCATTCAACTTCTGGAGAGACATTTTAAAACAGGTAACTTACTGTTTTATATCGCCAGATTCCATACTTTTGCTTTCATGTGCTGCAGTCTGTTTGTCGTCAGTTTCTGTAGAGATTCATTCAACTTCTGGAGAGCCATTTTAAAACAGGTAACTTTTGTTTTATATTGCCAGACTTTCATGTGTTGCAGTCTGATTGTCTTTCTTTTCTGGGCACATTTTTGAAAAGGTAACTTGTATCTGTTGATCGCCCCTAATGGCTACAATACTGCCCAAACAAATACTCCCTCACTCACTGTATCTATTGTCTCCTGAATGTGCATGTATCGAATCCACACAAAGTCGTTTGCAATTTTACTAGCACTTTAGTTTTTCTGTCATCCCTGTAAGTTCACAGACAATCCTCAAAGGTTTCACAGCGATGATTACTTAGCCAACATTGTTGCAGGCTTTCAACCTGTAAAAATAGCCAAAGTGATAAAAATGATATACAAATGCAAATACAAATACATAAGTAACAGCATGTGTATTCCACCTCAGATCTCGTCACCACCCTAAATTTTAAAAAATCTTTCTCTGCAGATAACACACAGGTGCAGGTAAAACTGCTGTGAAAATTTGCATAAAAGGCATGAACATTATATACTTGTTTCACAGTTTCCTCAGCCACAAAGTTGATAAATATTATTTTTTTTAAATATTGGCACCTTTTGCAGTGTCTTCATTTATAAAAACGGTGTCTATGACAAAATTATTAAATGCAAAAAAGTTTTTAAAAATCCATGCATAATGATAAATACATGTGATAACATTCATTTTGACAACTGTTTGAATTTTTACTTCATTTTAAAAAATGAAGAAAAAAAAATCAAAATAATAACAGATAATACCTAATCACAGTACACGTAATAACACCCACTTCTAAACTCCTCAATATTTTACCTATCCCCCTCCTACCCCCTCCTGCCCCCCTCCTAGCCCCCTCCTGCTCCCCTGCTTCCCCCCTCCTGCCCCCCTCCTACCCCTCTCCTGGCCCCCCTCCTACCCCCTCCTGCCCTCCTCCTACCCCCTCCTGCCCCCCTCCTGCCTCCCATCTACCCCCTCCTGTCCCCCTCCTACCCCCTCCTGCCCCCCTCAAAAGACCCGACACAAAACCTTGCCTCTTGACAACACGGAAGCTCTTGCTCCCAGAACGGCAGCCCATCGCAGCCGTGCAGCCGGTGTGAACCGCTATGCAGAAAGATCTGCTGAGCTGCAGGCTTATGTAATCAGTGCCCATTTTGTGTAGTCTCCATTGATTTTCTGGGTGTAAGTACATAAGTTACACCTGCCTAGTTCCCAGTGTGACACTGCTGCAACATTTGCCAGGTCACCATGACCTACCAGACAATCACTTTCCTCGGGCCGGTCGTGTCTTTGCCTCTTGGACGACAGGGGAATTGTGGCCCTCGTCATTACCCAATGGACTTTCATTGATTTTTTTCCTCCGGT
Organism: Gibbula magus; assembly: GCA_936450465.1. Lineage (NCBI taxonomy): Eukaryota > Metazoa > Mollusca > Gastropoda > Trochida > Trochidae > Gibbula > Gibbula magus. Next base: position 15,484,062 of record OW388300.1, read on the forward strand.
ACTGATTGGTATTGTAACTCAATATAGACCGGGAGAACACTTGAGGCTGTGGTTTACATCAGACGGGCTGTCACTCGTCTGCTGGCAGAGGCACCGCTGTGACCGTTTTTAGGTAATGTCTCGGGACTCTGTTCCCTTCTGGGTCTCTTTCTTTGGTCCTTGTGTTTCGGTTCGACAGACGTATCGATGAATCCCATCTGTCTGATTGTAAAGGTCATATAAATTATTATGAATTTCACAAGTAATTTCCATTTTTTTCAGACATCGCTTTTATCTTCTCATCTATATTTTCTCTTTTGTTTTTTCCGTGTGGAAATGTATGAATAAATTATTTTCTGATATAATTTATAGATTTATGATAACCTATGTATTACTATTACCCTCAACATCAACACCTAAGAATTATTCTAGTAGTAGTTGATGTATCTTTTCAGGAATGATGCTGTAAGTACACCAATTGGTAATTCTCTGGGGCCGAGTATATACTTTTGTTAACCCCTCACCTGCTGGCTATTTTTTCAACCAGTACATCTGTAGTGTCAATGTGTATGGACCCGGCAACTTTTTTTCCTGTAGAGAACTGTTCTACATGCAGTAAGGTTTGGGTGCATTACTGCACTGAATTTCAGTACAGTACCATGCACCCATGGTTTGCTAGTTCCAGTCTATGTTTGCAGGTTTCACTGCAATGTATAGCCACAGTCTTGTTGCAGACTTTCCTCCTTCATTAATACTAGCAGGTGTGATATCACCTCACCTGTTAGAAATGTGAATCCGTGGTAGCATAAGTAGGTTTCACCACAATGCATAGCCACAGTCTTGTTGCAGGCTTTCTTCCTTCATTAATACTAGTGGCCTAGATATCACCTCACCTGTTAGAAATGTGAATCTATGTAGCATAAGCTGCCCTGATGAATATGCAGAAGGTGTCTGACTCTGGGGAAGTGTTAAATTCTCGCTTCAATATCGGTTATCTGTCCTGTTCAGGCCTTCAAGAAAATATTATTGTTAAAAACCCACTGTGGAAAAATTACCAGTATTTAAAATTGAGATACTCTGAAAACTTGATTGGTGCAGGAGAAAGCATGTACTCTTAAACGTGGTGAATCTTCACAGTAAAGAAGTTGTGATCCAAAGTCTTCATTTTGTTTTCTTCCTTGGAGGAAAAATAACAGTACCTTGCATTCTGCACCTGAACAGCTTTTTGAGGATGGTTCAAGATACCCAGGGCGTTATTGCAACCTTAGCATGTAGGCAATCTTAGTGTGATCTTTCAACGGTAAATTAAAGGGCGAGTTCTGTCGCCATATTGGATTTTTTTGCATTACGTGAAATGAAAACACGCTATACTGTACCTAATTTTACAACTAAAGAAATACACTGATAGAGTATGCACATAGTAACACATAACATGTATTCAAACTAATAAACACTTTGATATTATGCTGTAGCAAAGTTTGAATGGCCGATGAATTGCTTCAGTTCTCATTGTTTTATTTTTCAACAAATGAGCACTTATGTTTATCAAGTTGTAATATATTAAGTCATCAAAATATTACCTTCATTACAATCTTTCAATTTGACTGTTTTAATCATGTATTAATAACATATATGAGTAAACAGGACTATCCTCGTTTCCACAAAAAATATCCCGATAGAACCCTCCTTTTAAGACTACCATGGTTAGTTCCGAACACCTTAGGAACTTGGTGGATCTTGATGCACGGACTATGATTGTACATTGGAGTCTAATGAACCATGTTTTTTCTGATGCAGGTATGCCGCGTCCCGGTATGTCCCCGATGTCCCATGGACCCCCGCCCGGCATGTCCCCCATAGACAGGAAGAGACCAGCCCAGCCCGACCCCAGGGCAGCCCACCAACTCAAAGCGTAAGTGGATCTTTAGTTACCGCTCACCTTCTTTCAACTGGAATCAAAATTAGCCACATCAATCTACTAGCCTTTTGGACTACATGTCCGAAAATTTAACTATTGTTCATTACATTTTATTAGCCCAGCATCTTTTCAACTCACCATAGGCTCAAAGACTTGTGACAATTTCTAACACTGATCTTAATCGTGTTAATTCTAGATCCTACAATGGTCCACAACAAGTTGAACTGTGTCAATGTATATTACTTTTACCGTAGTTAAACTTACATCATGTGTGATTTGTCATGTGACCTTGTAGCGACAGGGGTCGCTACCTTCAGTCTAGCTCAGTGTACTCCCACGAGCAGACGCACGTTTCAACGTGAGTTTGAACTCATCTTAATGATTGAGTATGAGCAAGGAAAAGGAAAGCTCAATTTATCTAGAAGAAATATCAGCTCAGTTGAGAAGTATTCTCCAACATTAGGACGACCTGGAACGCCGGTTCGATCACAACTTCAACGCTTGCGGCCCGTCAGCTGAATGTGACCCACGTGGTAATGGCAGCTTTACTGACGTTAGGTCTTCTACTACCGATGACCAGCATCGATGATCACATGATTACACTTCAGTTCGACGCACCATCAAAATTTATTTCTGATTGTATTTGGGTGACGCCAAGTCTAAAGAGTGGGTCAATTTTCCTTCAGAACCGTCTCTACCAACACCGTGCCAATGATCAGTTATTACTTTTCTACAGTTAAAAGTTGATGATCTTGGTAGCAAAATTACATTGCAAATTTTAAAAACCTGCATTTACCATACAAAAAAGGTGTTTTATAAAACTGGAGATGCAGGTTTGTGAAGAATGTTTTAGAAATTACTCTGATTATTTGCTATGTTTCACAGGAAGAAGAAAAAGAAGATTGCTGACAAGATTTTACCTCAAAGGGTAAGTAAGAGAACTTCACAACTCAGAATCCGTAAGTAGGTCAACGTTCCTTTATATAAGAAATAAATTATTCAGTTTGTTGATGAAAATCAAAGTAGGAAGACAATGCAATGATAAGAATATTTGATTTATGGATGTTTGAAAATGTTCTTTTCTTAATGGTTAACCATAAACTCTGCAGTGTTGAGTTACTCAGTGCCTTACCTGGCACTGGCTAAAGATAGACTCTAGGCTATCCTGGAATATTTCTGGAGCCGTAGATCAAGGGTTAACTGCTGGTTCAGGAGTATATTCTGGGAAAGTTTATCTTTAACTAATAACCAATTTCATATATTCCTTTTGTTAACAAGTTGTGATTCAGGGAAATTTGACTCTTCAGTCTAATCTGCTGATTCAAAAATATTTCGGGCCAGAATAGTGCAGTGGTTAGCACGTTTGGCTTCAGATCAAGAAGTCTGTGTTCGAATCTCGTTGGGCGAGGCAACTTTGCTGTACAGAATTGTTCTACATGCAGTAAGGTTTGAGTGCATTGCTACACTGAATTTCAGCGCAGGAACACCCATTGTTCGCTAGTTCCAGCCGATGCCTGCAAGTTTCACCACAATATAGAGCCACAGTAGTGTTGAAGGCTTTCTTCCTTCAATAATACCAGCAGCCAAATATAAGTGAAATAGTCTTGAAAGCGGCGTGAAAACACAAATCACCTCGCCTCAAAATATTTCAGTTTGTTATTGCTTTCTCATGGACAAATAGATGTCAACTATCTTCTTATTTGCTTACATTATATAAAGACTTTCCAAATTTGCCTCACTTTTCACTTTAAATACTGATATTTTTCTCACATTTTTATGGCAAAGTTTGACAAACATTTGATACAAATCGAGCTAGCCTCATTTGAAAATGATCCCTCAAATTTCAAGCACATTTAGGTAAAATATGTCTTTAAAAAAACCTCTATCATACACAGACTTTCCAAATTTTTCTCCCATTTTTCCCCGTCAAGTCCGCCAGACGGTTGATGAGCCGGACGAGTGGTGCATATGGAGCTGGCTTGATGTGAGCAGTTCTACTTAGGTTTGGAAAAATCAATAATGTGACGCTGTCCTCAATGTAATGGAGATTCGTCCCATCTGATATTTGTATTAGCAGTCTCCGAGTTGATTGCATTTGGTCCTAGAATTAGTTTATCGCTTTGCCACATTCGGATTAGACTAACATTTAGTCTCAGAAATATATTTTTCTTACAAACGTCATTTTACGAACTCAAATAGTTATACAAAATGGAGCCCTAAAGTTGCCTTAATTTCTCAGCTGAGTAATCTAGACTTGCTATATTTTTCTAGACTAGGCTGGTCGTCAATTTAATATTTTCCTCTAGGGTTTGGATGACTGGCTTCTTTCGGATGAATATTGGTTTTATGCTGCAAAATGTCAATCTCTCTATATTAAAGGTCCCCTTTCACAGAGCAAAATTTTGTCATCAGTTGGGAATTTCTTTTAATCCTCTATTGTCCTCGATGAAGTTGAGATTATTTTATCAGGGTAAATACCTAGGCGTTGTGTAAATTTGAAGAGAGTTTAATTTTGTTAATTTCACTTTTCATCAAACCTGAAAACTCTGAAAAACAGCTTGGTTAAACGTTGTCGATGGTAACCCCTCTCTGCAATTACTAGACTAACATTGAGTCTCTGAAATAAACAATTTTCTATCAAGAACACTATTTTATAAACATTTCAAATAGTTATACAACATGGAGCCCTAAAGATGCCTTGATTTCCTAGAGCTGAGTAATCTAGACTTTCTGTAATTTTCTAGACTTGGCTGGTCGTCAATTGAATATTTTCCTCTAGGGTCCTGGAGTTATGAAGCCCTTGAATCAGTAATTGAACTTGGTACAAATTACCGGTGTGATGCTCTATAATGGGGAAAATTAATTTACCTGAAAAGTATTACATCTGGGTAAATGAAATTTTGTAATAACAAAGCCAGTTCCCAAAATTATTTTGGACAATATTATGATGCTTGAAGCAGTTTTTTTAAACATAGTACCCTTCACATCTATAATTCTCAATGGACGGATAGCGGATGGCAGGGGTATGTGAGCCATGCTCACTGTTTTCTTGTTTTCTAGACTGAGCTGGTCGTCAATTGAATATTTTCTTCTAGGCTCCGGATGACAGTCTGTGGTTATTTTGCCCTATATTCTACAATCTACAGTTATTTTACAATACAGCATATTTTCTAGATATGCTGTTGATGCCAGTTTCAATGAGATATTGATTTTCAATTGTTTATTCATTGATTCTATGATACTATTAAAGCTTTTATTACTCTTATTGATAGAAAGAAACACAATGGATAAACGTAAAATTATTGATGCATAATTGTATATCTGTCTTGACATTCAGAAATATGCTATTATCAAATGTTGGCAATAATTGCAATTATCAAGCCAAAGTTACTGAAGCATTTACTAATGTAGGAAACATAACAGTTATTAAGGATGTATTAACGTAATGTAGGAAGCATAAATGTGACATCAAAAATTTGTTTAACCTTTAAACTGCTGAATTAATTGAAATGAAGGAATCCAATATTGGCTGTTGTAATAGATAAGCTATCTCAGAATACCATGGGGGCGGGATAGCGCAGTGGTTAGCGCATTCGGCTTCGGATCAAGAGGTTTGTGGTTCGAATCCCGCCAGGCAACTTTGTCTCCAGTAGAGAACTGTTCTACACGCAGTAAGGTTTGGGTGCGATGCTACACTGAATTTCAGTGCAGTACCACCCATGGTTCGCTAGTTCCAACCATTGCTCGCAGGTTTCACCGCAATACATAACCACATTGTGTTGCAGGCTTTCTCCCTGCCATAATACTAGCAGTCATGATATAAGTGAAATAATCTTGAAAGCGACGTTAAACCCCAACTCACCTCACCTCAGAATACTGTACTTCCTCAAATACAACCCTATGACCATCCTTGGGCGTAATCGAGGCAAGGGTTATATTTGAGACCAGGATTGATGCCCAGGTCGTATTCGAGTCCCGGGTTATATTTGAGACCCGTATATGTCCATCCGTACGTTTGTAAACATTCTTCTATTTGGACTTCTTCTCCAGAACCAGTAACTCAAGTGCTGAAATTGTAATTTACAGACTCCTTGGCCAATGGGGGTTCCAATTTTAGATTTGGTGACCCTATGACCCCAAATGTTGGTCACAGGGGTCATGACCTAAAAACCTATTTTCATCTCCTTCTGCAGTACAAAAATGCCAAGAGAACTCGAAAGTTTTGTACAGACTCCTTAGCCAATTGGGAATGATATATTTGGTTTTGGTGACCCTGTAACCCCAAATGTGGATCACAGGGGTCACGTATTAAAGACCTATACATTTTGAAACTAGACAGTAGACTTGATGCAAATTATGGTGTACCAAGGACTAGCATCTGTTGACTTAGAATGATTTCTGTAGTGTGATATTGCTTTATTTTCTTGATTAATTTATTTCAGGTGCGAGACTTGGTACCCGAGTCACAAGCCTACATGGATCTCCTCGCCTTCGAGAGGAAGTTGGACGCAACCATTATGAGAAAGAGGCTGGACATCCAGGAGGCTCTCAAACGACCAATGAAGGTTAGTCTTCATTTAGCATGATCATCGGAAATGTATTTTGATTGCAGTATACTAATCTTGCTTATGTAAATTATACACCTTTTCCATTGAGCTATCTAGACAGCCTGTCTGTGGCATTCATGTTTGCAATATCTATGCCATTTCTATTTTATATTTCTGCCTTGTGTTTTACTGTAAACGATTGAGAGGAAATTAAATCAGATTTAATTGGCATGGTAAATAAGTCCATTATATGGACAAACACATTTGCTAGTATTGTATTCCTGACAGTACAATGATGTTGCCAGACCTCGACAGTCTCCGGGGGCGGGATAGCGCAGTGGTTAGCGCGTTCGGCTTTGGATCAAGAGGTCCGGGGTTCAAATCCCGCCAGGGGCACGGCAACTTTGTCTGCAGTAGAGAACTGTTCTACACGCAGTAAGGTTTGGGTGCAATGCTACACTGAATTTCAGCGTAGTACCATCCATGGTTCGCTAGTTCCAGCCGCTGCTTGCAGGTTTCACCACAGAGCATAGCCACATGGTGTTGCGGGCTTTCTCCCTGCCATAATACTAGCAGCCGCGATATAAGTGAAATACTCTTGAAAGCAGCGTTAAACCCAAACTCACCTCACTCACTTACTCGACAGTCTCCCTTCCTTTAATTTGCCTGACTGTCGATCACTCAAATAGTTTAGTCTTTTTTTATTTATTTTGGTAAATAATATTTATTCTGTATATGTTCGAGGTAAATATCAAACAAGAATGTTATGTTTTAAGACTCAGTTTTATTTTATTTTCACAGCAAAAGAGGAAGTTGAGAATCTTCATCTCCAACACTTTCTACCCACCCAAACCAGAGGGAGAGGTGAGTGAATAATATTTCGTTGATGTTAAAACAATAGTTCAGTTCGTTGCAATTCATTACATCCGAAGTAATGGGTATTCAAATATAGATTCGGTCTGCCCTGTTTCTGGAATATCTTTCTTGGACTTTTTGTCAGAAATTCAATATCCTTGTAGTACGTCTTAACTAGATAATTTAGTTTTGGCTTTTCAGTAAATTTATCATCCATGTGCAAACTTTATGAATTTAATTATACCCCCGCTACGAAGTAGTCGGGGGTATATAGCGCTCAGCGCGTCCGTCCGTCCTTGCGTCTGTCCGTCCGTCCGTCCGGAACACTTTTGGTTCCGCTCATAACTCAAATACTACTTGTTCAATTGTTATGAAACTTTATACATGTACACTTTATGGTCCCTAGATGTGCCTTTTCTATGTTTCCCTCAGATTCCATGATTATTTTTTCAGATTTTCCACTTTTAAGCGTCTTTGTGTGCGCGTCTATGGTCACACTTTTGGTTCCGCTCATAACTCAAATATTACTTGTTCAATTGTTATGAAACTTTATACATGTACACTTTATGGTCCCTAGATGTGCCTTTTCTATGTTTCACTCAGATTCCATGATTATTTTTTCAGATTTTCCACTTTTAAGCGTCTTTGTGTGCGTGTCTATGCTTACACTTTTGGTTCCGCTCATAACTCAAATACTACTTGTTCAATTGTTATGAAACTTTATACATGTACACTTTATGGTCCCTAGATGTGCCTTTTCTATGTTTCCCTCAGATTCCATGATTATTTTTTCAGATTTTCCACTTTTAAGCGTCTTTGTGTGCGCGTCTATGGTCACACTTTTGGTTCCGCTCATAACTCAAATACTACTTGTTTCCAAGAAGGTATTAACACCTCATATACATAGCTTCTTTCTTATAAATCTGGTAAATGATTTTGACATGTTCACATTCAAGGTCAAAGGTCAAGGTCATGAGTGCTTTAATTACTACAATAATCCTTGTAAACATGATAACTTCAAACGTTTTTGTGCTGTCAGGCTCTTATTTGGTATATATCAACTATGGAGATAGACCAAGATTTGAAAAAGTTTTCGCTAAAATCTGTCAAAGGTCAAGGTCACAGCAAGGTCACAACTTAAGCATGCTATTGTGAATATGCCTTATGTTAACAATGAACACTTTGAGTCATTGAATGATTGTTATACACAATGAAAAGAAATCAGTGATGGTGTGACCTTGAAGGTCTAAGGTCAAGGTCAAGGTCATGAGATATTGGTTCAGGCCATGTTAATCCTTTGATCCAACTTTGAAATCAGAAATAGGTTTTAAGAACAAACTTGTGAAAAGTGACCCCAGTGATGATTAAACTTGTTAGAATAACTTGAATAATGAACAAATTTTGGTCCAAAAAAAATCCCATTTTATTTATGCTGAGGAGAAGGCGGAACAGGGAAAGGCGGGACCCAAAGTTTCGGAGCTGCTCTGCTTTTGCGGTGTCCCGCAAACGCTCTTCTAGTTGTTCAAATGTTACGAAACCACTTTGACTTTTACTTCTAAAACATGCTTAGAGGTGTAATACTTACTCTGCTTTAATAATATATGTTATGGTCTTTTCATACAAAAGTTTAAACATTGATACCCTTTTGCTATTTTCAAACATTTCTCTTTGACCAATGTTAATGTAAAAGCGGGGGTATCATGAGTGAGCTTTGCTCACTAATTCTCTTGTTTTTAAAAGGTTATTTGACTTAAAATAGTATTTTATTTCCAGAAATAACTTGTAGCATACAATAAATTAAAGTATAATGGAAAAAAAGATTAGCTAACAGGCTATATAAAAGCTTCTCGGTTGATCATGTTGCACTTGATTTTATTTTCTTTCTACCATATATGTACATAACACATTATCACTGAAGTTGATGGCACCGATGATGCTGTAAATGTTTACCTCTATATAGTAATGTAGAGTGTCCACTCATCACACGGAAGACCGGGGTTCGATTCCCGGGTGAGTCATACCAAAATATGTTAAAAGAGGGGAGTTGTTGCTTCCTTGCTTGACACTCAGCAGAACAGAACAATGCTTGAACTGGCGCTGCACTGTGGCAGGTTGCCAGTGCAAAATGCATAACCAGAATTGACAATGTATTGAGGACAATAAAGAGTTATATGTTTATTATTATTACTGACAATGTTATTTTCTGTTCAGGACGGAGAGGAATCGGTGCCCAGCTGGGAACTCCGGGTCGAGGGTCGTCTGCTGGAAGATGTGAGATCAATTATCTTCAGTCTCCTTCAAACTTAAATGTTATCATTACATTTAGGGAAATAATAAACCCCAGTGTAATCCTAAAAATCAAGCAATGATAACTGTCTGACTTGTCTTAGCGATACATTGAAATAAAATCAATTGGCTTATCCACAGGCCAACATAATGGGGGCCATTCCACTAACCAATCCTTACACACAATTGTTCTCCAATATTGTACCAGTTTCTCAAGCAATGCATAGCCACATGGCATTGCGGGTTTTTTCCCTGCCGTAATACTAGCAGCCGCAATATAAGTGAAATAGTCTTGAAAGCGGCGTTAAACCCCAACTCACCTCACCCAGTTTCTCAATGCCTCTGCAGGTATCATTATAATCAAAGATAGGGTTTTCAGCCAGCAAACACTTAGCTGCATGCTAGTTGCTGTAATTGTGTGTCACGTAGATTGAATCGCTCAAACTGAAACAGCTATGCCCATGTTTCAGTCCGCGACTGCAAAGCTGAGTGACGCTAACAAGTTGAAGAGGAAGTTTTCATCTTTCTTCAAGAGTCTCGTCATCGAACTTGACAAGGACCTGTATGGACCGGACAACCATCTTGTTGAGGTCAGTTCAACTAATTATGTGAATGATACAAATCATTTGAGTTTTTTTTAAAGCATGTTAAAGGGGCAGTAGCACGTTTTTTGCAAATTTAATTTTTTCAATTTTCCAATTTATAATTATAGTTTATGACATTTATATTTACTTTAGACGGTAAAGCATCTTATTAAACAAACCAATTATCCATAGTGGTAATATTTATAATTGCGCATAAAGCAAAATTGCATGGCGGCCATTTTATTGTGTTCACATTTTATTATTTCGAATGACAAAAACTATTCTCATGGATTTACAGAACAATGTTCACTCATTTTTGAACTTGAGAGAGAAGGGTGTTTTACTATTGGTGACATTATTTTCAAATACATTTCATCAGCTTATTTCAGCGAAAAAAAAACGTGCTACTGACCCTTTAAATTGGTTCGTGCTCTTTGTACTAAGATCATAATCATAAGCACATATGTATATAAGACCATATAAGCATATCGGGAAATATGGGCCCAGGTGAAGCCTAGCTACAGGGTCATGTGTGTTTTGCTGTCAAGAGTAATATTTTCGTCTAAAACTTTACGTCATTTGAACACGTTAATTAAGTGTTCATGTTATCGTATTCTATTTTCATCAGCCGCAATGGCTTTGCATATCCAATATGCAAAAGATTTATGCCAACATTGGTCCTTTTGTTGTGCTCAAGGGGTCATTTGTCCACCTTTTATGTTCGATGTCACTGATAAAAACTTGTTTAAACATTAAACAATTTTAACAACTTCCATTTCAGTGGCACCGCACGTCCAACACGCAGGAGACCGACGGGTTCCAGGTGAAGAGACCCGGCGACCAGAACGTCAAGTGTACTGTACTGCTCATGCTGGACTACCAGGTAAGGGGAGACAACTCTAACTCAGATTCCTTGCTTTGGCAACTCTCATTGTAACCTAAGACTCATTTGTGTTGAAATTAACCTTCGTAATGCGAAAGGCATCCTTTGCTCATGGTCATGACCGTAAGTTTTAATATCTCACCAATGCTTGAGCATTTCAAATCCATAAAGATATCAGGTAATCCTATACAATGATAAATTTACAAATGAAATATATAATATACAGAGTCCAGGGACTCACTACCACAAGCTATTCCAGGCAGAAGATTTCCATGAGTAAACAAATAATAGAAAAAAAATCTTTGTTTGATGCAGGACTCGCAGGTAAATTTATCACTGTGTATTATGTGTTTAGCCGATGCAGTTTAAACTGGACCCAAGACTGGCACGTCTTCTGGGAATCCACACTCAGACTCGACCAGTCATCATCAACGCTCTCTGGCAGTACATCAAGACTCACAAGCTGCAGGACGAACACGAACGCGAGTACATCAACTGTGACAAGTACCTCGAACAGGTCTGTAGTGAGGAGGATGATGATGATGATGATGATGATGATGATGATGATGATGATGATGATGATGGTAGTGGCAGTGATGACAATAGTGATGATGTTTGTAATGATGTCAGTGGTGATGATGATAATAAGGATAAGGATAGTCTCGGTGATGGTAGTGATGACAATAGGGATGTTTGCAATGAAGTGGGGTTGATAGTGTTGATGATGATGGTGATAGGGACGACATTAGTGATGTTAGTTATGATGATGAAAGTGCTTAGGATAAGGTGGTGATGATAGTGATGATGTTTTAATAAAATTAATGATGATAGTGGGGTTGATTGTGTTGATGATGATGGTCATTGTGATGACATCAGTGGTGATGTTAGTATTTTAGTCGATAATGATGATGATAATAATAGTCTTTCAGATAAGGATAATGGTGATGACATTAGTGAAGACTTTAACTATTTTGATGACGACGACAATGATGAACATGATGTTGATTAAACATTGTTTAAAATCAAGAAGTTATTATCAAGAACAGAAAAAAATCTGGATATAGCGGAACTAATTCAACTGGATCAAGCATTGTAGCATTTATCATGAGTCAGTCAAGTGGCTTTGTTTGATCTAATTGTTTCTGTTTCAGATCTTTGAGTGCAAGCGTATGAAGTTTGCAGAGATCCCCGCCAAGCTGCACCCTCTCCTGATGCCCCCAGACCCCATCGTCATCAACCACATCATCACGTTAGTACTCTTACATATACTTCTCTTTCTGTTCTCACCTTCTTCTCTTTCTCCTTTATAAACCTCTTCTCCTTGTTGTCAACTTCTCCTGTTTATCAACGGTTCTTCTCTGGTTGTTGTTCTTTCTCTTCTTCTTGTTGTCAACTTCTCCTTGTTGTCAACTTTTCCTTGTCAACTGTTCTTCTCTGGTTGTTGTTCTCTCTCTTCTCTTTGTCAACTTCTTGTTGTCAACTTTTCCTTGTTGTCAACATTTTTTCTCTGGTTGTTGTTCTCTCTCTTCTCCTTGTTGTCAACTTCTCCTTGTTGTCAACTGTTCTTCTCTGGTTCTTGTTCTCTCTCTTCTCCTCGTCAACTTCTTGTTGTCAACTTTTCCTTGTTTTCAACAGTTCTTCTCTGGTTGTTCTCTATCTTCTCCTTGTTGTTAACTTCTCCTTGTTGTCAACTTCTCCTTGTTGTCAACGGTTCTTCTCTGGTTGTTGTTCTCTCTCTTCTCCTTGTTGTCAACTTTTCCTTGTTTTCAACGGTTCTTCTCGGATTGTTCTCTCTCTTCTCCTTGTTGTCAACTTCTCCTTGTTGTCAACTTCTTGTTATCAACAGTTCTTCTCTGGTTGTTGTTCTCTCTCTTCTCCTTGTTGTCAACTTCTCCTTGTTGTCATGGCTTGACTTTTGAAGCAGAACTCTATGACTAAGTGAAAAACATTGCTTTAAGTCAATGAGTTACTGACACTGAACAGAATTTATAACCCTTGTTTATTTGTCCAGTGTGGTTCGCTTACTCTTCTTTTACTAACAAATTGACATTAAAATCCTGTTTTATGCAGACTAAATATGAAGATATGTAATCTCCGTTCAATGTTAAAATGAATCAGACTCTCCATACAAATATTAAAAAGAATTATAAACTTGATAATTTGGATAAAATTAGTAAAACATTATTATATATATTCAATTAAATTCTCTGACATTTTACAATTTCTTGTTGTTTTTTTATTCATTTCATTGCCATTGATTATGCATTGCTGTCCATATACATGATATAACCAATATTTAACCCTTTAATCAATTTTTCTAAATTATAGCGTTCCTTACAGGGTTGAGGGACCCGACTCCAAAAAAACTGCTTGCTACGACATCGATGTCGAAGTGGTAAGTTTATTCTTCAAAACTTTTCCTAATCGGCCATTAACATTTTCCTCATCTTCATCATAATATCAATTGGTGCAAACAGCAAAATATATTTCTTAAAATTGTGTAGATGGTATTTTATCTGATCAAGTCAGTTCATCTCGTCAATGATGAAATATTTATAAAATTGAAAAAAAACACCTACCTTTAGATATTCAGCTTTTTTTTTAGAACACAAATTTTTTTTATATGGGCTGAAAATACAATTTGGGGTAGTCGGGAGTTGAGAAACAAAGGAAAAAATGGATGGCCTGTTATGAATGCAGAAATTATATCAAGTCATCTTTTAACTGAAATCAGACCAAAATGTTATCTCTGGCTCAAAGAAACTGTAGAACGTTGAACTTGCATTGCTCTTCATTTTAGCATTATGGCTCAATTACTTGGGGGCGGGACAGTGGTTAGCGCGTTCGGCTTCGGATCAAGAGGTTCGGGGTTCATATCCCGCCAGGGGCATGGCAACTTTGTCTGCAGTAGAGATCGAACTGTTCTACACGCAGTAAGGTTTGGGTGCAATGCTACACTGAATTTTAGCGCAGTACCACCCATGGTTCGCTAGTTCTAGCCGATGCTCGCAGGTTTCACCGCAATGCATAACCACATGGTGTTGCAGGCTTTTTCCCTGTCATAATACTAGCAGCCGCATTATAAGAGAAATACCCTTGAAAGCGGCGTTAAACCCCAACTCACCTCACCTCAATATTCACTATTCAGCTCTGTTTTTTCTCTCTCAATCATTTAATACTAATCTTAGTGCTTGAAGATGAACTTGATAGATTCTACGTTTCATCAATTGCTTGTCTTCGTGAAACAAATCAACTGAAAAAATTCACTTTTATCTTCAAGCAAATCACAAGCTAAAAGCTAAAAAAAATTGTAGAATGTTGATGAAAGAATTTTTATCCCCCGCTGCGCGTTTAGCGCGAAGCGGGGGATATAGTATTCGGCTGCGTCCGTCCGTCCGTACGTACATACGTACGTCCGTACGAAATGGAATAACTCAAATACTATTCACTGGATTCTTTTCATATTTTGCATATGGGTTCATCATGGGAAGAGTAATGTTCTTACATAGGTTTGTGACCTTGACCTTCATTTCAAGGTCACAACAAGACTTTGTTATTTTACCCTTGTCAGCGGGATATCTCATTAACCATTCTCTGGATTCTCTTCATATTTAACACATAGCTTCTCCAAGGAAAGACGACGGGCTGATTAGATTTTGATTTTTCGACATGTTAATGTACATGTAAAGCTTGTCAGCGGGATATCTCAAGAACCATTCACTGGAATTCCATCATTTCTTACACAAAGCACCTGCTAGGGAAGACGACGGGCTGATTATATTTTGGTGACCTTGACATTATCTTCAAGGTCACAGCGGAACTTTGAATTTTTCGACATGTTAATGTACATGTAAAGCTTGTCAGCGGGATATCTCAAGAACCATTCACCGGAATTCCATCATTTCTTACACAAAGCACCTTCTAGGGAAGACAACAGGCTGATTAGATTTTGGTGACCTTGACATTATTTTCAAGGTCACAGTGGAACTTTGAATTTTTCGACATGTTTGACAGTCGATTTTGCTGATCTTGACATTATTTTTAAATTTTGAAGTATTAATTTTCGACTGGGGATCATGTCTTCTTAGTGACAACTACTAGTTTTTATTATTTTTGTATTATAGCTAACATGACATTTAGCTGATAAAACCTGTTGTCCTAAGTGATGTCCTAATATCAGCCAAATAGTCTTGATTTATGATAAAGATGATGTTAAAGGGGCAGTAGCATGTTTTGTGCAAAATTTATTTTTTCAAATTACCTATTTATAATGATAGTTTGTGCCATTTAAATTTACTTTAGAGGGTAAAACATCTTATTACACAAACCATGTATTCGTAGTAGTAATGACGGTGTTGCATATAAAGCAAAAATTGCATGGCGGCCATTTTATTTTGAACACATTTTATTATTTCGAATGACAAAAACAATTCCCATGGGTTTATTGAGCCATGTACACTCATTTTTAAATTGTTTTTTTGAAAAGAGAAGTGTGTTTCACGATTGGTGAAATTATTTTTCAAATACATTTCATCGACTTATTTGAGCGAAAAAATTTGCTACTTCCCCTTTAACAAAAGAATAACTACAGAATAAGCCTGGGTTTGTTGTAGGACGACACGCTGAAGCAACAGATGAATTCGTTCCTCCTCTCCACACAGAGTCAACAGGAGATTGCCTCCCTTGACAATAAGGTACGACCGGTCAGTTCTATTTTTAGAATAAATCTTAATGTTGTAACAAACTCTCTTGCTGTTGTATTGTGTTTTCAGGTTTGTTCAATGTTAAAAGTTAGATGTAAAGCCATATGGTCACATTCAGATTCATGAAAACGAGATTCCAATTTGACAAATGCTTGATTTAAAATTTCTGAAATCGGCCCATAAGTTACCTATATGCGGCTTTTTTTTTTTTTAAAACTAATTTAGCTCCGGCAGCCAGAATGAAAATCTGCAGGGGCGTGGTCCCTGAAGCGATGACTCTTGTGACGTCACTGGAGTAATCTCATTATCGCGAGAGTCATAATTCAACATAATTTCGCAACATTTTGATTGTTAATTTTTAAAATTTGGGCAATTACCTTAAAAAAGCCTGGAATATTTACGTTTGCCTTAAAAGCCTGAAATGAGTTTAAGCCTTGAATTTCATTGCCCGTGTATTGGTTAATATTTTTGACATATATCTGATACAATGCAAGATTGAACTTACTTTCCTTGATATTCATAAATGTAATTCCACTGTTTTCAAATATCTATGTAGTCTGTCGTGTGTGGTACTTTTCTTAAAGCAAGAATTCTCTCAACATTTTTATTTTGTAGTGCTATGCAACTCTTCTTAGTTCTAGACTGTTTGCGATTAATCTCTAAACGTCCAACAAAGTCCTATTTAAGATAATACTGTCTGCATGTTGTCATATAAAGCTATTGAATTTTAAAGCAATTATCAGTGATGTAATTGTTTGTTATTTCATTTCATAATTGGCATGTCGTATTATGTTTGATGGGATCATTTTGATGTTTTTCCTTTCAATTTATCGCCGCTAATGGCTGCAATACTGCCGAAGCGGCATTAAACAATAACTCACTCACTCACTCACCCTTTCAATTTAAATTATTGAAAATAATTGTTAATGTTTTCATGCTGATAGAAAAATACAACCTTAAATTAAAATTCAGCATCACTAAAATTAAATATATATGCTAACCAACTCAGTCCATGATCAAGAATTCCATTTGTAGACATTTTGAGCTCGTGAATTACTCTCACTCTAGTTTTATTGACTTAGAAACATCCTATCCTGTGTTATAATCTTCATGTCACAATCTCTTTAAAAACTATCAATCCATCCTCAAAACAAGAAAACCTCCTTAACCCTTTGTCTGAGAATCCTAGGTTCATCTGGATTTCCTAATGAGTGACGATGGACTAACCTTCACGCTGTACTACCCGACAATCTTATAAGAAAAACCTAAAATGATAAATATCCTGGTTACCAGGGCCCATATTTTCGAAGCTCTCTTAGCGCTAAGATGGTCGTAAGTCAATGTTAATGTATGGCACTTACGACGATCTTAGCGCTAAGAGAGCTTCGAAAATATGGGTCCTGGCCTCTATATTTATGAGGAGGCCCTGAATCAGGATACTTATTTTAGATTTTTCTTGAGATTGTCAGACAGTAAAATTCTTATTCTTAAGATTCATCACCTCAAATTAAGGCAGTTAAAGGGTTAATTGTACATTTCTAAGCAAGTGTATGTATTGCAGATCCACGAGACGGTGGAGACCATCAACCAGCTGAAGACGAACCGCGAGTTCTTCCTGAGTTTCGCCAAGGATCCCCAGGAGTTCATCAACAACTGGCTCATCTCACAGACTCGCGATCTCAAGGTACGCTGCGTCTTGTTACTAGCAGGACTTCCACTAGTTTCCACTACGCTACTATAATACTCTGATCTCATGAATAAATCTTCTTCGCTTCAGCACATCTTGGTTACCCATGGTTGTATATTATGCTCCGTTACTCTCCACTATATCATCCCTGGGAAACTCCATCAGAGAAATTTGTACTCAAATACTCGCCCTTGGCCGGCGTGACGAAGTCAGTAACCAAAGAAAATGCTCAATAGGATAAGACGGAAATGGTCAATGGAGATAACCGGTGACGGGTGGCTAACAAAATGACCGCGCATGCTTTGCAACGAAGTGATATGAATTGTCATTGGCTCGCAGGTCCAAGCTGCATAGCAGTTTGATTGGCTCAAACCGGCCAAGGCCGAATAATTTGAGTACAGATTTATCTGATGGAGTTTCCTAGGGGTGATTTAGTGGAAAGTAACAGAGCATAAAACCCTGGGAAACCAAGGATGGTTACTAGCAGGGTATAACATATCCTTGAGAAGTAGGCAGCTTGAAAGTGCCATTTTGTTAATCATAAGCAAAACAGCAAAACTCCATCAAGAGCCTGGGTGCTGACCGTCCTTTGCCCTATAATCAATATTTGCCAATGATAAAAGATTGACTTATGAATGGGCCCATATTTTCGAAGCTCTCTTAGTGCCAAGATAGTCGTAAGTGCCATACATTAACATTGACTTACGATTATCTTAGCACAAAGACAGCCCTGGTTGTTGGATGCACATATTTTATACATAATGTACTTTTTTATTAGCCTGATTGATACAGGTACAGATTAACTCAAAACTAACTAGAAGTATACATCAATATGATGGCCTCTATTAAATGAACAAACGTGTTGTACTTTAGCATTAGAATTGCTGTTTTCGGTTACCGGTAACAATAACTCATTCACTGACAGCACAGATATAATATTGCTACTGTATTCTGTTACAGACGATGACGGACGTGGTGGGCAACCCGGAGGAGGAGCGAAGATCGGACTTCTTCTACCAGCCGTGGTCCCAGGAAGCTGTGTGCAGATACTTCTACAGCAAGGTATATACTCATTATATATATATTCATTTCAGAGGACAGCTTTGTAGAATGCCACAGGAAAAAATTAAAACGACCCATCTTAGAATTGTATTTGGATCTTTTATCTTTGAAATTTATCTATTTATGAGAAGCTTATTTAAACGCGGACATGTGGGTTCCGCATATTAAGCATGTGGCCAATCTTGAATTATTCCTTTTGTTAACATTTACTGATTTAAGCAGACCTCTGAGAAGGGTTTGCACCAATTATTTCAACATTCAAGTATTAATTCTCTGTAATCTCTCTAATCATTCTTTGTAAATATATTTCCATTATTTTTGCAGGTTCAACAACGTCGTACTGAGCTGGAGCAAGCCCTGGGTATCAGAAACACTTAGTGGACTCATCGGCACATCTGAATCTCAAATAGCTCCCAGTCTAAATCTCATTTTTGGCAACTACGAGGATGGACATTTTCAACTGATCACCTGAATCTCGGAGAGCTTCCAGTCCATTATCTCTATTAATGGTCTATACGAAGATTGATTTTTACAGTTATCTGAATCTTCAATAGCTCCCAGTCAAAATGTCCAATAACTTTAAGGTCAATTGCCTTCATACAAGAATGGGCATTTTCAGTGGTTTATTGGATTTCGATAGTTTACGTTAGGTTATCTTCCTGAGCCATGAAACTTTTATACTCTTTTATCTTTTAAAGTGTTTATGAGTTAGATAAAAGCAGTGAAATGAACTTTAAATATTTCCAGTTTAATAGTGCCATTGGCAATGTCAGAATTTTACAAAATCACTAAGTAAACAGTGGTTCGGACATACCATTTGCAATTATTTTCAATACTGCTATGAGTTTGATTTAGTTACTGTTTAGTTAAGTTCCTATTTGCATATGAATTCCTAGTAATTGAACAAGCTAAGATTGTAGAAATTAAGTGATGTAAACGAACAAACATTTCTCAGTACAATTCACAACTCCATCAATTCTACTCAAGAGATAAGCATTTATTACTCATAAAATCATTAATCGTTCTTCTCAGTAAAGTCGTTGTTTTTTTGTTGATGCAATGTTTATGTACTTCATACATGTAAACTGGCTGTTACAGAAAACTTGTACATGGAATTAAAGAGAGTTGCTAAGTTTGGAAATAATGTAATCTATATTTTACGAGAGCTTCATTTCTAACCAGGCAGACTTGCTCGTGTTATTATATTCTTGTATTTGTGCTGGGCCTCCTTTCACAAAGCTGTAACATGATCGTAAGTCCCTAAACTAACCTTTGTGCAGTGTTAACGAATGGGATTTAAAGAGGTTGTAGTACGTTTTCTACTGGAAATAAAGACGTCTCACAATATTGAAAAGAAATTTTACCAATTTGCAAAACAATCTTCCTCAATATAATTCTAAAATGACTGGTTATGATTCGGTTAAGCAAGGAATTAGATGGATGTGATATATACGTCTTTGGGTTAAGCAACCCGGATCCATTTATCATCTTCAAATTATTAAAAGGTGTTCACAATAAAACGGCTGCTAGTTTTCGTTTTTTACGTAACACCGTTTTACGACTACGGATAATTGGGTCATATTTTACCCTCTTAAGTAAAGATATACTGCAAAGGCTTTTATTATAAATGGCAAATTTGAACAAATAGAAAATTCTATTAAAATGTGCTACAGTGCCTTTAAGATCAGCCTCAGTGAATGTTGCTTTTTGAAAGAAGGCCGATGTTTTCTGTATCTGCCACATCATAACCATGGTCTGGACTAGATAATGGTTGTAACATGCTGTTGTGTATTGACTGAATCAGTTCATCTTGCATACAGCATTCAGTGAAACATGAAGGAACTCATTTGTATTGTTTACCATGTATGAAAATGTGTGTGCTCTCGAACACTGTCCATGTGTTGACCGTGACATCACTCTGTACTGTAAACATGTCAACATTTCACTCTCCATTTACTCCATTCATCAATGTAGTTTTAGAATAAAATTTTGTCAAAAAAGATGCTTTTGTTTTACTATGAATTTGCAATTGTAACAGTAACACCAGGAGCAGGATAGCGTGTTCGGCTTTGGATCAAGAGGTCCGGGGTTTGAATCCCATCCGGGGCACGGCAACTTTGTCTGCAGTACAAGCAGTATGGTTTAGGTGCAATACTACACTGAATTTACCACAGTGTTGTTCCTAGGTGATCTCCTGAGGGGGTCATTTTGGCCATTGTGGAACAAGTGAGACTCTTTGCAATGGTAAAAGTATCCTACTTCTCCAAATTTTAAGGGACACCTAGCCAAAAAGGTGGGCAAATGTCCCCAGGATCCCCTCTAGGAACAACACTGTTTACCACCTATGATTGGCTAGTTTCAGCCAATGCTTGCAGGTTTCACCATATGGTGTTGCAGGCTTTCTCCCTGTAATCATACTAGCAGCTGTAATAGAAGTGAAATACTCTTGAATGCGGCGTTAAACCCCAGCTCACCTCACCTAACCCCCTGCAGCGATTCGAATACCAGACCTGTGTTTTCAAAGTCAACGTTGAACCACTGAATTATCCTGTCAACCAATTCACACTGAAAATGTTTAATTGTTCATCATTTATTGGACAATCCTCATTGTGTTGAGTGCCATGTCTCGTCGTGACTGTTCAACTGTTCATAATGATAAGTTTCAAATATACCATACAAGACCTACAGGGATCTTAAAATGAGTGTTAGTAAAATTAGACATCAGAAGACATGAGGGAGAGTTTCTATCATTCAATTTATCTATCTTCTGCGAACTGCCATTGAACTTGCAATACAGTATGGCATCAACACGTTTATGATGTCATAACATTTTTACGAATTTAAAAGATCTTATGACAACATCTTTTAGCCATTCTTTCCCAACAGAGGTCACTTATTTTCTTCACACAAAGCCTCTGCCACAAGTGGAGCATTTTCTGGGCTAGAAACAGAGAATCCTGACAACATTTAAAAATAGAGCCATGGGCTCTTTAGTTCATCAGGAATTCATTGATTAATTATCTAAGGTTGAATATCTAAGTTATCTCGAGTAATACATTGTAAACAAGCAAAAAAATAGGTTTTTAGATTGTGACCCCAGTGATTCACAATTGAGGTGACAGGGTCACCAAATCTACAATTTAGAATCCCTATTGGTCAAGGAGTCTGTATACAACATTTCAGCTTTCTAGAGCGTTATGAACTGGAGAAGAAGATGAAAATAATTTTTTTAGGTCTTGCCCCTGTGACCCTATTTGGGGTCATTTGGTCCCCATTGTTCAAGGAGCCTGCACACAACTTTGTCAGCTCTAGACCTATAGGAACTGGAGAAGAAGATGAAAATAGCTTTTTAAGGAAGTGACCCCTGTAACCCCATTTGGGGTCATGAAATTTACAATTTAGAATCCCTATTAGCCAAGGAGTCTGTACATAAAATTTCAGCTCTCTAGACCTTTAGGAACTGGAGAAGAAGATGAAAATAGGTTTTTAAGGATGTGACCCCTGTGACCCCATTTGCGGTCACGAAATTTACAATTTAGAATCCCTATTAGCCAAGGAGTCTGTACATAAAATTTCAGCTCTCTAGACCTTTAGGAACTGGAGAAGAATATGAAAATAGGTTTTTAAGGATGTGACCCCTGTGACCCCATTTGCGGTCACGAAATTTACAATTTAGAATCCCTATTAGCCAAGGAGTCTGTACATAAAATTTCAGCTCTCTAGAGTCATTGGATCTGGAAAGAAGTACAAAAAATAGAGCCATTGGCTCTGAAGCTCATCAGGAATTATGTTATTCATTATCTCTAAGGAAAAGATTAAGATATCACATAATAAGGCATTGCCCAGTCATCAAATTTAA
Organism: Gibbula magus; assembly: GCA_936450465.1. Classification (NCBI taxonomy): domain Eukaryota; kingdom Metazoa; phylum Mollusca; class Gastropoda; order Trochida; family Trochidae; genus Gibbula; species Gibbula magus. The sequence continues at coordinate 15,506,425 of OW388300.1, forward strand.
AATTTATTATCAAAATTGGTGACACATTAATCCACATTCACTATAAATATTGTAGAATTTTTCATTTTATGTTTTTAGTTCTTGTTTATTAGTCTCTATTCATAAAAGAATAGATTGTAAAAAATTGAGAACTCTAGCATTATTGGTTCTTGCGGTGAAAAACACAACTTTAACATTTATAGTCCCATAGACCTATTTATGGTACCCTCCATCAAAACGCCCTATAGTGCCAGAGGACCATTTATGGTACGAAACTATGACCCCACTAACCTCATTGCGATTTTTAGAAAATATAGATCAAATCAAGTTGACAATCATCTTGGCAGAAACCCTGTCAACTGCATGAGCTTCAGTTTGATACCACTTTTGGGCAATATAACTAAATATTAACAGAGATATGATGAATTTCACAAACAACTGTGATCATGGAGGTAAATTAATCCCCTCTGTGGTGCCATTGTCTACCTCTCTACTTTGCATATGTAAATATTTACAAGTATTACAGACAAATAAAAACGTGACACTAACAACTAAAATCACCAAAAAAAACTTTGTTTCAATTTAACAGAAACGGACCCTGCAATCCATAACCAAGAAAAAAATTCAGATTTGAAAAATGGCTATCTATGTTGCATCTTCACAACGTTACAGTCGTAACAAAAAGATTTCCATATCTTTTCCTCCCGCCCTTGACTTCAACCCTCGCATTTTCAGTGCTAAGATTTTAACGTATTGCAGGCTAATTGGATAAACCAATCAGAAGACAGTTATATTGCCTCTGTGACTGTGTCAATGACATTACGCTTAGGACACAAGAAGTGAACTGATTTATGTGACACTGAACTACATGTAACATTTATCACCAAAACAAGCATTCGATCACTGCACTTGCAGGCGAGATACTTGTTTAGATGAACAGTTTTTAAAAAAATTAATCAACGAGAACGGTATAGACTTTCTCATTGTGTTTGTCAAGGCTGCAGACAGTGAGATGCATGACCAGTTTTTTTCATGATATTTTATTTGGTTCTAAAGTGTATAATTTTTCAATGGGTGTTGGTTTAGGTTTAACTTCTTACTAGACTTTCAAATGCACCTCTAAATTATTAATATATCAAATATATGTACATATGTTTCAATGAAAACCAAGGAACGGTCTCAATCATGTGTAGAAGCCGCCAATTATGGCTCTATCTCACGTATGTACTGATTATAAGACCTAATAAACGCTATAGAAGCAAATCTGTCTTCAGATCTACTATATTCAAGTTTCCAGAATTACGTTTGGCATAATGGCTGCAGCAAGAAAAGGTCCATTGTCCGGTTTTCGATCAAGATCACGACTTTGAATGGTTGTATTTTCGTTATATTAAACTGATTGACCTTAAAATGGTTAATTTCGGTTAAAGTTGTTAATTCTTTATTAAATAACACAGATAATAACATTGACACATATGTGACCTCACCAACATGCTTATGTCCCTTTAAGGGATATAATGATTAAGGGAATACGAGGACAGTCCACTAGTGATGACCCCCAAGCTGGACCGCTGTTCTGTTGATTGGTGGCTCACTGGACGTTGGAAGCAGAAATTTGAAATCATTCACTCCTGGGGCCGACTGGAGGTATGACGTAGTGTTTATGTCTTCATTGAAACCAAATAATCATTTACTTTTAGTTGAATCGTAATGTAAATAGTTATAAATTCAGACTTTGAAATTTAAGCAATATGCTCTCTGCTGATTGGATTAAACAAGGTCATGTGACCGGTATACATTCTCATAAACACAAGACTGAGAGCTGAAAAGGATAAACTTCATAACCCGACGTTTACAAAAAATAACCTGCGGTACTACTTTATCACTGTATCACTGCGCAATTATTACACTGCTATCACATGCTCTTGTCTTGATTAAACTTTTTAAAAACCTTACAACGTGAATTCTAATTGTAGTTTGATTTGAAAGTTTGAATAAAACAGCATATTAGAACCAAAAATTAAAAACTTTAATCATATTTCCTGTGAACTACGTTTTGTGCGTGATGACACATAAGTGATGCGGTATTATTGTGGGCGGAGCTAAGTGCATGATCTAAGACAATACTTAAAATTTGTTTTATCATGCACTGTACACTTTTTGCAGAGATTATCTTGTATTCAGAAGTTTATTTACTGATTAGAAATCCCTTAAATTTCAAAGTTTGAATTTATAAGAAATAGATTTCATAATGTGTTTGTTCACTGGCTTATAAACGGTTTGAAAGTTCAAGTTAAACTGTAGTATAAATGCCGTCGACAAGCTCCGGCATTTATACCAGTTTAACTTGCACCTTTCAAACGTTTATAAGCCAGTGAACAAACACATTATGAAATCTATTTCTTAAATACTTTTTCATATGATTAAGTGTAATTTCAAAACTTTCTTTTTCAGATGTTCTTATTCCCATTTTAAATTATAAACATTTTCTTTCTGAATAGGAATAAGTTACCACATATATGAGTTTGATTCATCTGGAATAATAGTCAAGTGATCTTATTTGTCTATTGGCCACACCCTCTTGTACAAAATATATACAAATGTACATAGATTTACATGTATACGTTACTTCAATCCAGCTTTTAACATTTTGCTTCAGAAGAAAGTTTTGAACAATTCATTAAAAGTTAAAATGAAAAAGAAAATATGACCACGTCTTTCTAGAAGAGACAAAGCTCTTATATTGTATATGAGTTATTAAATGTGTACCCGCTTAGCTGTCTTTAGGGAATTTCAAATATTCAGACATTGAAATTTAAGCAATAGGCTTGCTTCTGATTGGACTAAACAAGGTCACGTGATTGGTAAACGTTCTCCTGAGCGCGAAAGTGACGGTTATGAATTATAACATTCATACTTTGAGGGTTATACAAAATAACCGCCGTAACTGCTAATGATCTTTTACATGTCGATATAATAAGGATTTTTTTTTGGTTTATATATATATGTAGATTGTTTACATATTGCATTGCATTAGTGAATAATCGAACGTCTGTTGAGTGATGTACGCTTCATCTCTACTAATTGCTTTTCTTCGATTGAATTCCAATTGCAACAGGTTACCACATGATGGATTAAAATGATATATGGGAAATATTTTGAATTCACAATTTCCATAATCTGCACTTATCTTCCTTTATTTCTAATGTGACTCTGAGGTCTTGGAATTGTTCATTGGTTCTGCCTTTTTACAAGTAGGGCACATTTTAATTCTGACAGAGTTGATCTTTTTACAACGGCAATTGAAATTTTGTCACATTTTTTAGCTCATCTGGCCTGAAAGGCCCGATGGGCTTATGGCATGGGATGGCGTCCGTCCGTCCGTCCGTCCGTAAACTTTTCGCTTTTTCGACTTCTTCTCCAGAACCAATGACTCCAGAGAGCTGAAATTTAATGTACAGACTCCTTGGCTGAAGGGGATACTAAATTGTAAATTTGGTGACCCTGTGACCCCAAATGTGGGTCACAGGGGTCATAACCTTAAAATCTATTTTCATCTTCTTCTCCAGAACCAATGACTCCAGAGAGCTGAAATTTTATGTACAGACTCCTTGGCTGAAAGGGATTCTAAATTGTAGATTTGGTGACCCTGTGACCCCAAGTGTGGCTCACAGGGGTCATTACCTAAAAAAACTATTTTCATCATCTTCTCCAGTCCCAATGAACGTAGAGAGCTGAAATTTCATGTACATACTCCTTGACTGAAGGGGATTCTAAATTGTAAATTTGGTGACAGTGAGACTCCAAATATTGGGTCACAGAGGCAATGACCTAAAATGCTATTTTCATCTTCATCTCCAGTCCCAATGGCTCAAGCGAGCTGAAATTTTATGTACAGACTCCTTGGCTGTAAGGGATTCTAAATTGTAAATTTGGTGAGTCTGTGACCCCAAATATGGGTCACAGAGATCATAACCTAAAAGCCTATTTCAGTTTACAGCATCTTTCTGAGATTATATGTGCACTTCAATCAGTAATTAGGTAAGGGAGGTAATTTTAAAGAAAACAGCTGAGTTAAAGGCATTTCATCTTTCTGATGTGAGAGTTCTAACATGTGCTTTGAGAATATAATATGTCTGATGAAAAAGAGATATTTAGAATTAAAAACTTAGAATTGGAGGTCTAACAAAAATTATAAGTCATATTTTATCTTTGTCTCACATTTCACATATGAGTAATTATTTGTATTTTGCAAGTGAATTTGCTGATAAAGGTACACAAGTCTAAAAGTATTCTAAAGACTTAATACAGAATCTTTTATTAAATCTAATATTATGTTCTTTGTAATTTAAGAGTAAATAATGGAGTTTTTTAATATCTCATGATATTGCGTAATTATTTGGAGAATTAATTAATTAATTATTGAGAATTTCCAGTACGAGTCAATTTGGTATACCTTATTTATATCATATTTTATACTTTATATCTGATTTAGTTTTCTCTTAACTTTGCAGTTAATTTTGTTCAATAGGAACAAGAAATGAGATAGATGTCTACATCATGGACATGTTTAATGTGAATCTATTTGAAATGAGAACTATTGAATACCCTTTGAAGGAATAACTTGAAGAGGAATTAAATGTTTTCATTTTACATGAGATATGTGAACTGAATATGACTAGTGATGACTGGTGATAACATAGGACTATAAAAGAAGTAGCTATATGAGATTGTGACATCACACCTATTTTCATCATCTTCTCCAGTACAGAAAAATAATTAATTGTAGGAAAAACTGCATCTAACATATAAATTTTACTGGCTGTGAGTCCAGTGTCTGCATGTTATGTAATTGCATTGTGTTGACCTCTTCCTGGCAGAAGAATGAAAACTGATAGTTACACAGAGGTTTCAGGTTACTTCAAACTACTGTGCAGCACTGTGTTATCATAGACTGTGCGTGAGACTGCTTTAGTCTTCCACTGACTCTAAAAAAGAATTTATTCATAGAATATCACCATTTTATCAAATATTTATTAAGTATTGAAATGGAGCCTATGAGAAATGGGATTTTCAAAAACAGAGGCTCCTATTCATTATGTAATAAAACAGTAATACATGTTGGTATTGCCATAATGCAATTAAGAATTAAAACAATATAATGCAAAGGTGTATGATATTCATAACGAATGTTGATTTATGTGTAACCAATTTTGATAATAATTAACAGGGGTCATGACCTAAAAAGGTTTTTTTCATTTTCTTCTACAGCCCCAGGCCATTATTGCAATAGCTTACAGTGGTGAATTGTATGCAAAGAATTGTACCCGGTATATTCATTATTATATAATGTGTGTACGATCTTAAAAAATAGTATGATCTCTCCACCACATTATTATATGTTTGATACCAGCAATTTATTTCCAAGCTTTGTGTTGCTCTTTCAACACATATATTTAGCAGATTGGCAAAGTTATGGTAACAAAATATTTTTAAACTGCTTTAATCGATTCACTACCTAGATTCTTATTACTACATTCCATTATCTGACCATTGCTATAAAGTCCACTCCATAACATACCCCACTTATTATCTCCTGATGAGCTACAGAGGCCATGGCTCTATTTTTTCTCTGTACATCTGGAAACTGTAAATCTGTCTGAATATCAGTGTCAGGATGTGCTTACAAAATGTCAGTTACGTTTTTATACTTTCGTTTATCTAGCTTCATTGTCTTGTCTTCACATTGGCATGTTTGTGGATAGTTGACAATAGTTCTGTATTGTTCTGGCGTGTGTACAAAATCGATTATACATTTTCTCTCGTTACTATTTTCTTTAGGATTGCGTAAGTTTTAGCTTTACTTGTTCCATCATTTAATGATAAACTATGAAAACTTTTATTTATTTCTGTACAAATACACTTCGGGTGTTATAATCGCTTTTGAAGATGGCTTTTGGCCAGAATGTTTGTCATTTAACCTAAAAATTCGTGAAATGTAGAAATTTGATTAATAAAAGTTATCAACATAAATAAACTTCTTGAACTGATATTTGTTGACACGTCTTTACTGTAGGACCTCATAAAACAGCCAAAAAAGCCCTTTTGAACTCTCTTATTTCGTCTAGTTACGGAAATTTGAAAAGGTATATTTCTCAGGAATATGAACAGATAATGTTTTGAAATTAAAATTTAGTTTAGTTGGCTTCTGGAGACATGATATATCTCTATTTCAATCGTGTTTATCACCCGTGGATTGAATTATCTTGTATTTCGTATGGTAACGTTTCTTTTGCGGTTGAGTGTAAACGTGATGCTGTGGAAATATTACGCTAATTTGACTGATACTTTCTTGTGTATGTCAATTCTATTAGCCCTTCAAAGACTTAATCTAGATCAGTGTCCAATTTTTTTGGTTTATTTATTTCACAACCAATTCCATTTTGATATAGTACTTGTCTTCAACGTTTCTATCTTGAATTTTGTAAAAATGTCTACCCAGCCAGAATTCAATTTTAATTTAATTTAATTTCAATTCAGTTGAAGGAATCTTGCAAGAAACCGCGTTAGGATGAAAGTTGTCCTTATTGATTTTATATTTTAGCAATCATGGACTTACTGCACTTTCTGTATAAAATTTGCCAATTGAAGTTGAACGATGGAGACAAATTTATATAAACAAAATGTGTAAACTATGTTATGCCTCCATGACAATACATTCAATTGTCTTTTGACCTGCACCGCATTTCCCAAACTTAAGAAGTAACTACTTACTTGATACTATTGTAAATATCCTTCAGTTCTAAAGTATATCTTGCTCATGAAAATCGCCCATTAACCTGTTTATTTAAAGTGCCATTTTAAAAAAGCTACTGAGCTCTCAATAACAAAACTTGAATCTCTTTGTATCAAATATATACATTTGTGTATATCCAATATGAACATGTTCTGTAATATATTCGATGCATTTATTCTTTTTTTCACAATCCTGCCGCTAATGGCTGCAATACTGAAGAAATAGCGTTAAGCAATAACTCACTCACTACTGTCACTATATGTGAGTTCTGTATCAAGTTTTAAGACTGAATGGACATTATATGTGTACACATGAATTGATGGAGAAGTGGGCGCGCATTTCACAATGTACAAGTTGTTGTATTACTCAGTGGGGCACTTATTAGATCCATTATGTTAGATGGACCATGCATTATAATATGTATGTCATCAGTTCCTTTAAAACCTTTGATAAATCTAGTTCTATGTAAATGTCGTGTGCAAATTGTGATTTTGTTCAAGTTATAGTACAACACAACTGCAGTGGTGGATCCAGACATTTTGAAAAGGGGAGATGGGGGGTCCACCTCCGGGGTCCACCTCCGGGGTCCATCAAAATTACAAAAATTTCCAAAGGTGGTTTTGAAGCCCCTGATTCCCCACCTCCCTCCCCCCAAATGAAATGAACTGTATAATTTCAGTTATTCATTTCATACCATTATTCTCTGCACACCAATTGTCAAATGTTTAATGTTGTTTTTGAATTTACGTTAAGTGTGAATTAACTTTAAAATGTGTCATTTGCAAAGGAATTTCTTGGTACAAATGCTTTCTTGGAGTGAAACAGGCATGACAGAAATACTTTTGAATGAATGGGATGCTGTGTATAGGTTATTCTCCCTTTACCTCCAGTTAAGCTCTATACCATGAAATGAACTGTGTAATTTCATTTATTCATTTGATACCAATGTCTCTGCGCACCAATTGTGTGATGTTTTATTTTCAATGTTCTTTTTTAATTTAAGTTAAATATACTTGAAAACGTGTCATTTGAAAAGGAATATCTTGGTATGAAATGCCTTTCTTGAGTGGAGGAATATAAATAATATGTGAATTACCACTAACGGTTCAGGAATTGTCTTATCACTAAGATGACCGCAAATCAATGTAAAGTTATTAAGTGTAACGTACTTACGACTTTCTTAGCGCTAAGAGAACTTCGGCCCTGCTTTATTTCACACAATGTCTGTCTCTGTATCTTTCTCTCTCTGTATCTCACTCTATGACTCTGTCTCTCCCTCTCTCTCTCTCGATCTCTCTCAAAACAATTGGAAGAATGTCAATCTTGTTGAAAAACTTCTTCATTGTGAACATACATGATGCTTCGGAGTATATGCTTACTCCTTCATCAGGTTTTTATGTGGGGTATAACAAGTTGCAACCTTGTCACATCCCACCTGATAAAGAGTGAGGAGTAAGCATATACTTCGAAACGTTGTGTCCGTTCACAATTGATAAGTTGTCATATTTAAATTCATTTAATATTTAAACGTTTTTCTGTTCATTTATTTCTTTATTTCACCAACCTATAAAACCAATACTTTTATATTCATTGAAACTATTGGCATCTTACAGAATGACTTCAATTTTATTAAAATGTTCATGGTCTATGATGAATTTGACCGTTATACTTATAGTTTTGTATCTAAAGCGGATTTATACTTCAGTGTTTCCAATTTGTTTAATATAAAATGTTATTCTAAATGCCAAAGACGATCAGATGAAATTAAAAATCTCTGTTAAAGTATAATTTACAAAATGTCAATCCAAACTACAGTTTTATTATTGTATTGTCAATATCCAAGCTGTTATCATTAGTTTATGCATGTTCCTACATTTTTGTAATGCAGATGAAGGATGTATTGCGATATTTATACCATGTATCACACTGTGCATGTAAATTCTTGGTTCTTTTGTGTAATAAATGATTTTGAAAAAAACAACATAGTTCGAATTTTAATTTAGGGAGAACATTTTATGGATGAAATGCTCTCAACACTCTAGTGCCACTTGGCCAATAAATGGTTACTATTTTTATGAGGTAAGGTGATTTGGGGTATCAAGAGTATTTCACGGCTGCAGGGAGAAAGCCTGTAACACCATGTGGCTATGTTGTGGTGAAACCTGCGAACAAGGGCTGGAACTAGCGAGCCATGGGTGGTACTGCACTGTATTGTTTGTGTAGCATTGCACCCAGAGAGTGTTCGGCTTCGGATCAAGAGGTCCGGGGTTCGAATCCCGCCAGGGGCACGGCAACTTTGTCTGCAGTAGAGAACTGTTCTACACGCATTAAGGTTTGGGTGCAATGCTACACTGAATTTCAGCGTGGTACCACCCATGGTTCGCTAGTTCCAGCCACTGCTCGCAGGTTTCACCGCAATGCATAGCCACATGGCGTTTCTCCCTGCCATGATACTAACAGCCGCGATATAAGTGAAATACTCTTGAAAGCAGTGTAAACCCCAACTCACCTCACCTCCCCCCCTCGCACCCAGATCTTACTGCACATAGAACAGTTCTCTACTGTAGACAAAGTTGCTGTGCCCCTGGTGGGATTCAAACCACGGTCCTCTTGATCCGAAGTCAATTTTTTACGTAGATAGATGCAGGTCACATCTTTTCAGTGAAATAATACCGAATGAAGCAATTCTTTTGAGCTAGCCATTTGTAAGGACGATTCGGATTCATTTCACTTGGTGCCTGGAGTATTTGAGTGCTCCATATACTTATATAGAAATGTTCTCTTTGACAGTTTACGCTCTAAGCAATCCCATGCACAAGGACACAGATAATACATTGATATATCATATATACTACCATTGTGCATGAATTCTTTATGAGCATATTGAGCTATTGCAAAACGATCTCCTGTAAAACATCATTGGGAATGAGAGTTTTTGGCAAATCAGTTGGTTTTTTTGCCCTTACTTGATTTTCCCTTGTTTTGTTGATTCAAATGAGTGAGACACAAATGAGACATGGTTATAAACAAACAAGGTATTTATTGTTTGTGAAAATGAACATTTACATTTTACATATCTCTACATTTACATTTGAAGTATTTCCCATTCATGCAGTCATCCTAATCATGTTGGATAAGGGAGAAATAATTCTTTCTTGATTTCAGTCATTTCAGATCTCTTCTAAATGTTACCTTTTGAATAACAGTTTATATATAATTTTACTGAAACTATATTTTCATATTTATAAATGATTCCAAATTTTTATTTTTTTGCATGACTTCATCTCTATCAAAACATAAGAAACTTCCGACATAACCTGTCCAAGATAAGACTACAAGTTGTAAGTCAATGAAAATTCTTCCACCTCTCACAAAAATAACATCTTGGGTCCATGTGTTCAAAAGTCTTCATGCTATATACACCATATTCACGAAACAAAAATCTGACATCACTTCTCACAAGCTTCTTACTTTATAGAAAATTTTGGAAATTTCACTCGTTGCTCTAGACTAGTCCCTCGAGTCCTGTTCATAGGTAATTCCAACACGGTAACGCCATTACATAAAATGTCATCACTCGCTACATCGCCATGGCAGCTATTGTCCACTTTCGCTATCTCGATGGAACAGCTAAAGTACACTCTCGCAACCACAATAACGCCATCACATAAAATGTACATTCTTGCTACCTTCCTGGGGTGCTAATGTCCACTTTGCTACCTTGCCGGGCAGCTAATGTCAAATTTCACTACCTCGCCGGGGCAGCTGATGTTTGGTTGTCTTTCTCACTCTCAGACTTTTCTTTCTTTGGTCTCTTTCTCTTCTTCTGTTGGCTGTTCCCCGACTTAGCGACACGTTTAGTCTGGTTCTCCCGTGGTCGATCCAGCCAGGCGGTCTGGGAGCCGGGGGCCTGGTATCTGGAACACAATCAACACACGTTCATGCTTGGAATGATTAAATAGCATCATGTAGGGCTGCAAAGATTCACTACAATGTATCGAAAATCGATACAAACAAAAGACATCGAAAACCGATTCATGATTCAAAATTTCGATTCGATTCACATTCATTATTTTTCATGCTAAAATAATAAAATGTCACCTGATTTTATTACAATTAGATCGTGAAATTGCAATTGCGAGCAATGACAAGTCACATGTGAACGGGAGACCAAGTTCAGTGTCTACAATATGTAACGTAGTCGATGATTGGTTTATATCCTCACCTTTCGAGATTCTCGGCCAATCATTGTGGCTTATACATTTCTCTTAGCAACGCCGCATAGCAACGATCAAAATGGCGAAATTTTGTTTTTCTGTAGTGTTAAAAAATCAAATCGAAATAAATCGAATCAAACTGTTAAAATAAAAAAATAGAGCCATGGGCTCTGTAGCTCATCAGGGCTTGATTTATTATCTAAGGTTGAATATCTAAGTTATCTAAAGTAATACATTGTTAACAAGCAAAACATAGGTTTTTAGATCATGACCCCAGGGACCTGTATTTGGAGTCACAGGGTCACCAATCATACATTTAAGAATCACCTTTGACCAAAGAGTCTCTACACAACTTTTCAGCTCTCTAGACCTTTTGGAACTGGAGAAGAAGATGCAAATAGGTTTTTAACGATGTGACCCCCGTGACCTCAAATGGGGTCACAGGGGTCACAAAATCTACAATTTAGAATCATCATTGGCCAAGGACTCTGCACACAACTTTTCAGCTTTCTAGACCTTTTGGAACTGGAAAAGAAGATGAAAATAGGTTTTTAAGGATGTGACCCTGGTGACCCCATTTGGGGTCATGGGGTCACGAAATCTACAATTTAAAATTCTCATTGGCCAAGGAGTCTGCACACAACTTTTCAGCTTTCTAGACCTTTTGGAACTGGAAAAGAAGATGAAAATAGCTTTTTAAGGATGTGACCCTGGTGACCCCATTTGGGGTCATGGGGTCACGAAATCTACAATTTAAAATTCTCATTGGCCAAGGAGTCTGCACACAACTTTTCAACTTTCTAAACCTTTTGGAACTGAAGAAGATGAAAATAGGTTTTTAAGGATGTGACCCCGGTGACCCCATTTAGGGTCACGGGGTCATGAAATCTACAATTTAGAATCCCCATTGGCCAAGGAGTCTGCACAAAACTTTTCAGCTCTCTAGACCTTTTGGAACTGGAGAAGAAAATGAAAAAAGGTTTATGAGGATGTGACCCCTGTGACCCCATTTGGGGTCATGGGGTCACGAAATCTACAATTTAAAATACCCATTGGCCAAGGAGTCTGCACATGAAATTTCAGCTCTGTGGAGTCATTGGAACTGGAGAAGAAGATGAAAATAGGTTTTTAAGGATGTGACCCCTGTGACCACATTTGGGGTCATGGGGTCACGAAATCTACAATTGAGAATCCCCATTGGCCAAGGAGTCTGCACACAACTTTTCAGCTCTCTAGACCTTTTGGAACTGAAGAAGAAGATGAAAATAGGTTTTTAAGGATGTGACCCCTGTGACCCAATTTGGGGTCATGGGGTCACGAAATCTACAATTTAGAATCCCCATTGGCCATGGAGTCTGCACATAAAATTTCAGCTCTGTGGAGTCATTGGTTCTGGAGAAGAAGATGAAAATAGCTTTTTAAGGATGTGACCCCTGTGACCCAATTTGGGGTCATGGGGTCACGAAATCTACAATTTAGAATCCCCATTGGCCAAGGAGTCTGCACATAAAATTTCAGCTCTGTGGAGTCATTGGTTCTGGAGAAGAAGTCGAAAAAGCGAAAAGTTTACGGACGGTTGGACGGATGGACGGACGGACGGATGGACGGACGCCGGACACCATGCCATGACAAAAGCCCATCGGGCCTTTCAGGCCTGATGAGCTAAAAATTGAATCGAACTTGTCTAGGTGAATCGTTGCAGCCCTAGAATCATGTAGCATCATGTGTATACAACTTATTTTGTTTTATTGAGTTCATTTCATTTTGAAACCGAAAGTATCATTCATGGAAGCAAAACCATATTAGTTTCTCTCTTAATGAATATATGAAGAAAAGTAATTTCTTCTGGACGATTATTCACAGCGCTACATTGTGGATCCAGAAGAGGGAGGAGCCTCACAAATATAATCAATCAACAATTACTTGGGTCTCTGTTGGTGAAGTAAAGGCATGATAATTTACAGATAATTCTAAATCTCTCACCCGGGTAGACTAGAGTCTGGAGCCTCCTTAGAGAGAAGGATGGATATTGCTGGAATATCTCGGTTCACCTTCAATCTGCAACATCAAACACATCATAAAGACAATAATTTAATGGTTTCTATTAAGAGGTTTCCTGTAAGAGCTTGAGTTCTCAGTGGCGAATACAGAGGGGAGGTGAGGGGGTGCGCAACCCCCCCCCTTCAAAGAGAGTTCCCAATATAGTAAATGACCATTGAAACCATAGTCAAAACAGGGGTGCAACACCCCAAGGGAGATCGAAGTATATAATTAATGTACATGATCGTATATCTCTTCTTCATCACCTTAACTTCAAGAATGCCAATCAAAGAAATGTACATGCTCTTTGCAAACAGGAGATTTTTTTGCAAGGGTAGTAAAAAGAATAATGGAACATTTTAAAGCGCAATCTTATCATAAAGCTGCCCTGGAAAAGTGCACACCCCTCCTCCCCCTCCCCCCCAACTCAAAAAGCTGTATCCGCCCCTGGTTCTTTACAGGGTTTTACCCTTTTGTCTCCCCACAGAGGTTTCCACTCATTTCTTCCCGCACAACCTCTGTTACAAGTGAACCATATTCCTTGCTTCTAGCAAAGTTCTTTTGCGGTCAAAATTTGCAGCAAGGACTATTTCTATTTGTAATAAATCGTCTTACATCTCCAAATGACTTTTACCTTGTAAAATATATGTGTGTATGGCATAGGTAAGGGAACACCAGTCTTCTTAACAGTTATGGGAAGTGTCTAAAAGCTTAGTTTGAAACGTCTTTGAGTGAGTGAGTGAGTGACTTGGAGTTTAACGCCGCTTTCAAGAGTATTTCACTTATATCGTGGCTGCTAGTATTATGGCAGGGAGAAAGCCCGCAACGCCATGTGGCTATGCATTGCGGTGAAACCTGCGAGCATCGGCTGGAACTAGCGAACCATAGGTGGTACTACGCTGAAATTCAGTGTAGCATTGCACCCAAACATGACTGCGTGTAGAACAGTTCTCTACTGCAGACAAAGTTTCCGTGCCCCTGGCGGGACTCTTGATCCTAAGCCGAACGCGCTAACGAAACGTCTTTGATTACAAATCTATCTTACTTTCACCCAGTAAGGAATCTCTATTTCCAGTCAAAGAGGTGACATGGGAATAATTGAGTTGAAAAGTCTCTGTGGGGGAAGAATGGTTGATACAGTGTGTTTGATAGAGAGTCTCTTGCATGTTCAAAATGTCTGTGGGAATAGGCAAGTACAGTCAGGCCTCGATAATCCAAACGCTTCCGTTTTTCATCAAAAACGTTCGGATAGTGAAATGTTCGGACTATTGAAATGAACCAAACAAGATTACCTTTGAATCTACAGACAAACGAGAACGTATTTAGAATATCAAATCAATTTGACACGCTGAATATTTATAACTATCACACAAAATGAGAAATTTCAATATATTACAATCACAAACTACTGACACACAATGTAAAACATTACAATTTATTATAATCACAAACTAACTCCCGTGTCAATCCACTGTCATTGAAGTTTACCGATCCAATCAGTGTGATGATCGGTTGTCACCGGATTAATGAAGCAGATGTTAGTTGTAATTAACCAATCCGTTACGGCTAATTAGCATTCGGATTCGGATTTGGAAACTGAATCAACGGATTAATGAATCAACATTTAATGAGTTTATATAGAGATAAGTTTGGTTACAGCTTGCTACTGTTCGGACACTGCGAGATTCGGATTATCAGTGGCCGGACTATCGCGGCTAGACTGTATATGATAAATATTTTTCCTATTCCAACTCACCTCTCCAAACCCTCCACCTGAGGTTCCCAATAGTCTTCTATCCTGAAGTATAAACAAATCTGTCATCAGTAAAACTTCAAATTATAAATTTCTGTGAGCATGGTATTTTTAAACATTTATTGAAATGAAGGAACAAAGAAAGTTTAATTTTGCCATAGAATAATCAATTGGGCAATATTGTTGAAACTCAAACATCTATGATGTTCTGCGACTGTCTTCTCACTCATAACAAAACATTAAAGGGAGGGTTCTGTCACCATCTTTGATTTTTTGCATTACGCTAATCGAAAACGCGCTATATTTATAATGTACCTACTTTTTAATAACTACAGACATACACAGATAGAGTATTCACATAGTAACACATAACATGTCATAAAACAATTTGCTGTTCTGCCATAGCGAAGTTTTCCCCACTCGCAGCGCTGATGAATGGCTTCAGTTCTCAGTCTTCTGTTTTTATTTTTCAACAAATGTGCACTTGTGTTTATCAAGTTGTGAAATACAAAGTCATCAAAATATTACCTTCATTAGTATATTTAAATTTGACATTATTAATTATTAATAACATATAGGTGTAAACAGGAATAGCCCCTCGAATTTCGTTTCCACAAAAAATACCCCGATAGAACCCTCCTTTTAAGTAATAGATATATAATGACACTATTGTGTATAGCCCTCTTGTGGTGTGATATCTTGTATAAACCCATGTGTGTCTATCATGT
Source organism: Gibbula magus (assembly GCA_936450465.1). NCBI lineage: Eukaryota > Metazoa > Mollusca > Gastropoda > Trochida > Trochidae > Gibbula > Gibbula magus. The sequence continues at coordinate 15,521,938 of OW388300.1, forward strand.
ATCTGTTTTATCCCCCAATGGGTATTGAATGTATTGTGCCTATCTGCTAACAGAAAAACTGTCTTCTTTAAGATGCTTGTAGCACATTTTTTGCAAATTTTATTTGTTCAAATTTCATATTTATAATGATAGTTTATGTCATTTATATTAACTATAGAGGGTAAAACATCTTACACAAATATCAATTATACATAGTGGTAATAACAGTGTTGCGTATAGAGCAAACATAGCATGGCGAGTCTTGGCGACCATTTTGATTATTATTTTGAATTACAAAAACAATTCCCCATGGCTTTATCAAACCATGTACATGCATTTTCATCTTGATTTTCCGAAGAGAGAAGGGTGTTTTACAATTGGTGACATTATTTTTCAAATACAATTCATCAATTTATTTGAGTGAAAAAATTTGCTACTGCCCCTTTAATGTCCTTTGGTGTCCAGCTGGTCCCTTGAGAAAACATCTGGTAGTATTATCGTACAATCATTTTCGACATACAGAATTTATCATTGCGAATATAAAATAAACTGCCCTTTGAATAAAAAGAGGATACCTAATGACCTTCCATTTAGTAAAATTTTTATCAAACGAGGAAAAGTATTAATGGTATTATATGGCAAAGAGTTTAGTATTCTGGACCAATATTTTCGGAGCTCTCTTAGCGCTAAGATAGTCTTAAGTGCCATACATTAACATTGACTTAGGACGATCTTGGCACTAACAGCTTTAAAAATATGGGCCCTGTTTATTACTTGCCCAAATTAATCAAGCGAAATTGCAGAAACTAAGACTTCTGGAGTCATGTATCATTGTAAAAGCGGTATGACCATTGTGACGTCACAACTGAACACTATACTGATGTCATACTTGCAGCGGTATTACACTAGTTTGATATTGCCGTATAAATATTACACTGCAGTACACTGCACTACACTGCAGTATCACACAGGTGAGTAATAATATTCAAATTACAATCATGTCATTAAAGATGAGCAAATCATCAGTTAACAGATTTCACGATCCACGAAAGTAGAGCGGTAAGAAGAAAGTTCTACCCACCTTCGGAAACGTATGTTGTTTACTTGATGGAGGCCCTGTAAATAGTAAATATGAAAGAATTTGAAAACAAAAGTAGAACATTTTTGGCGTATTTTCATCGTTTTGGTATTAAATGTTCTCAGGGTGGACGGACAATTGACATTTTCACTTTGATTGAAAAGTTGCATCTGCAAAAAATATAAAACTACGGAAACCATCTATTTACATTATATTATCTACATAATTTGAATATTCCACATTTTCTTTAATAGGGGCCAGGGCCCTTAGTAACATGTAAGGGTTCTTAACCCCCTGGCGCTATTATTGCAGGCCCAGCCCTTATTGGAGGCCGGCTCGTATATCTTATGCCTTCTTTAGATCACTTGTGATTTGATAACTTAATAATTTTGACATTTTTTTTACCAATACTTTTATTTTCATTCAATATTTGTAGTGTAAGATTGATATAAAATTATTAAGGAGGATATTCCTTCAATTTGATAAGATAATTGATAAGAAAAGAATTACTTACTTTTATCTTTCTCTTCATGATTTCAGCACAAGTGATGGTTTTGCTGACGGCGTGACCAGAACCGTTCCATGTTATATGTTTTACTTCTGGATCCTAAAATCCAAATGAAATTAATTTTTATCCATTGACATTAACAAATTTGTTGTACATTGTTATTTCATGACTATGAATAAAGCGGCCTTCAAACGACAAACTTAGTTTGACAACACGTTGGCCAACTTCTGAATGTACACCCATCAAACATGTGTTGTCAAAAAAATGACGTCCTATAAATGACGTCATGAAGTCATGTGATTCAAATGTTGCATCCCATTGGTTACAACACAACACGAGTTTGACAACAGATCATGCATCAAACTTGTGTTGTTCGACTCCAAAAGTTTGATGAAATGTTGTTGAATAGACACCGATTCTATTTCTCGCCAACAGTTTGACAACTCTAAAACTGGTGTTGGAGATGGGCTATGGATCGTTGAAACTCTCGAACTTGAGTTTGACAACATCTGTTATCATACTTCAGTTTGCTTGTATGGAGGCCGCTTAAATAATAAATTTTAACAATAAAGAGTCGTCACAAATAACAATGGTGTCAGGTAATCCAATGACCTAATTATGGATTATTTTTCAAGGAAGTTAAAAATGATCTTTTGTATCTCATAATAACTGAAAACAGTCTTTCTCTCTGATGTCGATTCATCATCAAATGTCTCTTGAGCTAGAATCAATCTGAAGGGCACATTCATACCTTCATTTTCTTGATAGCATATCCCATGATGTTCCTGATCTTGCTTCCTGCGTTGACCCGCATTGAAATGACATTACTGTCAAGGTCAGGGAAGGGAGGTAACTCATCCACTTCAACCGTTTCTCCCTTTGTATAATTATCCATCACTTAAGTCACCTGATGATGAAATTATGCAAGCTATATTGAATAACTAGATCTAGATACACTTTTTAGTAAATGGACGCAAATCAATTGAACATTCTCATTTTTGGATTTATGATTTATATACATGACAACTTTAAAAATAATTAATATATTTATTGCCAAATTAGTAGTGAGAAACACAGAAAAACAGTAAGTTATCAAAGTTAGTTAAGCCTAGATTGGACATTTTAATTGTCATAATCTATCCTTGAATATGAGGGCATATTACAAATATGATAACAAGAAGATATGGCCATCAACATTATTGCTTCCCATTAAAAAAAAAAGCATTCAGTCCACAGAAGTAAGGATTGAGAGAGCTGAAACTAATATCCCCCTTTCCACTTTATGGTGGGGGATAATAAAAGGATTTGTTAAAAATTTTAAAATTGCATTCTGGTTTAAATGACTACCGTAACACAGTAATAAAATTACAAATATGACATTAAGAGTCCAGGAGCTTGCTACGACAAGCTATTGTGAGTCCCAGCAGATATTACTGAGTCACTCAATAAGTAATAAATACTGCATAAAAACCTTTATCTTCCCACTGCAAGGTGAAATGTATTGAGATCTCTCCATTTTTTACCTTGCCTTCAAACTAGACAGAAGTGGTGAAACGAATCAGGTACACCTATTGTGATAACGAGTTACGTCCCTTACCATCTGCCAACATACAGCCAATGAAATCGATGAATACGAAAAATCTTAGCACTGAAAATGGGAGGGTTGAGGTCAAGGGCGGAAAGAGAAGATATGGAAATATTTTCATTACGACTGAATCTGAAAATAATTTCAATATTTAAAATCATCGTAATAGGAAATGTATGCCATGGTGTAGTCTAGCTGCAGTTGCTTCGCCAAAATAGGCTCTTTGAATGACACCCTGACGTCGACAATTTTTTATAAACACGATGATACTGGGGGAAGATGTTATATAGCTACAGTTCTGCAGCTAGGTGTTGTCAAAATCTGACTGCGTATCTTTTGCCTACACTTGTTGACCTATGGTAGTCATCTGATTACTTTCATCGTCAATGCAATATTATAAGCATTTCTACTTAAAAATGTCTACATTAATGCTATTAGGAATAACTACATAAAGCCTAAACTTTCATATTGAGACAGATATTACTGGTCTATTATCTCTTACGTGCGTACAGTACCTGGCCAAAAGTGTAGCTTTACCCGAAAACACTGTACTTGCACTTGCAGTTACTTGAGAGTAATGGCTAAGGCCATATTTGGTAACGAATGTTAGGATATATTAGTTGACAAACGAGACAATGGCGTAGTTGATAATTGGAAGTTGTTAGTATTCAATTACGGATATCTATGAACATACTATTAACTTGATCAGCTGAGGAACAACGTGGTTTTCTTCAGTGTTTACCTCACATCGCCGTATATCAGTGAAGGTCAAGGTCGTTTTCATTTGGACCCGGAAGTATCAAAATATGGACGAAATATTTAACGAACGTGGTTATTTTATGATTGTAAATACTATTCAAGCAGAGACCATAAACAAAATGTATGGTCTCTGATTCAATTAGTCACATTATTCATTTCACAATATATTTCTAAGAATGATGTCCATCGAACTTTACATAAAATTAATGCACTAAACTTTTCTTTTAAGTTTTGAGACCATAACTAAGATCTACTGTAAAATATTAAAAATATTACCTCTCATTCATAAACCATCAAAATCAAATTTACATTTCATATATTTCTTTTATTCCCAAAGTTTGTGTTATAAAGAGACTCCTGGGCTAGGAAGATGAATTCAATCTAGCTCTTTCAGCTTCCTCGGTAGCATTGAGGTAGAGCATCCGGTAACTTTAGGCCGTTATAAGAGGAAATATTGTAGGTTCACCTTAGTAAGAATAATGTTCCAACAAAGTTTTTTTCACAAAACACAAGTACATCCATTGTGTTGTTTGGGGTCACATATGCTCAACGTTATAAATTGTGTTATGTTATCAAGAAGTACTGACTTTTTCCGAAAATTGACATTTTGATCTTAAACAACTCAGCATACGGACAAAATAAAGGTAAAAGTATCGATTTCTGATCGAAAACCGAAAAATGCACCGAGTGTGGCGCGGGTAAATTAGTCAAACGTAATTTTGGAAACTTTTTTGAAACAGACTAAAAGAAAACTTTAGGTTGATAATTTTTAATAGTTGTTGTGCATGTAACTACTGTGCATGTAAATGGGACGTGTAGTTTCGGTTTCTGCACAAGTATAATGATGTTACTCGATTTTAATTGTAAACGAGCAATTATTATACATTTGGCGATTGGAGATGAATATGCAAGTTGAGGGAAATTATTTAAACTGATATCAACACATATCGTATGTTGGCATGTATAAAAATATAATTTTATGAAACACAATGGATGCACCTTCAACCATTTTACCATTGTCAGTGGCCGCCAGACCCTAAATATATACAAGTATACCTACTATTTATATAAGGATAAGTCATGATACCGAGGATATGGTAAGGTTGTGGACCCTGATAGGAAGAAAAAACCAGAGGATGCATGCATCCGAGGGTTTTTCCTGACTATCAGGGTCCACAACCTTACCATACCCAAGGTAGAATGGCTTATCTATATTATCAACCGTTTTTAAGTGTAAAAGACGCTTTCTTATCCCGTTATCGAAAACCCCGGAATCTATATAGAGTCGTTCGTAAAATCTTTGTTCACTGTCTCAATCCCAGTACGGCAAAGATTTCTATGTAAGGTTCTTCTTGACTGTTGTCTTCCATGTGCCTTCGTGGCGCAGCAGTCTAAGGCGTTGGATTATGAAAGACTGGTCTTACCCACTTTTGTCAAAACATTTGCATTTCATAATGTGCTATATTTAAGAAATTTTTCAAAATAGTTAAAGATAGTTTCTTCAGATCTTTACTTTCAAGCCGTCATCTTAGCAATTATATCAGGATTTACAATCATTATATTTCCTTCAAACAGGGTTTACAACCGTCTGTGTAAACCCTCCTGGAGGGAATTACAAGGTTGTAAGTCCCTCGTACCGGGTGATACGGTCTAGAAAGGTCGTTTCATGTATCACGTTATATGGCTGGTAGGTTGATAAAAGAAGGTATGACACGGTGACATAGGACCGGAAATGGTGAGACTGGTTTTCTGGCTCAAATACGCTTTGTAAACTTCATAGACCGATCCAAGTTTCCATTTCCGTCCTATGGCAGGATCCACTGTGTCATACCTTCTTTATGTGTTATATATAAAAGTTATGATACATACTTATATATATATTTAGGATCTGGCATCTGTGAGCGAAACTTTAAATATTTCGGCATGTGACCTTGCATGTTTAGCTTATCAGTGAGTGAGTGAGTTAGGGTTTTACGCCGCTTTCAAGAGTATTTCACTTATATCGCGGCTGCTAGTATTATGGCAGGGAGAAAGCCCGCAACGCCATGTGGCTATGCACTGCGGTGAAACCTATGAGCATCGGCTGGAACTAGCGAACCATGGGTGGTACTACGCTGAAATTCAGTGTAGCATTGCATGCAAACCATACTGCGTGAAGAACAGTTCTCTACTGCAGACAAAGTTGCCGTGCCCCTGGCGGGATTCGAATCCCGGACCTCTTGATCCGAACGCGCTAACCACTGCCCTATCCCGCCCCATTTAGCTTATCAGCGGGCAACGCAAGGCATAACTCCTGCCAGTCACCATCACTGGCTGATTTAAGCTTTTCTGTATTTATCATGCTGAGATAGTGGGGCACTTCAGCTGAAATGCATATTGGGTTCCAATTTCCTAGGAAGGAAACCTTAAGGAAATGCGGCAAAGCTTAAATCACCAATGTTCTTGTAAGGAAGATTCAGAACCCAGTTGAATTTGGTAAGCTCAACATTATTTTTTAATTTTGATTAATTTGCCAGTGGAGGATCATGTCTCCTTAGCAACTATTGCTACTATTTACACTATATGCTAGGATTCAAGATGGCGGAGTGTCATACCTTCTTTATGTTACAAAGGTAGGTAGATATATATACGTAGGTGTATATTTAGGGTCTGACGCCTGTGCATATAATTTAGAAAATGTATTGTTCAATTAACATGGTCACAAAACTTCATCAATTACATTATGGTGTAACAAGGTTTTAGTGGTATTTGTGTGTTGAATTGGTTGAATTGTTGGTCTATAAACCCTTCAGTTGATGACTGTCACGGCTGTTTTGATCCCTGGTGTTTACATAAAAAAAACTTGATTGGAGTATAAAGCTTCTGCTCTGAATGGTCTGATGGCCAAGTCAGCAGTTGGAGGTTATCCTTAAACTTCTCTTTCATTAATATCTGTCCCTTTTATGTGGTCTCATCATATTTTTTTATTTTCACAAGTGGCGCACCGGATACCAAATGGGCTCTGTCCGTTCATATGTCTCAAATTCATTTCCGGAGCAGAACTAAAAAAACATGACATAACTAACAAAACTTGATGTGTGGAACAGTCATCGTGTATAGATGTGCCTTTGGTAATATCAACTTCTTAGCATTTTATTTTCCCCATGTTTCAATTTAAATGCAACTTGAAAATTACTTTCGAAGCAGATCTCAAAAACCATATGACATAGCTCAACAAAACTTGGTGTCTGGAACTATCATGTGTAGATATGCCTTTTGGGGCATTTCTTTCATGATTATTTCCATAGAATCCACTTGGTTACCCAGGGTTTTATATACCGGGTATACTCCATTACTCTCCACTATATCACCCATGGGGAAACTCCATCAGAGAAATCTTGTACTCAAATTAGCCGCCCTTGGTCGGCGTGACGAAGTCAGTAACCAAAGAAAATGATCAATAGGATAAGACGGAAATGGTCAAGGGAGATAACCAGTGACGGATGGCTAACAAAATGACCTTGCATGCTTTGCAACTAATTGATTTGAATTATTATCAGGTCCAAGCTGCCTAGCAGTTTGATTGGCTCACGCCGGCCAAGGGCGGGTAATTTGAGTACAGATTTTTCTGATGAAGTTTCCCCATCAGTGATATAACAGAGCATATATAAAACCCTGGGTAACCGAGGATGCATAGAATAAAAAACCCTATACTTTTTCTAAATATTGGTAAGGGATATAAGCAAATGTAATGTATTATAAAGTTTTGCAACTCACAGCTTCACTTCTCCTGGTTCTTACTTTTGGATGCAAGTGCACTTTTTCTGTCCCCAGTGAATAGCACTTGAGTTGCTGAAATTTGTATTCATGTCTTGCAGACATACATGTACACAAGAGTGTACATGGTTCGGTAAGGCCATGAGAATCGCCCATATATTTAGGTTTCAAAATTAATCCTAGTGTTCTGTGTTGCCGAAAACAATGTTGGGCTAATAAAATGTTGAGGTGCTTTTACTTAGCAGTAATGGGTTTGAGGTGAGGTGAGGTGAGTTGGGGTTTAACGCCGCTTTCAAGATTATTTCACTTATATCGCAGGTGCTAGTATTACGGCAGGGAGATAGCCCAAAACGCCATGTGGCTATGTATTGCGGTGAAACCTGCAAGCATCGGCTGGAACTAGCGAACCATGGGTGAAACTACGCTGAAATTCAGTGTAGCATTGCACTCAAACCTTGCTGCGTGTAGAACTGTTCTCTACTGCAGACAAAGTTGCCGAATCCCTGGCGGGAATCGAACCCCGGACCTCTTGATTCGAAGCCTAACGCGCTAACCACTGCGGTAATGGGTTTGAACTTGATCCAATACAATGGCTGTGGTTTGTTTATTAAAAATCAGGGTATTTTGTATCACCAGGACAGGGATTCAGGGACGCAGGGATGCAGATTTCTTTGATTTTCTTCATTCGGTCATTGAACTGGTCAAATGTCTGATAGGTCAATTTTCAAATCAGGCCAAGTGAAATCCCAATCTTACATGTCCGGCAAATAGACAGATTTCTGCATCCCTGCACCAGGATATCAACCACCTGATTGTTTAAGCAATTTTTTGCCCCGTACCACACTATAAACAAGAAGACATAGTCATCAACATCCCCCGCCAGATCCAAGAAATCGAAAAAAGAGAATTCGAGAACAAATAATTTGCGTTTCTCATTTTCATTCTATCAAGGTATTGGCCATACAAGTGATTTGATCTTAAATAGTTTCTGAGAAAAGCTGTCCCCATTGAAGATAATGAAAAAAAGGACCAAGGGCAATAACCCCGGAGAAAATAATCACATGCCTCATATTTTCGAACTCCCAAGGTATTTATGCCCTCAAGCAACATACCAAATTTTGTCACCCTATCTAACAATTGTGTGCTGTCGATTGATGTGACGTCACAATGGCATAAATAATTATATGATGCCACAATATTTATTATTAGCTCTTGTCGAAATGGAGCGTATACTAAATACTGGAACATGATAATAGTGATCGAATGATTATGGAGGGGTTCCCTTGAGTAGAGATACAAATCTAACGTAAATTTTTGAGTTACAATGAAGCAAAAAAACATGTCCAAATTGTTTGGACCTCTTCTAAAGAAAATCATAACAAAACAATATTTCAAACTTTTAATTATATAATGTTTGTTTACATCATAAACATGAATTATAACCTATCAATGACAACTATTTTCTCTTCTCAAAAACATTTCATTGTAAATTGTGTATACTAATGTTTGTATTTTAAATAGCTTTACAATAAGTAGACATTAGCGTACTTTGCTAATCATTTCAAATTTGTCATGATTGTTTTTGATTATATCTTTCAACACCATGCATAATGTTACATCGTTATCAAGTAATTCCATGCAAAACATTTCAGATTTATTTAAAAAAAATTAATCTAAACAAACATGTTTAAAATTGTAAAAAGCCTTTGATGATCTGTTTTTAAATAAGATTAATCGTTCATTAATTATTATACTTCACATGAAACATATCTTAGCTCATGATAGTCAATATACATTTGTCTAACCTTTAAATCTATTAAAAAATTCTTTCTAACCATAGTCCATCATAAAACCCTTTGAACACTAATGTATATACAAATGAGCCTTATATAAATATACAAAATTATACACTATGTACAAGTATAAAATAAATAAAACCTGTTCATATATTTTTAAAAAAAATGGCAACAAACAATATCATTTGGGTTTAATTCCAAAGGGAAAAACATACACTAAGTTGACAATAACAAACAAATTGCTGGTGTTTGTTGTTTTGGAAAATAATAACTTATAAAATAGGTTTGTTTATTAAAAGTCAAATGAAAATGATCATAACGTCAAGAACTTTGAATGTTCGGCATTTCAAAAGAATCTTTTCTTCCTGAATTCTTTAGTAAGGTTTCCACTAAGAAAATAATAAAGCAATTGAAAAACGTCTCCTGACTGTTCAATAGCTGCACTGTTGACGAATAAAACAAACTTTCCTCGTAATGGAAATAATTGTCTCAATTATTTGCACAAGTCTTTCTGTAGCTTTCCAGTATGTTTACCACACATGAATACACGTAACGGTCGTATTAGGCATAGCAGAACAGCTCGCAAATTGCCCATGAAGTTGCTGTCTCATTGCAACATTGTATTTTGAAACCGTTTATTTTACACCTCCATTACTCCTATCCCAGTCAATCGATGAATCGGTAACAACGTAACCCTGAACTATGTTGTAACAGAGGGTGAATGTGTTACGGGAACCGGTGTCAGTTTTTGCCAAGGATCTGCCAACATACTCGGGTGATAGTATTGTTCAATATCATTGCTTCCTCCAGGATTTGAATTTGGATTTCTTCTAGGACTCTGCGAAACAACAGTTGAAATAATTACATTAGGAATTTTAAAACAAACTGCTCGAACCTTGGGGACAAACATGGGATGTTTGTAAAAAAAAAAAGACTGAAAGAGATTTACATAAAAAAAAGATGGTATATGTCATAATCATTAAGAGAGGAAATAGTATCATTTAAGAAAGGGCGTCAATTTGTTCATAACTTATTAGATTAATTCTTTTCATTTACATTTAGAAACCATTACGGTTAGTAGATATTTTGTTTTTAAAAAACATTCAATAGAAAACCTTCAAATATTAAAATATGCTAACCTTCAAATCTAATCTCTTAGACATTGGGCGAAAATTCCTATCGCAACTCCAACTCTTTTGAGGTGATATAGGGTACCGGTTCATTGGTTGTGGGGTTCTAAATTGTCCATAGTTGTTAAAATTTGGGGGTCTGAACAGATGAGGAGGACGGGGACTTTTCGACTGGCTACCCTGGTTACGGGGAGGACGAAACTGCTGCTGGGGAGGAGGAGATGTGAAGTTATGAGAAGGCGAGTGTCCATTGTTATAAGGTGGTGGTGAGGTGAGGTCGTACGAAGACGGTGAAGAATACTGCACCGAAGGAGTGAAAACTCCTGACCCCCACGCTGGACAACTGTTAAATTTCTTAATTTGCGGCGAACGTTGGTTGTTTCCTGGCGGTGTTGACCTACTATTCTGTTGAAATGGACTTCGATTCGGTTGTCTGTTGTAACTCATTGTCTTGTTTAAATCTACAGCCCCTAAAATAGCCCGTTCCCGAGAAGACACCCACAAACCTAAATTTTCAAACGAGAAGCCACACCGGAAGTTGCATGGCGGGGCAAAAGTTAGTAAGAGATACAAAGCGAAAAATGATTTCATAAATAATGTTGTAAAGATGCTACTTCTACGAATTGAATAAAAAGTTTATTTATATTATTAAAATTGACTAGATGGTCATTTTTATCCCTTATTCCATAAACAGTTTTTTTTTTGCGTTGAAAGTACTTTAAATATTAAAACTCCTATTTCGCTGACTACTTTTAGTAGAAGCCGATACCCAAGCTTTGATGACGTTTTATACATCGGGTATAGAAATTATTTAGAAAATAACACTTTCCCAGCAATTTATATTATTTAACTTTTTGACAGTTTGTCAATTAACAATTTATCTACATATAAAAATATGCATTGAGTATATAAAATCTTTCTTAAATGATTGTCACTGGTTTGACAAACTGTGACCAAATATTTCCTGATCCTGAAGTGTATTGCAGAATATAGAAGATTATAAACAACAAAACATGGAACTTAAAAAAACATAATCTTTTCAGTGCAGGAAAGGCCATAAGGCAACGACGGATGGTGTAGTGAATAACCACATTATGTGTACGTAATTCTGTGTGTGCGTGTGTAATGTTTGTAGTTTGTCATGTGTTACGGTATATACAGCTGAATATTTAAATCCATTAATTGTAAAAATAATAAACAGGGTCTCCTTTTTCTTGACTAAGAATTTAATAGTACCCTCTGTTATATGCATCTGATGTCTTTGTAGTTGATGTCATATGCTACCAGTATATATAATAGTATATATATATGAAAAACATATGTCATAACTAAAGATTGGACTTCAGTAGATAAAAGTAATGTAGACAATATTCAAGTATAGATGCTTCTGACAGTGACACCTAAATTTCTCAGGTCACCACTCCCATATTTCCGCAGTTTGGCTACATAAAGATGCATGGACAGAGTTTGAATGACCTAAAATTCTATGTTTTATGATGTATATAGATTTGAAGGACGGAACAGTCAATGATAATAACAATAGATCTATATCGGTTACCACTTATGTTGGGTATGTGAGAAGACACTATTGTTTGATAACGTTTTGCTTGAAATTCTTCAAAGGCATTAACATGTTGGTGTGATAATACAAGAATATTTATTTTTAGCTCATCAGGCCTGAAAGGCCCGATGGGCTTATGGCATGGCATGGTGTCCGGCGTCCGTCCATCCGTCCGTCCGTCCATCCGTCCGTCCGTCCGTCCATCCGTCCATCCGTCCATCCGTAAACTTTTCGCTTTTTCGACTTCTTCTCCAGAACCAATGATTCCACAGAGCTGAAATTTTATGTGCAGACTCCTTGGCCAATGGGGATTCTAAATTGTAGATTTCGTGACCCCATGACCCCAAATGGGGTCACAGGGGTCACATCCTTAAAAACTTATTTTCATCTTCTTCTCCAGTTCCAAAAGGTCTAGAGAGCTGAAAAGTTGTGTGCAGACTCCTTGGCCAATGGGGATTCTAAATTGTAGATTTCGTGACCCTGTGACCCCAAATGGGGTCACCGGGGTCACATCCTTAAAAACTTATTTTCATCTTCTTCTCCAGTTCCAAAAGGTCTAGAGAGCTGAAAAGTTGTGTGCAGACTCCTTGGCCAGTGGGGATTCTAAATTGTAGATTCTGTGACCCTGTGACCCCAAATGGGGTCACCGGGGTCACATCCTTAAAAACTTATTTTCATCTTCTTCTCCAGTTCCAAAAGGTCTAGAGAGCTGAAAAGTTGTGTGCAGACTCCTTGGCCAATGGGGATTCTAGATTGTAGATTCCGTGACCCTGTAACCCCCAAATGGGGTCACCGGGGTCACATCCTTAAAAACTTATTTTCATCTTCTTCTCCAGTTCCAAAAGGTCTAGAGAGCTGAAAAGTTATGTGCAGACTCCTTGGCCAATGGGGATTCTAAATTGTAGATTTCGTGACCCCATGACCCCAAATGGGGTTTCATGGGTCACATCCTTAAAAACCTATTTTCATCTTCTTCTCCAGTTCCAAAAGGTCTAGAGAGCTGAAAAGTTGTGTGCAGACTCCTTGGCCAATGGGGATTCTAAATTGTAGATTTCGTGACCCTGTGACCCCAAATGGGGTCACCGGGGTCACATCCTTAAAAACTTATTTTCATCTTCTTCTCCAGTTCCAAAAGGTCTAGAGAGCTGAAAAGTTGTGTGCAGACTCCTTGGCCAGTGGGGATTCTAAATTGTAGATTCCGTGACCCTGTGACCCCAAATTGGGTCACCGGGGTCACATCCTTAAAAACTTATTTTCATCTTCTTCTCCAGTTCCAAAAGGTCTAGAGAGCTGAAAAGTTGTGTGCAGACTCCATGGCCAATGGGGATTCTAAATTGTAGATTTCGTGACCCTGTGACCCCAAATGGGGTCACCGGGGTCACATCCTTAAAAACTTATTTTCATCTTCTTCTCCAGTTTCAAAAGGTCTAGAGAGCTGAAAAGTTGTGTGCAGACTCCTTGGCCAATGGGGATTCTAAATTGTAGATTCCGTGACCCTGTGACCCCCAAATGGGGTCACCGGGGTCACATCCTTAAAAACTTATTTTCATCTTCTTCTCCAGTTCCAAAAGGTCTAGAGAGCTGAAAAGTTGTGTGCAGACTCCTTGGCCAGTGGGGATTCTAAATTGTAGATTCCGTGACCCTGTGACTCCAAATGGGGTCACCAGGGTCACATCCTTAAAAACTTATTTTCATCTTCATCTCCAGTTCCAAAAGGTCTAGAGAGCTGAAAAGTTGTGTGCAGACTCCTTGGCCAATGGGGATTCTAAATTGTAGATTTCGTGACCCCATGACCCCAAATGGGGTTTCATGGGTCACATCCTTAAAAACCTATTTTCAACTTCTTCTTCAGTTCCAAAAGGTCTAGAGAGCTGAAAAGTTGTGTGCAGACTCCTTGGCCAGTGGGGATTCTAAATTGTAGATTTCGTGACCCCATGACCCCAAATGGGGTTTCATGGGTCACATCCTTAAAAACCTATTTTCAACTTCTTCTTCAGTTCCAAAAGGTCTAGAGAGCTGAAAAGTTGTGTACAGACTCCTTGGCCAATGGGGATTCTAAATTGTAGATTTCGTGACCCCATAACCTCAAATGGGGTTACAGGGGTCACATCCTTAAAAACCTATTTTCATCTTCTTCTCGAGTTCCAAAAGGTCTAGAGAGCTGAAAAGTTGTGTGCAGACTCCTTGACCAATGGGGATTCTAAATTGTAGATTTCGTGACCCTGTGACCCCAAATGGGGTCACCGGGGTCACATCCTTAAAAACTTATTTTCATCTTCTTCTCCAGTTCCAAAAGGTCTAGAGAGCTGAAAAGTTGTGTGCAGACTCCTTGGCCAATGGGGATTCTAAATTGTAGATTTCGTGACCCTGTGACCCCAAATGGGGTCACCGGGGTCACATCCTTAAAAACTTATTTTCATCTTCTTCTCCAGTTCCAAAAGGTCTAGAGAGCTGAAAAGTTGTGTGCAGACTCCTTGGCCAATTGGGATTCTAAATTGTAGATTTCGTGACCCTGTGACCCCAAATGGGGTCACATGGGTCACATCCTTAAAAACCTATTTTCAACTTCTTCTTCAGTTCCAAAAGGTCTAGAGAGCTGAAAAGTTGTGTGCAGACTCCTTGACCAATGGGGATTCTAAATTGTAGATTTCGTGACCCTGTGACCGCAAATGGGGTCACCGGGGTCACATCCTTAAAAACCTATTTTCATCTTCTTTTCCAGTTCCAAAAGGTCTAGAGAGCTGAAAAGTTGTGTGCAGACTCCTTGGCCAATGGGGATTCTAAATTGTAGATTTCGTGACCCCGTGACCGCAAATGGGGTCACCGGAGTCACATCCTTAAAAACCTATTTTCATCTTCTTTTCCAGTTCCAAAAGGTCTAGAGAGCTGAAAAGTTGTGTGCAGACTCCTTGGCCAATGGGGATTCTTAATTGTAGATTTCGTGACCAAGTGACCCCAAATGGGGTCACAGGGGTCACAGCCTTAAAAACCTACTTTTATCTTCTTCTCCAGTTCCAAAAGGTCTAGAGAGCTGAAAAGTTGTGTGCAGACTCCTTGGCCAATGGGGATTCTAAATTGTAGATTATGTGACACTGGACCCCAAATGGGGTCACAGTGGTCATGATCTAAGAACCTATCTTTTGCTTGTAAACAATAACTTAAATAACTTAAATATTCAACTTTAGATAGTAAATCAATGAAATCCTGATGAGCTACAGAGCCCATGGCTCTATTTTTTATTTTTGGATAAAAACCTCTTTATTTGTTTGTTAAGAGTTTTGTCAATCTGAGTAGTTTGTCACTATTTAGTGCTTTCATCTGAAATGTGAAAGACATTTATCTTTTTACAAATATGGTGATATTATCCAAATGTCCAAACTTTGCAAAGTAAATGATGAATTAGATCTACATGATTATACTATTTATTTATTAACTAAGTTGAGCTTGGTGTGAGTGTATATCTTTACCCTTCGCATATCTTTAGCCCATCCTTGGGTACCCAGGGTTTTATATATGCTCCGTTACTCTCCACTTTATCACCTCTGGGACACTCCATCAGAGAAATCTGTACTCAAATTACCCACCCTTGGCCGGCGTGACAAAATCAGTAATCAATGAAAATGCTCGATAGGATAAGACGGAAATGGTCAAGGGAGATGACCAGTGATGGATGACTAACAAAATGACCGCACACAGGAGGTGCGTGCTTTGCAACAAAGTTATATGAACTGTCATTGGCTCTCAGGTCCAAGCTGCGTAGCAGTTTGATTGGCTCACGCCGGCCAAGGGCGGGTAATTGGAGTACAGATTTCTCTGATGGAGTGTCCCAGGGGTGATATAGTGGAGATTAATGAAGCATATATAAAACCCTGGGTAACCGAGGATGATCTTTAGCCTAGACGACTGTGTTATTTTTGTAAGGAGATTTCTCAAGTAACGGTCTTCAACGCAGTACTGGAAATAAGTGTCGCACATTACACTAAAGAATATGCACTTTGTGTATTATACATTAACTCTTCAGTATATACATGTATTTCATTATGTATAAATGACTAAATATTTAAAAAAAATAAAAATGAAAAGGTGAATCCTTCATCTTAGAATATTGACTAGCATTTCAGTATAGCTAGATAAGTTTATATACTTTGTATTTAAAGGAAATTAAGTGATTCGTATGATTGTAAAACTGGCAAAGTCTCTGTCCGTGTCTGTCTCTGCTAATAACATGAATGTTTCTGTTATTATTATACATTCTTTAGCATTTAGGTTAAAATAAAATGATTATGTAATCACAATGTAATATTTATTCAAGCTAATCATTATCAATATTTATCATTACTAAATTCAAATATTACTGCTTATGCTCATTCTGAAAGACTCGCCGCTAATGGCAGCAAGGCTGCGATACTGTTGAAGCGGCGTTAAGCAATAACTCACTCACTCACTCATTCTGAAAGACATGATTGATATATGATTGCACCTTTTCTAAATCATTACAAACTTTATGTGTGAGTAACATGTATAAAGCAACCAGTTCCTATTCCTGTGACAATTTAATTATGTGTTTTTAAACCTTTCAGTGCATCAAACGCCAGGGGGGCGTAGTATGGTGTTTGACTGCGAAGGTCCAGTCAACGCCATAACTACGAACAAAGATGGAAGTCTTGTTGTGGCCGCTGGGAGAACAGGTTTGTAAAATTCCATACCTATCATGATTTCGTTCTATTTGTATGTAGCCTGTATTTTATTTACATTCATTTAAAAAAACAATTTCCTGGAATGTTTGCGAACTCTTGTGACCATTCAACATGAAAAAACAGGATGCCTGACAGCAAACAATGTCTTATTGACCACTAGGTTGGTCAAGCCGAAATCCACATTTCATTATCTGAAGTTTAGCTCATGTATTGAAGTCTTTGCAAGTAGTTTGGAGTGATTTTTTTGGTGAAAGGAATGATTTAAAGTATAACTAAAGATAAAAGTCAAAGTCAAATTTGGTTTATAATAATGTTTGACTACATTTTAAAATTTGCGATCAGAAGAGGGAGATAATAAATTTATGTATGATAATAAGAATATATATCTTAGATAAAATCTTTAAGTTTTCCTTCATTAAAATATATACATGTGAACCAGTCAATCATCCTGAAAGTATTTTCGTTTCCAGTTTTTAGAATTGTGGCTATAGAGGATGGACATTTTGAAGAACGATTGAATTTAAGAGTTGGAAAGGCGAAGAGTTTCAATTTAAACTACTCTGCCGCAGACGTTGCCTGGAATCACCAAGATGGTAGGTGCATAATGATCACAATGAAACAGAGCCCATCTTCGAAAAGATTTCCATATCTTCTCCTTCCGCCCTTGACCTCAACCCTCGCGTTTTCAGTGCTAAGATTTTAACGTACTGCAGGCTAATCGGATAAGCCAGTCAGAAGACAATTGTATTGCCTCTGTGACTGTGTCGATCGTCGCTATTTTGAATTGGTTCCGAATGTAAACAACGATTTCATTTGATGTATGTTAGCAGATGGTAAGGGACGTAATTCTTGATCACAATAGGCGTCGCTAATTTGTTTTACCACTTCTGGCCTTCAACCTATAGGTTGAAGGCAAGGTAAAAAATGGAGAGATATCGATACATTTTCACCTTGCCGTGGGAAGATGAACAGAGCCATGAAAGGAAAGAGCCCAGGGATTCAGATTTCTGCAGGCCATAGGCCATTGTCCTATTACAATTTCAAATGACCTACTAACTTCACTTGATTTAGGACATTCAGGCTGATCAATAATTTCAATGTTATTTCTACATAATAGCCTAATGAATCATGAATATTTATCTCACCTTTCGAAGAGTAATTAATCTGTGAAAATTAAAATTTAAAAGTTGACAAAACCTTGGATACATTGCAGTATGAAATATCATTAATAATTTTATTTGAATAATTTCATTAGAAGTATTTGAAGAGCTTCAGGCCAATGGCCTATTGCCAGACACCCACTCAAGACATTTGTCTTACTCACATTTCTAGGCTTCAAAATCACTGGAGCCATGAAGGGGTGGAGCTGAGAGCGCTACGAGCTAAAGCCATGCATTTTCTTTTATTTCAGAAGATAATTAAATAAATTTGCAATACTTTACTAAGAAATATTTAATTTTGTATCTAAAAAAGAGTATATCAAGTAATAACAGAGCGTCCAGGATATCATGTAAAATTATATTTAGAAGTGTGATGAGAGTTTAAAGCTCGTTCTGCTGACTGAAATAAAGTGCTCTCCCAAAAAGGTAAATGTAGTGTTTCCATTCCTTTTCCTAAAGAGGACACAACGGCAAGCCGACTTTATAGATTTTATTTCAGATGACTCACACATGGTAATACAGAGCCGGGCTCGCTATAAGCATGAACTGCACATGCATTGCGGGAATGTGGTTGCCAGGTAACGGCGGCCATGTTGCTGTAAACCACAATACTGTTAACAGCTGATTACAACAAAAGAAAATTGTATACTCAACAGTAAATAAGTGTTACCATTGAATAAATCAATAAAAATAGCTCGAAAACAAATGTACATGGTTAGGTTAAGCCATGCGAGTCCATTTCACATCGAGCAGCCATTTTAGTGTGTTCACATTAAAATTGCCGCTCAAAGGTAGTTCAAGTAATCTGACTGATACCTAAACACTCTGAGTAGAGTTTTAAATATGGTACAATGATGAAATTGTCAACCATCTTGCTGTCTGAACTATCAAAAAATCATACGACCTACAAATCTATTTCTTACTCTGACGAGCTGCACACAATTATCGCTTTATACGTCACATCAATTTCTACCAATGCGGATAACCGTTTTCTATGTATACAGCTTATCAGGTTGTGTAATGAAACGTTTAACCCTTTAATGTCACAATAAATTGTATAAACTTTAATAATAAATGACAAATTTGAGAAATACTAATATGCAAAAAATGTGCTACAGCGCCTTTAATACAGAGGAAAATTTACTTTTAAATGTACTTGCAACGGACCTCAACAATTTCTCCAGTTATTTTCTATGATTTCACAAATGGACATTCATTATTTCATAAGACATCAATTTAATAATCTGTCTTCTCTTTTTTGTCTTAGTACAGTTTTTGATTCCTTGACTTGCAACTTTTCAGAAAACATCCTTGCATCTGCCGCAACCAATGGATCGGTTGTGATCTGGGATTTGAATCGTCCATCAAGGTCTAAACAAGGTACAATGAGCATATTTTTGTTTACAAATATATAGATATTATATATATGGTGATATGAAGCAATAGGATTTGATTTTATTCACAATTTTTTTTGTGATGCATGTTTCAAAATGTTCTGAAAAACAATGCTCTCACAGAAACATGTTTCTGGTTATCTACAATTTCATCAGGCTTACACTGTGTGGAAAACATATCCAATATTTAAATTGACAATGTACTTACATTCCCCTCACAAAGGCACAATCATGTGAAAAAATAAAAATAAAATTGTGAATAGAATCCAAAATATATAATTTTGTTTTACCAAGGAATTGTAATAGAAATGAATCACAGAAAGTTCGGTATGCATCATGATGTGTCGATTGAAAACCTAAGAAAACGACAAAGGGTTCAGAATTCGGCAGCTCGTGTGATAGCGAAGAAGAGGAAATCTGAACATATATCACCTGTACTGAACTCTCTGCACTGACTGCGAGTCAAGGAGAGAATAGAGTTTAAACTCCTGTCACTGGCGTACCAATGTATTGACGGCACAGCTCCAGAATATCTGTCAGAGTTGATACAGAGGTATGAGCCACCCAGATGTCTCCGGTCTTTGAACCAGCACCAGCTACAAGTGCCATCATGAAAACTAAAATCATTTGGCTCAAAGACATTTGCCAGCTCTCCTGCGTCCTGCTTGAACAACCTTCCAACCTCTGTGAAAAGAGCACCAACACTGAGCTGCTCCTGAAAACACACCTCGATACTGCCTAGTCTTGGCATTTTCAAATCTGACAATAAGCGCCTTGAGCATACTTCATTGTGTGGATTGCTGCGTTATACAAATTGCCCTATTATGATCTATAACTAGATATCAAGGTAGTATTATTTTGAAATTAAAATGAAAATAGTGACACAGTGCATAACATATCAAATAAAGTTGAGCAAGAGATGAATGATGCTTATCTATAGATCGTTGACCCACTACACTGAAGGCTACATTGTTTTACATGTGTAATGTTTTATGTATTTCTCTACTCAGAACACGTGTTCTCGGACCACAAGCGTTCCGTGAACAGAGTAAACTTCCACAGTGGAGAACAGCAACTTCTCATCAGCGGGTCCCAGGACGGAAACGTTATACTCTTTGTGAGTTTAACCTCAACATACTTAAAGGGACACTGCGTCGATGATAAATATGAGATCAGATTTATATACCTATGCTGATTAACGTGTCTGATAAAGAGTCACAGACCTAAATATCAGACAAATTAAGTAATAAGTAATAGAAACTACTGCATGTAGACAGTGAAGCGAACTGTAACTCGTTAGCAGACACGTTAATCAGCATACAGAGATATAAGTGATCTCATTTTTATCTTCGACGCAGTGTCCCTTTAAACATTGGAGAGAATCGTGTTATAGATATAGAATACTAAACGATGTCCCGTTTGATAACATGTTTATGACGTTGTTAATGACGCTCACCTGCGTGGCTAACATTGTGATGTCAACCAAAAATGACTATAATGTCACACGCTTATTATGACGTTACGGAAGCATGCGGTGGTATGACAAGTGTTACCAATTCATTGTTATCTCATGAGTGATCTCACCACGGTTGAGAAATAAAATATAATTATTCCTCGTCTGTTCATGATATCACTGTTTAATAAATTTAGGACTTTAATTCACTTATAACATTGTATGGTTGCCATTGATGATATTGTCATGATTAAAATGTCAATTAACAGCGACTGCGTTACCAAGTTTCCTATTTATTATAAATTTTATACTTTAAATCATCAAGTTATTAATAAAATCTCTCGGTCCCATTTTATAGCATTTTATTAAACTAGCTTTTACTTGTTCATACAAAACGTTTTGTTTCGTAAATTTGTAAACTTGCCATTAAAACTCATAAGAATGAATATAAGTGGTTTGAATTTGATTGAACTCCTCCGCAGGATGTGAGGAAACGAGCTCCAAGTTGTCGCTTCGTGTCGAAAGGATCGGAGAGTGTGCGAGACGTTCAATTCAGTCCTCTCGGTTACTTCACATTTGGAGCAACGTACGACAACGGAAATGTTCAGGTTAGTCGAACGATATTCCTTTCAAACTTGCATTTGTAAATATCCTGAACATCCTACATATTTACATCCTTGTCAACCAGGGTAAGTTTGGGGGATGGGGAGAAAATGTTACACATCAATTTTGGTTGAATATGTATTACTGTTCAGGGCCCTCACCTAGCCATTCAAACCCAGCTGAAATTTAAAGACTTAACACTATTGTTCCAAATGATTATTTTCAGGAAAAGGAAAATAAGTAATGTTAATACTAAGAAAATAACTATGGATAATAATTGATGCATTGCAACTTCAAGCCAATAGGGACATATTTATTTGTGTCCATAAAATACCAAATATAATTTTAAAACGATTTGGCATGCTGAGTTCACCAGGAAGAACACAAAACTAAAATAAAGATTCTGTAGTTCTCTTAGTGGCCATGAATGTTTTTAACTGAGCATTTCTTTCAGATTTGGGACATGCGACGTCCTGATCGATATGAGACAGTTTTCACAGCACATTCAGGGCCGGTGTTTTCTCATGATTGGCACCCGGAGGATAAAAGCTGGGTTGCTACAGCAGGTCGGGACAAACTCATCCGGGTAAGTAGTTCAGAATCAAAACCCACCCAGAGGTTTTGTTTGAGTAAAAAGCCCTCGGCAGAGGGTAATAAGAGAGGGCTCAAACAAAACCAAGGGGAAGGTTTTTATCTGACTTTTGAACCAGTCAGGGCTATATTTAATATGTAAATACGGATTCAGTGGTATTTACTATTGGGATCAGTTGGCATGCGAGGAGAGCACAGCTGCGATGTGCACGTGCTATACAATTGGAACGCATATCGTGCAAGGGAGCTGCAGACGCTATCTCACTCCATCTTACTTCGTAGTGGGGGTCCTGCACTTCCCTATTCCTTTTTTTTTATAACTTTATTCATTTTTGTTCATGTTCATACACATTCAAACATGTAAGGCAATAAATCAACAGTACAGTATATTCAATCCAGTGAAATCAATCGAGAAAACAAGAGATATGGACAAAAAAACATATGTAATTAAAGAACAATTCTAAATTCTGGTAATAAATATTCTTAGGATGTACATGTACATTACTTGTTTTTATATGATTTCAGAAATGGGTCTTTGGTTTTTAGCTCATCAGGCCTGAAAGGCCCGATGGGCTTATGGCATGGCATGGTGTCCGGCGTCCGTCCATCCGTCCATCCGTCCATCCGTCATTCCGTAAACTTTTCGCTTTTTCGACTTCTTCTCCAGAACCAATGATTCCACAGAGCTGAAATTTTATGTGCAGACTCCTTGGCCAATGGGGATTCTAAATTGTAGATTTCGTGACCCCATGACCCCAAATGGGTTCACAGGGGTCACATCCTTAAAAACTTATTTTCATCTTCTTCTTCAGTTCCAAAAGGTTTAGAGAGCTGAAAAGTTATGTGCAGACTCCTTGGCCAATGGGGATTCTAAATTGTAGATTTCGTGACCCCGTGACCCCAAATGGGGTCACCGGGGTCACATCCTTAAAAACCTATTTTCATCTTCTTCTCCAGTTCCAAAAGGTCTAGAGAGCTGAAAAGTTGTGTGCAGACTCCTTGGCCAATGGGGATTCTAAATTGTAGATTTCGTGACCCTGTGACCCCAAATGGGGTCACCGGGGTCACATCCTTAAAAACTTATTTTCATCTTCTTCTCCAGTTCCAAAAGGTCTAGAGAGCTGAAAAGTTGTGTGCAGACTCCTTGGCCAATGGGGATTCTTAATTGTAGATTTCGTGACCCCGTGACCCCAAATGGGCTCACCGGGGTCACATCCTTAAAAACCTATTTTCATCTTCTTCTCCAGTTCCAAAAGGTCTAGAGAGCTGAAAAGTTGTGTGCAGACTCCTTGGCCAATGGGGATTCTAAATTGTAGATTTCGTGACCCTGTGACCCCAAATGGGGTCACCGGGGTCACATCCTTAAAAACTTATTTTCATCTTCTTCTCCAGTTCCAAAAGGTCTAGAGAGCTGAAAAGTTGTGTGCAGACTCCTTGGCCAATGGGGATTCTTAATTGTAGATTTCGTGACCCCGTGACCCCAAATGGGCTCACCGGGGTCACATCCTTAAAAACCTATTTTCATCTTCTTCTCCAGTTCCAAAAGGTCTAGAGAGCTGAAAAGTTGTGTGCAGACTCCTTGGCCAATGGGGATTCTAAATTGTAGATTTCGTGACCCTGTGACCCCAAATGGGGTCACCGGGGTCACATCCTTAAAAACTTATTTTCATCTTCTTCTCCAGTTCCAAAAGGTCTAGAGAGCTGAAAAGTTGTGTGCAGACTCCTTGGTCAATGGGGATTCTTAATTGTAGATTTCGTGACCCCGTGACCCCAAATGGGCTCACCGGGGTCACATCCTTAAAAACTTATTTTCATCTTCTTCTCCAGTTCCAAAAGGTCTAGAGAGCTGAAAAGTTGTGTGCAGACTCCTTGGCCAATGGGGATTCTTAATTGTAGATTTCGTGACCCCGTGACCCCAAATGGGCTCACCGGGGTCACATCCTTAAAAACCTATTTTCATCTTCTTCTCCAGTTCCAAAAGGTCTAGAGAGCTGAAAAGTTGTGTGCAGACTCCTTGGCCAATGGGGATTCTAAATTGTAGATTTCGTGACCCTGTGACCCCAAATGGGGTCACCGGGGTCACATCCTTAAAAACTTATTTTCATCTTCTTCTCCAGTTCCAAAAGGTCTAGAGAGCTGAAAAGTTGTGTGCAGACTCCTTGGCCAATGGGGATTCTTAATTGTAGATTTCGTGACCCCGTGACCCCAAATGGGCTCACCGGGGTCACATCCTTAAAAACCTATTTTCATCTTCTTCTCCAGTTCCAAAAGGTCTAGAGAGCTGAAAAGTTGTGTGCAGACTCCTTGGCCAATGGGGATTCTAAATTGTAGATTTCGTGACCCTGTGACCCCAAATGGGGTCACCGGGGTCACATCCTTAAAAACTTATTTTCATCTTCTTCTCCAGTTCCAAAAGGTCTAGAGAGCTGAAAAGTTGTGTGCAGACTCCTTGGTCAATGGGGATTCTTAATTGTAGATTTCGTGACCCCGTGACCCCAAATGGGCTCACCGGGGTCACATCCTTAAAAACCTATTTTCATCTTCTTCTCCAGTTCCAAAAGGTCTAGAGAGCTGAAAAGTTGTGTGCAGACTCCTTGGCCAATGGGGATTCTAAATTGTAGATTTCGTGACCCTGTGACCCCAAATGGGGTCACCGGGGTCACATCCTTAAAAACTTATTTTCATCTTCTTCTCCAGTTCCAAAAGGTCTAGAGAGCTGAAAAGTTGTGTGCAGACTCCTTGGCCAATGGGGATTCTTAATTGTAGATTTCGTGACCCCGTGACCCCAAATGGGCTCACCGGGGTCACATCCTTAAAAACCTATTTTCATCTTCTTCTCCAGTTCCAAAAGGTCTAGAGAGCTGAAAAGTTGTGTGCAGACTCCTTGGCCAATGGGGATTCTAAATTGTAGATTTCGTGACCCTGTGACCCCAAATGGGGTCACCGGGGTCACATCCTTAAAAACTTATTTTCATCTTCTTCTCCAGTTCCAAAAGGTCTAGAGAGCTGAAAAGTTGTGTGCAGACTCCTTGGCCAATGGGGATTCTTAATTGTAGATTTCGTGACCCCGTGACCCCAAATGGGCTCACCAGGGTCACATCCTTAAAAACCTATTTTCATCTTCTTCTCCAGTTCCAAAAGGTCTAGAGAGCTGAAAAGTTGTGTGCAGACTCCTTGGCCAATGGGGATTCTAAATTGTAGATTTTGTGACCCCGTTACCCCAAATGGGGTCACAGGGGTCACATCCTTAAAAACCTATTTTCATCTTCTTCTCCAGTTCTGCAGATTTGGTGACCCCTTGACCCCAAATGGGGTCACAGTGGTCATGATCTAAGAACCTATCTTTTGCTTTTAAACAATAACTTAAATAACTTATATATTCAACTTTAGATAGTAAATCAATGAAATCCTGATGAGCTACAGAGCCCATGGCTCTATTTTTTTTTAACTCAATTTGTTGAGAACAATTTGTGGCATGATGACCAGAATGACATGAATTTTGAATAATTACATGAAGTATACGCAGAGAATTTGTCTATGTTATATATGTTGCGAATATCGTTTTTCATGTACAGAAGGTTTGGTAATATGGTTTGTTGTTTTGCTTTAAATATATTATATTTTATGATTATCAAAATCAGGTTTAGAACATTGTTTCTGCTTTCAGGGTATCTGAGAATAACAGTTTCTTTTGACAAATTTAATCTGCATTGTGTCTTTACCTCAATCCAATCAGCTATTTCTAACCAGATACGTTTTGATATTTTGCATTCATACATTAAGTGGAGCAGAGTTTCGGCGCTTTCCCCACAGAAGTCGCATGTATCATTATCTTTGTAGCCCATTTTTGTCAATAACGTATTTGTGGGTAGGATCCTGTGTATCAAACGATACTGGAACCATTAATTGTTACTAGATGTGTAGCATTTGTGAGGGGATTGGTGTATTATTTTCCAGTTATCTTCTATGAGACTGCAATCTAAATCCTCTTCCCATTTTGTTTGGTAGCTTTGTTTATTGTTATTCTTATTTTCAAGTTGCAGTATATCGTAAAATTCTCTGCATCCCGTTTTATTACCTATTAAATTTTCAAGAAAATAAGGTAATATTGGATTCGATTGTTTGCTGGTTATTACTTTGTTTTGGGATTTTATGTAGTATTTGACTGCTGCAATAATACCTGCATATTCGAGAAAATTTTTCTTCACGTCAAACTGTTTTGTAACAGTATTTATATCAAGATAGTTTCCCTGATTATCAATAATGTCATTAACATAGTGTATGCCGACGTTTGCCAGTCTTTTTACATATATTGGTTTCCCGTTTACCGTTATGTTAGCGTTATGCCACAAAGGCTGTGTGAGTATATCATTTTCGTTTTTTATATTACTTCCTTTAATCGTTAAAAATCTACCCCATGCCTTTAGTACATCTCTCCAAAAAGCTTTTGTTCTCACCGTTATTACTTTTTAGCTCATCTGGCCTGAAAGGCCTGATGGGCTTATGGCATGGGATGGTGTCCGTCCGTCCGTCCGTCCGTCCGTCCGTAAACTTTTCGCTTTTTCGACTTCTTCTCCAGAACCAATGACTCCAGAGAGCTGAAGGGGATACTAAATTGTAAATTTGGTGACCCTGTGACCCCAAATGTGGGTCACAGGGGTCATAACCTTAAAAGCTATTTTCATCTTCTTCTCCAGAACCAATGACTCCAGAGAGCTGAAATTTTATGTACAGACTCCTTGGCTGAAAGGGATTCTAAATTGTAGATTTGGTGACCCTGTGACCCCAAGTGTGGCTCACAGGGGTCATTACCTAAAAAAAACTATTTTCATCTTCTTCTCCAGTTCCAATGAACGTAGAGAGCTGAAATTTTATGTACATACTCCTTGACTGAAGGGGATTCTAAATTGTAAATTTGGTGACAGTGAGACCCTAAATATTGGGTCACAGAGGCAATGACCTAAAATGCTATTTTCATCTTCATCTCCAGTCCCAATGGCTCTAACAAGCTGAAATTTTATGTACAGACTCCTTGGCTGTAAGGGATTCTAAATTGTAAATTTGGTGAGTCTGTGACCCCAAATATGGGTCACAGGGATCATAACCTAAAAGCCTATTTCAGTTTACACCATCTTTCTGAGATTATATGTGCACTTCAATCAGTAAGTAGGTAAGGGAGGTAATTTTAAAGAAAACAGCTGAGTTAAAGGCATTTCATCTTTCTGATGTGAGAGTTCTAACATGTGCTTTGAGAATATAATATGTCTGATGAAAAAGAGATATTGAGAATTAAAAACTTAGAATTGGAGGTCTAACAAAAATTATAAGTCATATTTTATCTTTGTCTCACATTTCACATATGATTAATTATTTGTATTTTGCAAGTGAATTTGCTGATAAAGGTACACAAGTCTAAAAGTATTCTAAAGACTTAATACAGAATCTTTTATTAAATCTAATATAATGTTCTTTGTAATTTAAGAGTAAATAATGGAGTTTTTTAATATCTCAAGATATTGTGTAATTATTTGGAGAATTAATCAATTAATTAATGAGAATTTCCAGTACTAGTCAATTTGGTATACCTTATTTATATCATATTTTATACTTTATAACTGATTTAGTTTTCTATTAACTTTGCAGTTAATTTTATTCAATAGGAACAAGAAATGAGATAGATGTCTACATCATGGACATGTTTAATGTGAATCTATTTGAAATGAGAACTATTGAATACCCTTTGAAGGAATAACTTGAAGAGGAATTAAATTTTTTCATTTTACATGAGATATGTGAACTGAATATGACTAGTGATGACTGGTGATAACATAGGACTATAAAAGAAGTAGCTATATGAGATTGTGACATCACACCTATTTTCATCATCTTCTCCAGTACAGAAACATAATTAATTGTAGGAAAAACTGCATCTAACATATAAATTTTACTGGCTGTGAGTCCAGTGTCTGCATGTTATGTAATTGCATTGTGTTGACCTCTTCCTGGCAAAGGATGAAAACTGATAGTTACACAAAGGTTTCAGGTTACTTCATACTTCTGTGCAGCACTGTGTTATCATAGACTGTGCGTGAGACTGCTTTAGTCTTCCACTGACTCTCAAAAAGAATTTATTCATAGAATATCACCATTTTATCAAATATTGAAAAGGAGCCTATAAGAAATGGTGAAAAAGAATTTACTAAAAAAAAAATCACCAATTTATTAAGTATTGAAATGGAGCCTATGAGAAATGGGATTTTCAAAAATTGAGGCTCCTATTCATTATGTAATAAATGTTGGTATTGCCATAATGCAATTAAGAATTAAAACAATATAATGCAAAGGTGTATGATATTCATAAGGAATGTTGATTTATGTGTAACCAATTTTGATAATAATTAGCAGGGGTCATGACCTAAAAAGGTTTTTTTCATTTTCTTCTACAGCCCCAGGCCATTATTGCAATAGCTGACAGTGGTGAATTGTATGCAAAGAATTGTACCCGGTATATTCATTATTATATAATGTGTGTACGATCTTAAAAAATAGTATGATCTCTCCACCACATTATTATATGTTTGATACCAGCAATTTATTTCCAAGCTTTGTGTTGCTCTTTCAACACATATATATAGCAGATTGGCAAAGTTATGGTAACAAAATATTTTTAAACTGCTTTAATCATTTCACTACCTAGATTCTTATTACTACATTCCATTATCTGACCATTGCTATAAAGTCCACTCCATAACATACCCCACTTATTATCTCCTGATGAGCTACAGAGGCCATGGCTCTATTTTTCATTAATATATGACTCACATTTTTGTATTATGTTTGGTAAGTAGGTTGATGTATTTTTATGAAAAATGTTTGTTCTTAAAACGTTTGTAGTGTTATGAAGACGTCTCATCCATGAAAGTTTTTGTGACATAATTATGTGTTTTATATTTGGGGCTCGTATACCCCCCATTTCCAACGTGTTAGTTAGAACATTACGTTTTATCTTATCTGGTTTATTTCTCCATATGAATTTATAACAAAGTTTATTTAATTCATGTACTATGTCTTCGCTGGGGTTTGGTAATGATGAAAAGAGGTGATTAAGTTTGGGAAGCAACAGACTTTTCAACACTGTGTTTCTGCCTAAAGGCGTTAAGTCTCGTGCAAGCCACATATTCATTTCAATTCTTATATTTTTTAGTTTATCCTTATAGTTTCGTTCAACCATTTCTGCCAAATTGTGAGTAAATGTTATTCCTAAGATTTTGAAGGAAGTTTGTGACCAGTCTAGTTTCCAATTGCTACAAAGAGCACGTTTTTCATATCTTTTTGAACCTATCCACATCACTTGTGTTTTAGAAGGGTTTATTTTTAGACCTGAAAATTCTGAATATGATTTAAGGGTTTGAAGTGCGTTTTGAAGACTTTTTTCAGTTCCGTCAAGTATTAAAGTAGTGTCGTCAGCAAACTGCGACGTGAGATATTCTACATCACCAATTGTTATTCCTTTTATGTCAGTGTTGCTTCTTAGCATGATGCTAAGTATTTCTGCACATAGAATGAAAATATAAGGAGAAATAGGATCGCCTTGCCGGCACCCTCTTGATAATTTGAAGAAACTAGAGCCGAAGCCATTGACAAGAACACTTGACTTTATATCATTATAAAAGGTGCTTATCCATTTTTAGCTCATCAGGCCTGAAAGGCCCGATGGGCTTATGGCATGGCATGGTGTCCGGCGTCCGTCCATCCGTCCATCCGTCCATCCGTCCATCCGTAAACTTTTCGCTTTTTCGACTTCTTCATCAGAACCAATGATTCCACAGAGCTGAAATTTTATGTGCAGACTCCTTGGCCAATGGGGATTCTAAATTGTAGATTTCGTGACCCCATGACCCCAAATGGGGTCACAGGGGTCACATCCTTAAAAACTTATTTTAATCTTCTTCTTCAGTTCCAAAAGGTCTAGAGAGCTGAAAAGTTGAGTGCAGACTCCTTGGCCAATGGGGATTCTAAATTGTAGATTATGTGACCCCATGACCCCAAATGGGGTCACAGGGGTCACATCCTTAAAAACCTATTTTCATCTTCTTCTCAAGTTCCAAAAGGTCTAGAGAACTGAAAACTTGTGTGCAGACTCCTTGGCCAATGGGGATTCTAAATTGTAGATTTCGTGACCCCATGACCCCAAATGGGGTCACAGGGGTCACATCCTTAAAACCTATTTTCATCTTCTTCTCCAGTTCCAAAAGGTCTAGAGAGCTGAAAAGTTTTGTGCAGACTCCTTGGCCAATGGGGATTCTAAATTGTAGATTTCGTGACCCCATGACCCCAAATGGGGTCACCGGGGTCACATCCTTAAAAACTTATTTTCATCTTCTTCTCCAGATCCAAAAGGTCTAGAGAGCTGAAAAGTTGTGTGCAGACTCCTTGGCCAATGGGGATTCTAAATTGTAGATTTCGTGACCCCATGACCCCAATGGGGTCACAGGGGTCACATCCTTAAAAACCTATTTTCATCTTCTTCTTCAGTTCCAAAAGGTCTAGAGAGTTGAAAAGTTTTGTGCAGACTCCTTGGCCAATGGGGATTCTAAATTGTAGATTTCGTGACCCCATGACCCCAAATGGGGTCACAGGGGTCACATCCTTAAAAACCTATTTTCATCTTCTTCTCCAGTTCCCAAAGGTCTAGAGAGCTGAAAAGTTTTGTGCAGACTCCTTGGCCAATGGGGATTCTAAATTGTAGATTTCGTGACCCCATGACCCCCAAATGGGGTCGCAGAGGTCACATCCTTAAAAACCTATTTTCATCTTCTTCTCCAGTTCCAAAAGTCTAGAGAGCTGAAAAGTTTTGTGCAGACTCCTTGGCCAATTGGGATTCTAAATTGTAGATTATGTGACCCAGTGACCCCAAATGGGGTCACAGTGGTCATGATCTAAGAACCTATCTTTTGCTTTTAAACAATAACTTAAATAACTTAAATATTCAACTTTAGATAGTAAATCAATGAAATCCTGATGAGCTACAGAGCCCATGGCTCTATTTTTTAATAGATGATCCAAAATTAAAGAATTCCAATACCTTTTGAATAAAGGTCCAATCTACCGAATCGAAAGCCTTTTCAAAGTCAATGAAAACCAGCAAACCTGGCACTTCCATACATTCTGAATAGTCAATAATGTCGTAAATAAGTCTTGTACATTCACCAATGTATCTCTTTGGAATGAATCCCTTTTGGTCTTCATTGATTATATCTGGTAAAACTGATTTAATTCTATGAGCTATAGTTGATGATGCGATTTTATATGAAACATTTAAAAGTGAAATAGGTCTCCAATTCTTCAAAAGATGTTTTGCTTTGTCTGCCTTTGGTATACAAGTTATCAAACCTTGTTTCTGACTTACAGACAGTTCGCCTGTACCGAAGCCATAGTTTAATGATCGTATGAGATATCTATTTAAATCATGCCAGAAAAATTTGTAAAATTCAACAGTGATTCCTGATGGACCAGGACTTTTTACATTTTTCATTTTTTTCAATGCATTAAGGACTTCGTCATACCTTAACTTGCCTTCCAGTTCCAATTTTTGCAATTCTGTTAGTTTTGGGATGTTCAATTTCTGAAACATGTTTTGTAAATCAACGTCACTACAGTTCTGTTTAGTATATAGATTCATAAAGAAAGATTTGGTCTCAAATAGGATATCTTTAGTTTTTGTTGCATATGTTCCATCCTTTTTTTCCAGTTGACATATTGCTTTATTAAGAAAATTTCTGTTTTCCAAAGATAGAAAATACTTTGTTGGTTTTTCACCTTTCTCCTTCCAATTAGATTTTGCACGAAGCATTATTCCTTCAGTTTTAATCGCGTTAATTGTTTCTAGTTTATCATTGGCTACCTTTAGTTTTTGAGACAACTCCTCTTTAGTCTGGATATTTTCTATTGTATCTATATTTGTTTGTAGTTCTTCAATTTCATCACGTAGCAACTTTTCATTTTTTTCTCGGGATTTCTTCTTTTCAGACGAATATTTTATAGTAGTACCTCTTATCATTAAAAGTAAAGTTTTAAAAAAGAGCTGATCATCAATACTTAATTTTACACTGCCATCTTCAAACTGGCCTATTTGATATTGATCAAGAGTTGATTTTATGATATCTTTAACACTTTTCACATAATGTTCGTCATGTAATAAAGAATTATTAAATTTCCCAAATCCTTTGCCTCTTTCGATATCACTTATTTTTAATGTTAACCAGATTGCGGAATGATCTGATCGATATGCTGGGTCGATACCTACCTTCACAATTGAATTCTCTAAGTTCCTTGATAAAAGAAAG
Organism: Gibbula magus; assembly: GCA_936450465.1. Taxonomy (NCBI): domain Eukaryota; kingdom Metazoa; phylum Mollusca; class Gastropoda; order Trochida; family Trochidae; genus Gibbula; species Gibbula magus. The sequence continues at coordinate 15,554,334 of OW388300.1, forward strand.
AAATCAAGTCTAGCCTGTTTAATAGGTTTTGATTTTCTCCAGGTATAACGTTTACTGTTTTGGTTAAATTCTCTCCACGGGTCAACCAGGTTTTCTTCCTGTTTAAATTCGAGTACAACCTCTCTTGCGTTTGGATTATTTACATGTTTATAGTTAAACGAGTCTATTTCCGGATTTTGTATTAAATTCCAATCCCCGCAGAGTGAATAGTGATCAGAATCGAATTCTTTTATAGTTTCTATTATATGTTCATAAAATTTCGGTGAATCATCATTTGGTCCATAGACGGTTACAATAGTCAGTGTTTTACCAGAGCTTATTTCAATCTTGAGCGCAAGAAAATTTCCGGTTTCATTATCATGTTTCTTCTTTATGACTTTGAATTCAAAATTATCTTCAAAAAAGATAGCAACGCCTCTAGCATTACTCTTATAAGAACAAAACCAACAGTGCTTTGTTCCCCATTCCATTTTGATTTTATTTTCTAGTTCAGGTATAAAATGTGTATCTTGAAGACAGTAAATATTTGCTTTTTTAGTCTTGAGATTTTGAAAAACATCTACTCTTTTCTTATTATTATTCAGGCCTTGACAGTTAGAAGAATAAATTTTTAGATTGTTATCCATTATCAATTAATTGGCATATTGCAGATGTCTAGTCTGTGACACTTCCCTATTCCTAGTGTTTAAATACGCCAGTAGCCAGCCCAAAAGTATTCGTTTGTCAATTTAGATGGCAAAATTGAAGAAAAGCTTTAAAAGTTATGTCTGGACTAAGAGTTACCAGCAGGTTGACCTTATATCATATTTTGCTATCTCTCAACACTCATCAGAGACTGTTGATATTTACAGAGATATTTATTGGTTGACTTGCAGCTGTGAAAGACATTAATCATTTAAGATGAAATTTGCATTCTTCAAGCAAGTGGGAATCTTGCATTTCACATCTGAAACAGTATTTGACAGAGAATATTGATATTCATAAAATGAAATCACAGAATTGTCCAGTTGTGAAATTGAAAATAATTTTAATATTTTTTACATACTTGTATGCATACTTTGCCTGGATTTACAACTCAAACGATACTTCTTCATTATCGTTCAATTTAAGCTTTTTTGGACATATGTGACGGTATGACATTGACGTATCAACAAGACTTCCAAAAAGACTTTTTCAAGCATGAAGGGGGCGGGATAGCGCAGTGGTTAGTGAGTTTGGCTTCGGATCAAGAGGTTCGGGGTTCGAATCCCGCCCGGGGCACGGCAACTTTGTCTGCAGTAGAGAACTGTTCTACACGCAGTAAGGTTTGGGTGCAATGCTGCACTGAATTTCAGCGTAGTACCACCCATGGTTCGCTAGTTCCAGCCGTTGCTCGCAGGTTTCACTGCAATACACAGCCACATGGCGTTGCAGGCTTTCTCCCTGCCATAATACTAGCAGCCGCGATATAAGTGAAATAAACTTGATAGCTCACCTCACCTCACCTCACCTCACCTCACCTCACCTCACCTCACCTCACCTCACCTCACCTCACCTCACCTCACCTCACCTCACCTCACCTCAAGCATGAAGTTTGTCTTTATCCTTGAAGGTGTGGGATATCTCCAAGACTCCTGTCAAGTTGATGTACAACATCCAGACGATAGCGTCCGTTGCACGAATCAAGTGGCGCCCTCAGCGTCGCTACCACATCGCTAGTTGTTCGCTTCTCCTCGACCATGACGTCAACATCTGGAACCTCAACAGACCCTACATCCCTTTTGCCTCCTTCGACGAACACAAGGATGTCACAACAGGTTTGGATTTTGCTATCTGTCTTTATATCTGTGTTATTGTTGTCAATCTGTTTTAATATTTTTGAAAACCATAAAATCAGGACTAAACACAATACTAAAAGGTCATTTGTGTCTTGGAATGGCCATCTTGATATGACATTAAACAATTAAGAAATACTACATTTGACCCGCATTTTTGCCCTCTGATCAAATTACCACTTTAAACAAAACAGTATTTATGATATGACGAGCAGTGAAATACTGGGATTTATCAGTGAAATAAACTGTCTATCAAGCTACAGTGAAAATAACTTATATTTTCACTGCAAACGGTGACTGATATAATTTGACGTCATAAAACAATGGTCTCACGCGGAGAATTGGCTTATGATATCACAGTGTTACTGTGGTGACGGGATGTTCCTAGCGGCCGCTCGGCGTGAAAACGACCCTCTTCGGATGTAATTACATTGATAATGTATATATATATATATATATATGATAAATAGAATATCTGTCAATTCTTGACAAATACCAAAATGCCAAATATATAAGCTTCCTACCTCACTCGATGAAATAAACATGGTATTAGTCAAGAAAAGACAGATATCCTGTATATATTCTATAAAACCTCCCTCTGCAGGTATAGTGTGGAAAGACGACAACCACTTCTTCCTGAGTTGTGGGAAGGACAACTTGCTGATACAACACATGTTCAAGGATGCGAAACGACCTGCGGACAAGGTGGTACCGTCCGGACTCGACATCAGCGTGATGGGACGCATCTCTCATGCATCGTACGAGAAGCCAGACTCAAACGGTAAAGATGTAGTGCATTGCTATTCAAATTGGTCAAGATTAGCATTCTTCCATGTATTGTAGGCCTGCAACGGGTGAACAAGATGGAATCAAATATATACATATACTGTCCAAGAATTGAATATCCAGGGAAGAGTCACTGAGATTTAGATAAACATGAAAAGAGTGATTTTTGTTTAATTCAATCAATATAAACAAATTCTTTCATATCCTTGTGAAATTCCAAGAAATCTAATTTGCTTTTTTATATTTCTTTATTATTTTTTTTCATACATTGCCAGCAAAATCAGGGACTAGTCGTCTGTTTTTCCGCCGGCCACCAGACCGAAGCGAACATTTCACTCAGATCAACAGCAACATGTGTGTGCTGTCCCCTGACGACGTGAGTCAACATTAACTTGGTTTTATCAGTCTCACTTGCTACAGTTCAACATATAGACCTCTAACATTTAGTCTCAAAAATAATTTTTTCTTACAAACAACATTTTACAAACAATTCAAATAATTATACAAAATGGAGCCCTAAAGAAGCCTTAATTTCTAAGCTGAGTAATCTACACTTGCTATATTTTTCTAGACTGGATTGGTCGTCAATTGAATATTTCGCTCTAGGGTCTGGATGTCAGACTATTCAACATACTAAGAGTGTAAGTGAGCACTAGGGAGTTGCCCCGACCCCATGTTGGACACTAAATGTAACAGAAGTGAATGTGAGATCCCTTTCAGTGGGGTTCGAAACTCGGACCTCCGGTTGAGAGTCCTGGGTCCTTATTCTCAAAAACATTCATAGCCCTACAAATTTCTTTAGCCCATTCTTAACACATGGGTTAAGATCAAAGTTAAGAATTTTTAAAGGATAGATGAAATGCATTTTTCTCAAGAATGACAGATGATTACCTCTACGTATATTGTATATCGGAATCAATTGAGCATAAATCGAGACAATATACACTTGCAATTGATAATTAAGACGATTTTAATTCACCCATTTTAACACTATCGCAATTTGTTCGGCGAATCCTTTTGAAAATGCTCACTGAGGCGTGACTGTGATAAGCGATAGGCGGGGCGGCTAGATAGCTTCTCCGCCGGTGTCTCGTTAATTAATTAATGATAATTATCACTGCCGCTAAATGAATTTATGAGGTGTATTACATCGCCAAAAAGACATGTTTATGTAATAATTGTGTAATTGTCATCTGCGGAATTACCTAGTTGGATATCTAAACATTCGATATATGGGAAATTTAAGTTGGTGTATTGAAGGTATCTTTGTGAAATTAACAATCAAAATGTTGCGAAATTACGTTGAATTGTGACTATCGCTGAAAATCAAATTCCTCCACATACGTCACAGAAGTCATCCCTTCACGGGTCACACCCCCGCAGACTTTCATTCTGGTCGCCGGGGCTAAATCAGGCGGTTTTTTAAAAAGCCGTATATAAGTTATTTATGGACCGATTTCAGAATTTTAAAATCGAGCAATTGTCAAATTGACATCCCATTTTAATGAATCCGATTTGGACCATATGTCATTTCATCCATCCTTTAAGGCTAAACATTTAGAGAATAAGGGCCCTGCACTATAATAGTTGAGCTAAAGTTATTTCCCACTAGCCGAAGCCAGTAGGAATAATTTCATCTCACCCTGCCACACTCCATTTATCTTCAGTAGATTCAGAAAAACAAGCTATATGTCTCATGTCTCCCCATGTTGCCAGATCCTGTCGCTGGACTGGTTCACCCAGGCGGCTGAGGTGTACAAACTGCGAGGCGGGTCCGTAGAGGAGCTGTGTGACTGGAACATGAAGGTGGCCAGATCCATTGGCCGTCCTAACGTGAGTAACTTTTAAAGGCGTTATTCTGTCGGCAAAATCCGCCATCTTGGATTTTGTGCAATACGTGTAATGAAAACACGCTTTATTGTACCTAAACTATTTAATAATAAAAGATATACACTGATAGAATGTTTACATAGTAACACGTAACATGTTATAAAACTAATAAACAATCTGCTGTTATGCCGTAGAGAACTTTTCCCCACTTGCAGCGCCAATGAAAATTAATGAGAATTGACTGAAGACACCGTTAATTCTCATATTTTTAATACTTACCCCACTTCAGATAATGCATGTTACCTTGCACTTTCGATAAGAGATTGAAAGAGTTGAATCCTAGTCCTTTACGAAGTATAGTGTGGTCAACACGAAGGCTGGGTACAACGAGTCGTACCGGAAGGAAGACCAATCTGTCACGTGCATGAGCACGTGACGTAATCATATTTCCTTTCATCGAGGATTTGACTAGACGTTTGAATTCCTTATCGTGGTTTTTTGTGTTATTCTGTTATTTTTTGTGCAATTCCTTACCTACGGTATGTCCTTTTTACTTACTATACTAACGGAGTGTGTGAATAAAGCATATGGTATCACCTACCTGCTCGACGAATTTTTCTCGTGGTGCACTTTGAAAAATTTTCATCTTCCCGTCTTCTCAGCACGTTTTTCCGTCCCTTTTGGCGTGTTTTTCGCTTCTTGGGTCGTTCCCACATCTTAATTCCCTATTTACAACACTTTTTAACGTTTCTTGTACCTTAATTTCTTCAAATTTCGTACCTGAACTTGCATTGTTGGTGTTCGTTTTTCCCCATTTTTTGTATTCTTGCGCCGAAGCACATGTTATACTTCATGTTTCAAAATGGGTTGAATACCCTTTTTTGGGTTTGTTTTTCTTTTGTTTATGCTTTTGAGTGTTTTTCATCTCCTTTAGGAGGTTTGTTTACATTCAATTCGTTGTTTTTTACCACTTTTTCCATTCGCACTACTTTGTTTTGCTTTTGGTACTGTTTGGTGGTAGAGCGCCTAGACTTGCTACTAGGCTCGTTTTCTATTATTTTTACTTTTGCGTTACTACTCTTCCCCCTCACATTTCTCAATGTTTTTGGGTGGTGTTTGATGCTTTCTTCATTCATACTCGTTGAGTAACGCTTCTTTATGATTGTTTGTGATATTTACATGTTTTCTTCACATGTTTATCTTTACAATTTAAAAAGAAAAATAAAATAAAATAAAATAAAATAAAATAATTTGTAAATAAACTTTTATGTTTATTTCTCATTAATTTAATATTAACCCTTGGTTTCCTCGGGGTTTTTTCTTGTGTTAAAGGGGCTCTATGCCGCTCCTTTTTGTACAAGCTCACTGCTTATGTTGTTTGTTTCTGCTTTTTACAGTTCCTACTCTATGTCACGAGTATACTGCAATATTTGCAGATCGCAGAAGTCAGCTAAGGATCCACAGCCCCTCTGCCCTGATTGTGTGTTGGAACAGTGCAGTGAGGCTTCCAAGTGTATCCACTGTCAGCCTTTATCACCGGCAGCTTTTAAGGCGTTTCTCGTCGCGAGAAGGAAACGTTTTACTCAGAGGCTGTCTCGGAGAATGGCCGACAAAGATGTCCCTTCTCCTCAGGGGGAAGTTGTGTCAGAGACTACTCCAATTCAGGGCTTAGCGAGCTCTGAGACTTCGATGGTGGAAGTCTCACCAGTGACTCAGAGTAAGAGGCCTTCCTATGGGCCTACTCCAGAGGAAGTTGAACAGGCGGTCAATGCAGGAGCTCCTCGTATTGACCCTTCCTTCTTACAGTTTCTTGTTAGTCAGGAGTTGACCAAGATCTTGGGGACTAGAGTGGCGCAGGATGCCCCTCCTGTGCCTACTGCTCACCAGGAGGTTGTTAAGAGCAGGGCCTCTAAGAAACCTGCTGAGACTGTCACTAGTAACAAGGACAAGCGTCAGGACCAGCCTCAGGTCCAGCATCAGGACCAACGGCAAGACCAACGACAGGAGCAGCGACAGGACCAGCGACAGGACCAGCGCTTGGTTCTGTCTCAAGATCAGCGTGCTCGGGACGACCGTTCTCGAGATGACAACTATCGGGAGATCCACTCTCGTGATGATGATAGGGTCTCGCGCAGAGACTCATGGATGACTTATGACCAGCGCTGGGTGTATGACCAGCGCCGGGACTTACGGCCTTGGGACTACCAGAGGTTTGGTGACCGTAACAGTGACTTTCAGTTTAAAGATGACAGGCTTAGGCGCTCCCGATCACCCCGGCGCTCGCGTTCACCTCGGCGCTCACGCTCTCCTCGGCGCTCTAGATCACCTCGTCGCTCCCCTCGGCACTCAAGATCGCCTAGGCGCTCACCACGGCGCTCACCTCGGCGCTCACCAGGGCGCTCACCTCGGCGCTCACCAGGGCGCTCACCTCGGCGCTCACCTCATCAGGACACTCCTTCAGTCAGGGAAGAAGACTTTGTCCCTGATTATGAAGAGGAGAGGAACGAGAACGCTGAGGACAACGGCACTCACTTGGAGTATGGTGATGTGTTTGCCTGGATAGCCGATAGACTGTCAACGTGCCCTTCACCAGGCCCTGGCGTAGACCAGAGGTTTGCCATCTGGGACGACCCGGAAGTGTTGATACCACCACACCCTATTGTGCGAGACGCGTTGGACAACTTGGACGAGGACTTCGCCAAGTTGTCTCTTAACCCGACCTTCCAACTGGCTAAGAACTCGGGGCCTAAGTTCAAGGTTCACTCCATGGGGGTGTACGACTGTGGAGCCGTTCAGGACGACCAAGTGCGGCGCCTGTCGGACGCTTCGTTGGCCCAGTACAAGGTGACTGACGCAAGGCTCAGGAACATTGATATGGAGCTTCGTAGGACTCTAAAGCCATTGTCAGCGTTGGCCTCTTCCACTGAGGCGTTGGCTCAGGACCTCACGGAGGATAATCCATCACGTGTGGATCACTTCGCCACAGTGTTCAGGTGGCAGGCGAACACTATTTCTGTGATTGTGGACCATCTGCGTGCGGCCCTTGCTATTAACACCATCACTAGGCGCAACGGTCTTCTCCAACCTTGCAAGTGGGAAGACGAGTTTAAAAAGACTTTAGTGCGGGCGCCGATCTCATCGGATACACTCTTTGCTGGCACCATCAAGGATGTGTTCAAGGATCAGTCGGAGAAGAGTCAAGCCGACTTTACCTTCCAGGCGTGCAAGTTAGTCACTAGCACTTTCCCTAGCAACACCAATAACTCTGGACGGAGGTACTCGGGTCGCAGGCCTTCGGTTAAGAATGCCTTTCTTAACCAGCGTGCCAAGAAGAGAGGTGGCTTCGTGCAGGGAGCCAACCAGGGGCGATACCAGAGCAGCTTCCAACAGAACAATGGGCGGAATCCTACCACGCCAGGGAAGAAGCCCAAGACTCCTTACAAGTCCAGGCGCTGAAAGTCTGGACAGGCACGACTGGACCCTCCCGCCTCCAGTCGTCCCAGTCACCGATATACCCGTAGGCGGGAGACTGGGTGTGTTCTGGCCCAATTGGAAAATCCTAGAGGACACCTATGTAACCGATATCCTTCAGACCGGTTACAAATTGCCAATGACCAGGTCGCCGCCTCTGACCAACCTGCCCCAGTCACGCGTGTATTCGTTAACTCAACAAGTGCAGTTGTCCGACAACATCAAGATTCTGTTGGACAAGCGTGCGGTAGAGATAGTGCTAGATCCCAACAACGCCCCAGGGTTCTACTCTCCCATCTTCCTCGTCCCCAAGAAGAACTCGGGGAAGATGAGGATGATCCACAACTTGGCGGTTTTCAACGATCTCTACATGCCAGAGCCGCCACACTTCCGTATGACATCCCTGGACCAGCTGCGCTCCAAGCTGTCCCGCGACGACTGGCTGGTCAGTCTGGATCTCCAGGACGCATACCTGCATGTGCCGATCTACGAGCCACACAGGAAATACCTCAGGTTTGTGTTTCAAAACATTCATTATCAATGGAACGTCCTGCCGTTTGGCATTTCCACGGCCCCGTGGCTTTTCACACGTATCACGACGCCGATCGCGCGGTTTCTTCATCTCCGGGGGGTCGAGTTCGATCCCTATATAGACGACTGCCTGATGAGTCACAACGCGCCTCACGTGCTACGCAGACAGTCGCAGTTTGCTCGCGGACTTCTTCACCAGTTGGGGTGGCTCGTCAATTTAGAGAAGTCGCAACTAGTCCCCTCCCAGCGGCTGACGTTCATCGGGGGGTTATTTCTAACGGACTTAGACCTGGTGAAAGTTCCACCAGACAGGTGGTCCAAGATCCAGGGCTTCACGCGGAGAGGGCTGATCGACGCAATGACTCTCAGGGAGTGGCAGTCCCTGTTGGGTCTTCTCTCCTCCGCCCAGTATCTCACCTCCAGAGGGCGCTTGATGCTCCGCCCTCTACAGAGATTCCTTGCGCCATTCATTCATCGGAACGACCTGCTAATCAAGTTCGCTCTTCCAGCAGGTCTTCGTCATTACCTGTGTTGGTGGACGATCCGATCGAATGTTTGCGCAGGTGTCTCTTTAACAGACTTTCCACCGGATCTTCACCTGTTTGTGGACGCCTCGCACCAGGGGTGGGGCGCCCATCTGGAGAACAGGACAGTAGCAGGGCTGTGGTCAGGCGCTCAAAGGCACTGGCACAGCAACAACTTGGAGCTACAGGCAGTGATCTTGGCGATCACCCACTGGCTTCCAGTGCTGCAGAATTCGCGTCTGTTAGTGGCTTCAGACAACTCAACAGTGGTGTGGCTGGTGAAAAACCAAGGCACGACAGGGTCGAAACGGCTGCTCGATCAGACCTTTCAGCTGTTTCAGATTGTGGACGACAATCATATTCAGATCAGGGCTCGCCACATTCCCGGTTGTCAAAATGTATTAGCAGACGCTCTGTCTCGGCCGGACAAACCATCCCCGACAGAGTGGATGCTACATCGGGAGGCATTCGACCTCCTGTGCGCAAAGTTTTACCGCCCGCTGATAGACTTGTTTGCAACGAAACTGAACGCTCGTCTTCCAGTCTACGTGTCTCCTCTGCCCGATCCAGCAGCTTGGGCAGTGGACGCCCTGTCTCTGAGTTGGGAGGGACTAGACGCATACACCTTTCCGCCTCCGATACTTCTTCCAAAAGTGGTAGCAAAAATAAAAGCAACAATGTCGCTCAGACTGCTTTTGGTAGCGCCCTTCTGGCCTGCGAGGAGTTGGTTCCCAGTTCTTCGCAGTCTCGTCGTAAACGAGCCAGATCCTCTGCCTCTGTGGCCGCGGCTGCTGCTTCATCCAAACAGCCGCTTTCCTCATCCGGATCCAGGGCGGTTTCATCTATCCGCCTGGATCATCTTCAAAGAGCCCTAAGAGCTAAAGGTTATTCGTCACGAGTGGCGAGTGTTATCACAAAGGCGCATAGAGTCTCTACTAGGTCGCTCTATGATGATAAGTGGCTTTCCTTCGAAAAGTTCTGCAAGACTAAGGCCAAGGACCCGGTAGGCGCCTCTCCTCAGTTTGTGGCTGAGTTCTTGTTATACCTGCGTAAAACAAGACATCTGAAGGGTGGTACTATTTCTACCTATTTGTCAGCCCTCAACTCTGTTTTAGCTGTCAAATCGGGTAGAAAGGTTTCTAAGACTCCAGAGCTGATTGCGATGCTAAAATCCTTCAAACTAGAGGACCAGAAGCAAAAGTTTCGGCCACCGGCATGGGACCTTAATTTGGTGCTTCGTCACCTGCGAGGTGCACCCTACGAACCTCTTAAGAACGCTTCATTTGAAGACCTTTCTCATCTCTCTGGCCACGGCGGCCAGAGTGAGTGAGGTCCATGCCCTGGACGTCACGAGAGTCAGATTTGAGACCTCCCGTCAGGGGGCGGTCCATTTAGGTTTACTTTGGGACTTTGTAGCAAAAAATCAGCTACCCGGACAACCAGACAGGAAGTTTACTTTGCCTTCCTTGTCTTCGGTTGTACATGATTCTGAAAGAGAAGAGCTTTCTTTGTGTCCCGTAAGAGTGTTACGGGAATACATTCAGCGATCATCCAGCAGGAGGAAGGCTCGAAAGAGGCTTTTTATTCCCTTTTCGGCCGCAGCCAATGGTGAGGTTAACAGGAACACCATTGCGCTGTGGCTTCGTCAAACAATCCTGGCAGCATACGATGCTGAGGGTCTGCCTCATCCGGTTGCAAATAACCCGCATGAAATACGGGCTTTGGCGTCAACCATGGCGTTACACAGAAACATATCTGTACCTCAGATAATGGAGGGTTGTTTCTGGCGCTCTACTTCGGTGTTCGCCAGTCACTACCTGCGAGATCTGGCAGTGGAGGATATACAGGGCTTACAGTCCTTCGGTCCGTTGGTCGTGGCGCAGCACCTCACCCGACCACGGCAGCACTAGGTAATTGCTTTTATCCTACTCTCGCTCCTTTACCTTAGGGGTACCCATGGTTTGTCATGGTTCCCCCCCTAAGCGTTTCTTGGGCTTATGCTTTCCTTCTCCTTGCAGGAGTTGATTGTCATACGTCTTGTCTTTGGTGGTGGGTCCTCGTATCGACCTTCCCGCCATCCTTCACTGTCGGATCAACATGCATTATCTGAAGTGGGGTAAGTATTAAAAATTTATTAAAATCTAAATTTTTTAGATATTTAAAAATACTTACCCCACTTCCAAGATTGAGCCCTCCCGGCGTGATTCGCCTTCCTCCCCGCAGTCGCTCTCTTCTCGGACTTGGATTCAGGAAATATGATTACGTCACGTGCCCACGTGGTGTGTGTTCATCAAGAGGGACATCTTCGTCATCTTCCATCACAGAATCGTCACTATCTGACTCATCTGGCATGTGCCATGAGTCTTCGGAACTAAGTTCCATTTCACTGTCACTTTCAGCATCGCTTTCCATCAACTTGGCAGCAAATTCATCAATAGACAAACGTTTACGTGCCATTTTCCAAATATGACAAAGGGAGAGCACTCTAAATGAATTTCCAAGCTATAGTTAACGATGATGCAATACAGCACGTGACTCGTAGCTGGCAACTTGTAAAGAATGATTATATCATACTGCCAGCATACGACTCGTAGTTGGCAAACAAGGTAGAAAGTGTAAGGTTCTCTGCCATGCTACGAGTCGTAGATTGGCATGATGCAGAAACAAACTGTTACCCTTTGCCAGGTACGAGATAAAACGATATCTTCTTATTCCATCATAATCAATGATGATTAACTTATTCCTATTTCAAAGTGCTACTTATCGATAGACAGTCAAAATGCATATGTAGTTTTCATTTGGCAAATTGATGAAAAAAATACTTTTTCAATGGCAGTCAATGTGTTAAACCCTGTGAAAAAAACCATCTGATTTCCCTTGTCAATTTTCAGTGTCACTATCAGATTATATTTTCCTTTTCTGATTATTTACAATAATGTTATTATATTTTTCGTATATATTTGTTTGGAGGTAAGAAAAGTTAGTGTTGTTATGTTTGCAGATTGCTGGGAAATGGTCAATGCTCAAGTCGATGTTCGGGACCGTCCTCCCTGCGGCAGCCATCAGCTCCAAGCTGTCTCTTGCAGTACAGAGCTCGGGCGACAAACAGGAAGCTGAGAAAGGTAGGTCTCCTTTAAAAGGAGGGTTCTATCGGGTTTTTTTTTGTGGAAACTTAATTCGAGACGATATCCCTGTTTACACATATATGTTATTAATACATTATTAAAACACAGTCAAATTTAAAGATAATAAAGGTAATATTTTGATGAATTTATTTTTCACAACTTGATAAACACAAGCGTATATTTGTTGAAAAATAAAACAATGCGAACTGAAGCCATTCATCGGAGCTGCGAGTGGGGAAAACTTCGCTACAGCATAACAGTAAAGTGTTTATTAGTTTTATGACATGTTATGTGTTACTATGTAAATACTCTATCAATGTATGTCTTTAGTTATTAAAAATGTGCAAAATTAGGTACTATATAGCATGTTTTCATTTCACTTAATGCAAAAAAATCCAAGAAGGCAACAGAACTCTCCCTTTAAATATATTAAGGATATTAAACGAATATCTATGTTGTACTATGATTACAACACAAGTGACTGAATATTAGCGTTTCACGAGCATGAGTATAGCAATATTCAACCACAAGTTTCGTACATGACATATAAACAAATAAAATGTTCTTTTTATAACCAAATTCCTTAATTTGAATCTCTTTAAAAGCATAGGCTGGCTATCCATTTTCACTTCATTTGTAACAACATCATACTCCTAGACGAACTGTGACATCGTAATGTTGTTTTTGATAAACAAATAACAAACAAGTACAGTAAGCTACTCAAAGGCTTGCTGTAGCAAAACGACATAACTTATTTTCAAAAAATTTTGTAGGAATGATGAAGAATGCTGAAATAAGTAAATAAAAATTAAATTAATCAGAGATGCGACTGAACTGTTTTATCGCCATTTGCCACTTTATTTCATCATGATCTTGATATTTCTTGAATCCTGTTCCATTTGCAAATCCTACTTTTAGCGCTGCTCCTGAAGCAGGTAAACAAGAGTGGAGGGGACGCCGGGATCAACAACAACTCTGACGTGGACCGAACCGGCGCCGACATGACATCTGGAAACAGTGAGGATTCCTCGGATTCGGACAGCTCGGAAACCCGCGAGATGACGGACATCGCAAGTGGAATGGCCAGCAAACATCCCGGGGATTTCTTCTTCGGAGACGGGGAGCTTGATATGGTGGGATGCAGTATTGACATCGTGTCCAGGCTGGATAACACAGAACAGGTGAGGCAATCTATACGATCTGTGCTCGAGGTAACAGGTTACCCCTCTCCATTGAGCATCTCACATTGATATTGTAGAGGGTATTGTAATTAGCTCACCACCTTGAAAATTCGTTAGTTATATATATGTACCTTGCGAAACTGTCACCTTGACATTGTTTTCAAGGTCACAGCGGAAATTTGAATTTTTCGACATGTTGATGTACATGTACAGCTTGTCAGCGGGATATCTCAAGAACCATTCACCCGAATTTCATCATATCTTACACAAAGCACCTCCTAGGGAAACAACAGGCTGATTAGATTTTGGTGACCTTGACATTATTTTCAAAGTCACAGCAGAACTTTGAATTTTTCGACATATTAATGTACATGTAAAAGTTGTCAGCGGAATATCTCAAGAACCATTCACCGGAATTCCATCCTATCTTACACAAAGCACCTCCAAGTGAAGACAGAGGGAAGATTAGATTTGGTGACATTATTCTCCAGGTCACAGTGCAGCTTTGACTTTTTCGACATGTTTGACAGTCAATTTTGCTGATCTTGACATTATTTTTCCATTTTGAAGTATTAATTTGCGGCGGGGGATCATGTCATCTTAGTGACAACTACTTGTTTTATCTACCTGGGGTGTATATTACATTATTTTCAGAGGAAATTATCATTGTGAAAAAATTAAATTCCTGATGCCACAAATGTGTAACATTGTCTGTTATTGCAAAACCATGTAATTTTAAACAACCCAAATCTAAACTTGCCCGATCATACTACTTTTTGATTCTACAGAAATAAACAGATATGATTTCAATTGTCTTGATTTTTAAAAAGGGTGCAGAGTGCAAAACTATTTTCATCATATAATCATACCTTGAGTACGGTTAGCACAGTGGAGAAAGGTATAGAATTCAATCTGACATTGACTCAGTAACTTTATCTGCAGTAGATAACCCTTCTAGCTGCTGCTCCCAGGTTTCACCACATCATGTAGCTGCCTTGAAATAAGTGAATGACTCTAGAAGTGTTAAAATCCAAAATCACTTCACCTTCATCAACCTACTACTAACTTTATTTAACCCAAGCAGTGCCACCCAGTCACAAGATTGCAGACTGCATTGCTATTTAAATGTTAAGCAGTTAATAATTTTTAGTTAAAATATTCCCTTGGGTTGTGGTATCCTTTGACGACAAGAGAGATGTACAGAGTGAAAAATTAAGAAAAATTAAAAGATATTTTAGTCGTATTTAGTGACGTTTTCTTTCGAATTATCTCCCTTTGCTCAATGTGAGGCCGCTGTGTTTGAATCATAATTTTCTATGTACGGCTGGTAATGACCTTTTTCTCACTGACAACAGGATTGGACCCTCCCAAGTGAAGCATTCCAGCCCCGTCACGAGATCGCAGATCGCCCCGCGCCCCCGGAACAGACCGAGAGTCGCCATGACAGTCTCATCAGTGCCGAGATGGACGGCAGTATGGTCCCACTCACCATGGTGTCCGAGTCGGAGGAGATCGACGTTCATCTCACCGTCCCCAATCTCACGACAGTCAGCAATGTGCCGGGCAAAGCGTGTATTGCTGAAATGCTGAGACACTTTGCTGAAAAGGTAAGCATAATCCTTCTGGGATGAGTATGTCTTCTCGTCGCTTTCCACCCATTCTTACCATATTTAGCAGGCAGTGCTAGTATATCAGGGTTATATAAGCAAAATCCTACTGATACAGCTCTCCTCTTACCTAATCTTACCAGGGGGGCCAATAAGCTGGACAAAACATCAGTGATAAATTTGGGGGCGGGATAGCGCAGTGGTTCCGCTTCGGATCAAGAGGTCCGGGGTTCGAATCCCACCAGGGGCACAGAAACTTTGTCTGCAGTAGAGAACTGTTCTACACGCAGTAAGGTTTGGGTGTAATGCTACACTGAATTTCAGCGTAGTACCACCCATGGTTTGCTAGTTCCAGCCGATGCTCGCAGGTTTCACCGCAATGCATAGCCACTTGGCGTTGCGGGCTTTCTCCCTGCCATAATACAAGCAGCCGCGATATTAGTGAAATACTCTTGAAAACGGCGTTAAACCCCAACTCACCTCACCTCACCTCAGTGATAAATTTACCCCCGAGTCCTGCATCAAATACTCAACAAATTTGGAAAGGACTTGCACAAATTTAAGCTGCGAATCCCGTCGACTCAAAGGGTTTGTATTTGGTATTTACTAACTTATTGAGGGCCTCACTTATATCTGCTGCGGTAGCGAGTTCCTGGACTCTGTATCACTGTATATCGTACATGGTATGAGAGTTTGCATCGAGTGTCAACAGTATGATGTATAAAAGCAGAAACAATGTTAAATAAAAAAATTTTACTAATGAAGAGAGGTTTATGTTTGTTTTATGTGTCATGAATGTTGAGAAAATGAATTGTTCACCCAAGATTTTAATTGTCAATCAGTATTTAAACCAAGTGTAACAAAACTTTGTGTAACAAAACTTGATTGGACTATCACTTTCTGTGATGGTCCAATGCCTGAAGACACCGTAGAGGAGAAAACAAGAAGTGACACTCAACTATGGTGTACTTTGCAGGCACTATAGAAACATTGAATTTTGTTTATTCGCCGGTCTACTGCTCCTAGTGAACAATCATTGAATCTGACAATTTCATTTGAAGCAAGTGTTTTATATTTATAGGGTGATGTGCAGACTCCAGTTTCCATGTTGTTAGTCCTGGGAGACAAGATCCAGTCGGCAATAGACGATCAGTCCCAGGAGAACTGGTTCCTCTGTTATATAGGTGGGTCGTGTTGTGACGTGCTACAATGTTAGTCTCATTCACTGTCTTTTTATATGTGGTTAGCGCGTTCGGCTTCGGATTAAGAGGCCAGGGGCACGGCAACTTTGTCTGCAGTAGAGAACTGTTCTACACGCAGTAAGGTGTGGGTGCAATGCTACATTGAATTTCAGCGTAGTACCACCCATGGTTCGCTAGTTTCAGCCGATGCTCGCAGATTTCACCGCAATACATAGCTACATGGCGTTGCGGGCTTTCTCCCTGCCGTAATACTAGCAGCCGTGATATAAGTGTAGTACTCTTGAAAGCGGCTTTAAACACCAACTCACCTCATCTCATCTCACCCACCTCACCTCACCTCACCTCACCTCACCTCTATTTATATGTTCACCAAAAACTTAAAAGGATGATTCTATCGGGGTAATTTCGAAGAGAATATTCCTGTTTACACATAAACGTTATTATTACATGATTAAAACACAAATTGAAGGATTCTAATGAAGGTAATATTTTTATGACTTAATATTTCACAACTTGATAAACACAAGCACATATTTGTTGAAAAATAAATCAATGAAAACTGAAGCCATTCATCGGCGCTGCGAGTGGGGAAAACTTTGTTACAGCATAACAGCAAAGTGTTTATTAGTTTTAAGACATGTTATGTGTTACTATGTGAATACTCTATCAGTGTATGTCTTTTATTATAAAATAGTTGTAAAATTAGGTACAGTATAAAGTGTTTTCAAAAAGAGCAAGTTAAAATAATTGATATTTAGGTACAGTATAGTGTGTTTTCATTTCAAGTAATGCAAAAATATCCAAGATGGCGACAGAACCCTCCCTTTAAACCTATGTCAAAACATGATAAGCTGTCCTCGAGTAATGAAAACATGTTATATCTAGTTTAACATATTAATATAATCATCATTCTTCTGGGATGTAGCTCAGTTGGTAGAGTGTCCGCTCATCACCCGGAAGACCGGGGTTCGTTTCTGGTCGCATCATACCAAAAGACGTTAAGAGATGGGAGTTGTTGCTTCCTTGCTTGACACTCAGCATTATAAGGACAGGACAGCGTTTGAACTGGCGCTGCACAGTGGCTGCCGGGTGCAAATTGCACAAATCGAATTTCCAATGCAGACAGTAAAGTGTTATTATGATTATCCCCTGCTGAGCTTTTAGCGAGAAACGGGGATATAGTATTCGGCTGTGTCCGTCCGTATGTATGTACGTCCGTACGAAATGGAATAACTGGATTCTTTTCATATTTTGCATATGGGTTCATCATGGGAAGAGTAATGTTCCTACAGTGTTTTGTGACCTTGACCTTGATTTCAAGGTCACAACGAGACTTTGTCATTTTACCCTTGTCAGCGGGATAGTTCAAGAACCATTCTCTGGATTCTCTTCATATCTTACATATAGCTTCTCCAAGGGAAGACAAAGGGCTGATTAAATTCTGGTGACCTTGACATTATTCTCAAGTTCACTGCGGAACTTTTAGTTTGTCAACATTTTAAGCTTGTCAGGGGCATCAGTATCACAAGAACTGCTTATTGGATTTCATCATTATCATTATCAGTGGTTCTTTTAGGGAAAATTCATGGCCCAGTTGATTTTATTCTTCAAATTTGAAGTATTAATTTGGGGCGGAGGAACATGTCATCTTAGTGACAACCACTTGTTATTATTAGTTTTGATATTAGGACCATCTTCGAAATATTCATGGACAATTATTCTAAATTCTCTATTCTAAATTAAATCTTTCAGAACTTCTCGGCAGAAACAAGTTATGGTCAAAGGCGAATGAAGTGATAAAGTTGAGTCCCCTTCCGCAAGTGAAGTTTCTGAACCAGGTGTCGACCACCATCAACAAGATCTGCGTCAAGTGCAGTCGACCTCTGGAGCGGCGACACACGTGTAACCGGTGTCGTCTCGCCGCCAATATCTGTAGCCTTTGGTGAGTGAGCTCGTTACTCATTTTGTTCCCTTTTAATCATGAATTGTTTGACGATGGTAGTATTATTAAATACCATTTTTATTAAACTCGTGAATGATTTGGTTTCAAACTTGCTTTCGCTCATTTTATACAGAATCTTTAACTCATTTAATAAAAATTATTTTAAATAGAAGTTGTTTAGTAATCTCTATATATCATTGTAATTAAAGGTATATTCTGAAGTAAGCAGGTATGTGGTTAGTTATCATTTTGACGTTTGTGTTTCAGCCACCATCCAGTGAAAGGTGTGTTCGCCTGGTGCCAAGGCTGTTGTCACGGAGGTCACATCCAACATCTGCAGGAGTGGTTCAAATTCAGCAAATACTGCCCCACAGGGTGCGGACATTTGTGTGAATACACGTGAACACTGCCCCACAGGATGTGGACACTTGTGTGAATACACGTGAACACAGGGTGTGGTCACTTGTGTGAATACACGTGAACACTGCCCCAAAGGGTGAGGACACTCGTGGTGAATACACGTGAACACAGGGTGTGGTCACTTGTCTGAATACATGTGAACACTGTCCCACAGGTGCGGACACTTGTGTGAATACACGTGAACACAGGGTGTGGTCACTTGTGTGAATACACGTGAACACTGCCCCACAGGGTGCGGACACTTGTGTGAATACATGTGAACACAGGGTGTGGTCACTTGTCTGAATACATGTGAACACTGTCCCACAGGTGCGGACACTTGTGTGAATACACGTGAACACAGGGTGTGGTCACTTGTGTGAATACACGTGAACACTGCCCCACAGGGTGCGGACACTTGTGTGAATACATGTGAACACAGGGTGTGGTCACTTGTCTGAACACATGTGAACACTGTCCCACAGAGAGTGGACACTTGTGTGAATACAAAAAACACTGCCCTACAGGGTGTGATCACTTGTGTGAATAAATGTGATCCTTCGGATCATGGGAGTTGAGAGTGTTGAAAATGTCAAAATATTGGTTTTGTTCAGAAACGTCTCTTGTTTAAAACCATGTCACGAATTTGTTCACAACCGACAAGTGTTGATGGATTTGTGACTTTTGTGAATAGACGTGAAGATTGCTACGTATTTAAGTGAGAAAGTGTCTGTCCAATTCAAAAAGAATTATATGGATGTTTCATCGACACATATATGCAATAACCTTATGGACACTATTGGAATACATAATACCTTTACAAGAATGGAATGGAAACTATTAACCTCCAAAGAGGTCACTTCTGAGAATGAATGAGGACAGTGAAATTGTTCTTGTATAAAGCTCAATTGTGCCAAAAGATCTTGGACGCATTCTGTCTGACGAAAAGGGGATATCTTGAAATACATACGAACAGCAGGAGGTCAGAGGTTGAACTGTTTAGAACCATTAAGTGCACATGTAAACCTGGTTGAAATACTGCAATTTCTGCAGTGAGAATTTGGATGCATTCATTGAGAGACTTGTTTTGGTCGTTACTTGTTCTTTTGAACATGAAATTCCAATATTTTATTGTTTGAAAGTCACCACTTACTACAAGTTAACTTTGGACATTTCTCAGAACATATGAAGATATGGCCTTTTTTTGGTGACTTAATTGTGGACATAGATATTATGTAATGCCATTGCAGTTTAAATCTATTAAGCAAATCATATATGGCCACTCTTAGTGATAAGTGTGGACATAGATATTGTTGTGTTATACCATTGCAGTTAAATCTATCGAGTGACAAAGAATGTATGGACTTCTTCTAGCTTCTCTAGACTGTATCGGGATTTGGAGTAGTAACTGAACAAGAACTCAGGAAATCCTTTATGGACAGATTTTGTATACAGTCAGACCTCGTTTATCCGGACTCTGTTTATCCGGAAACCTGGCCATCCGCACGACAGTATTTCAAATCTTCTCTTTGCATTTCTATGTAAATAATTATTTGCTTAACTGCACGCATCGCGGACATTTTTCAATTGTAACAAAATTGTGCGGATAAACGGGGTCTCACTGTACATTAAGATTTCTGTGGGTAAATAATTATTAACCCAAATTTATGGATCTGTTGTTGGGCAGGTTTTTGATACTTCTGAATATTAATGAGTATGTCATGATTTTTATTGGTACCGGTAAGTTTTGAATGTTTAATTCATGAGGCACTATATAACTTATGGCTCCGTTCTCGTTGCTCTTAAATACCAAAGACAACTACTGGTATAGACTAGTTATATAGCGCTCCACGTGTCCGTCCGTGCATCTGTCCGAAATCGTTTCCGGAGCATATCTCAAAAACTATATGACTTGGAAACTTCAAATATGGTATGGAAGTAACCTATATGGTGCTATTGTGCCTTTTATGGGTTTCAACTCCAAGGTTCAAATAATTCTTGAAATTTTGACCAAAAACAGTCCAATTTTTGGACTTTGTCTCGTTCTGGCGAATATCTCAAAAACTGTGTGACTGGGAAACTTCAAATAGGTACGGAAGTAACCCATATAGTGCTGTCATGCCTTTTAGGGGTCTCAACTCTAAGGTCCCAGTCCTTTTTGAAATTTTGACCAAAAACGGTCCCATTTTTGGACTTTGTCCTTTCCGGAGCATATCTCAAAAACTATTTGACTTGGAAACTTCACATTTGGTATCAAAGTATAACCTATATGGTGCTGTTCAGCTGTTGTGCCCTGAAGGGGTCCCAAGGTCCAAATGATTTCTGAAATTTTGACCAAAAACAGTTTAACTATGTGTCATTTCTGGGGCATAACTAAACACTTATATAAGTTGAAAACTTTACTTTGGATGTTGCCTATATGCTATTGTTGCGCCTTTCGTTGGTTTAAACTCCATGGTTAAAAAAATTACAAAATATTTTCATTAAAAACAATCATTGTTATTCATTGACTAGATTATGTTTTCCATTTTATTTATACTGTATGAAGGCGATCAAACTACAGGCGGGGGTATGTAAGCTGTATCTTTTGCCTTGTTTATGAAATCTTTGTGGAGTAGGGTGTGGTTCAGACAAGTTTTGTCAGTTATGCCTTACACAATTACTTTGAAGTTGACATTGAAGATCACTTAAGATTGTTTTTAATAGCTATGCATTTTCATCGATGGTTATTGCGAAAAATTGTTGAAATCCTGATGTGCCCAATTAGCTAGGACATGGTTTTGATTAGAAAATACTGCAAGATGGTTCAACTATGTTTGTTAATGTAAGGTTGTTAAAGAATTAGTTTGCTGTGATGATATGTAGGAGAAACTCAAAGTTGAACTGTTCATTCAGCCATATACAGTGATTCAAAGAAATATGGGAACCTGATTATTTGTTTATGTTCAAGGATAAATGAATTGTCAAAAATCCAAATGTTGCCACTGACAATCATCTATAACAATGTTTCAAATACCCAAACTCTTCTACCCGGGGGCGGGATAGCGCAGTGGTTATCGCATTTGGCTTTGGATCAAGAGGTACTGGGTTCGAATCCCGCCAGGGGCACGGCATTGTCTGCAGTAGAGAATTGTTCTACATGCAGTAAGGTTTGGATGCAATGCTACACTGAATTTCAGCATAGTACCACCCATGGTTCACTAGTTCCAGCTGATGCTCGCAGGTTCCACATGGTGTTGCGGGGTTTCTCCCTGCCATAATTCTAGCAGCGTTAAACCCCAATTCACGTAACCTCAACCCATGGAATCCTGGGAACATCTGCATGGCTGCGTTTGTCAGGAAATAGACAAATAATGTTCCCATATTTCTTTGAGTATGATACATAGATAAGAAATCCAAAACAGAAATGAGATTCAATTAAACTTTTTTTTCCCATAAAATTTTGTATTTCAGAAATCCCTGATACACGTATTTCAACTAAACTTGATGATTGTTTGTTTGAATGTCAACTGATTTCTATTGTTCATACTGTGTGCAAATGACCGGTGTCTTTCATTGTATGTGATGATACAATAAATGATTTAAGAACTCTGAAACAATGTCATCGTCTTCAATGCCAGTCTGTGTTTTATTTGCGGACTGCTCATAAAATGCCAAGAACATGCCGACACCCTGATTTTGTGAAAATGACTCGAGTTGTTTACAAAAGAATTAATGTCTAAGATATTATTTATTTTGAATTTTCGATTTAAGATGTAAATGGGTGTCAAGTTTTACTGTGGACAGAAATTAATTTTGTCAACACTCAAGTCATGATCACAAATCAAACGCAGCCCACACAGTATGGAATAGTACAGTGGTTAGCCCAGAATCCTGGCAGCAGCAATTCTGCTGTAGACAACAAATCTACATGTAGTAAAGTGTTCGATCAAGAGAATATGTACCAAATATCAACTCCCATCACTGGCTAATTTGAGTTTTGCTGCATTTCATCAACTTATCTGTGCCAGCATAGCAGAATGCTTCACCTGGACAAGGCAGTGCAATCAGAAACCACTGGGGAGGAAGTGCAGCAAGGCTAAAATCAGTGATAGAGACTTCTGAAAGTTAAGCCTTGCTGTGGAAGTTAACATGCCCTTTTTGGTTTATCTGTAAATCGTGAATGTTAGGTCTGCAATGAAATGAATATCTTGCTGCTGGTTCGACAAACTAGTGTTCTGCTTTCTCACTAGTCGTCATATTTTGCTAATAAATACAGAGATTTTGTATGTATGACATCCTCGGTTACCCATGGTTTTATATATGCTCCGTTACTCTCCACTATGTCACCCATGGGAAACCTTATCAGGGGAATCTGTTCTCAAATTACCTGCCCTTGGCCAGCGTGACGAAGTCAGTAACCAAAGAAAATGCTCAATGGGATAAGGCCAGAAATGGCCAAGGGAGATAACCGGTGCCGGATGGCTAACACGATGACCTCGGTTGCTTTGAAACAAAGTGATATGAATTGTCATTGGCTCACAGGTCCAAGCTGTGTAGCAGTTTGATTGGCTCACGCCGGCCAAGGGCGGGTAATTTGAGAACAGATTCCCCTGATAAGGTTTCCCATGGAGCATATATAAAACCATGGGTAACCGAGGATGTATGTATGATAGACCCTCTATCAAACAGAATGAAACACAGATATCTTGTATTGTCCTGTCGTCAAGGGCAGATAACCTGTATAATCTTGTCGTCAAGGGCAGATAACTTGTATCATCCCGTCGTCAAGGGCAGATAACTAACAGCCCATCATCGAGGGCAACTATCCATATAAAAACCTGAAACTGGAACCATATTCATAACTGCCTTGTTTGTTTGATAAATAGATAGTGACTGAGTTTATCATATATTATCACCTATGTCATTTGATATGAAAACAACCATATAATACTTACAATTTATCAAACATTTCCAATACAAGGCATATGAATTTGTTCCAAATGCTTGCTACCAGCCAGTATAAAAGATAAAAACAAGACATTGATGTGATGGGTGGTTTTATTCAGTCTGATATTGGTCTGAAGACGTTCAAACTATTACAAGGAATCAGATTTCAGATCGTAAGGCATGAGCTTCATTTACATATCTATCGTAGCAAGCTTGCATAGTAGGACCTGATGATGGGGGCGGTCTTTAAACATTGGCCAAAGCTGCTAAATATGTCGAATCAAGAGCATTGAGAGATAGAACTAGTAAAGGGCTTGTGAAATTACAACGGACTATTCAATTTAGAGATGAGGTGAGGTGAGATGGGGCTAATGCCGTTTTTCACTTACATCGCGGCTGCTAATATTATTGCAGGGAGAAAGCCCGCAACACAATGTGGCTATGCATTGCGGTGAAACCTGCGAGCATCGGCTGGAACTAGCGAACCACGGGTGGTACTTCACTGAAGTTCAGCGTAGCATTGCACCCAATTTCTATTAGATAATGAACTTACATATATATAGTGAAATATGGTGTTTTATATCATTTAAATTTAATTTTTTATATCATAAATTTAAAAATAAATCTTTGCAATTTCATGCCACCCTTTACTAGTTCGACCAAATCTCAAAAGCAAATTAGTTTGCGTGCAAGCAAGCCGAAACAAATTTTAAACTTTTCTATCGCAATTTTTAGACAACATTAAGTCACTGTAAATAAGATATTATAATCAGAATGTTACAAGTTTAAACAAACCACATACACATGAAAATGTCAAACGAATAATGGCTGCCGATATCATGTCTTGCATATTGGCTCTCTTCCTTATTTATGAAAATGAACATGAAGAAATAAAATCTCACAACCAAAAAACTGGATTAAATACAATGAAGAAATCAGAAATCCACAAATATTTTGCAGACCACTGGCAGTAGGTAATATTGCACCTGTACTCCACCTTCAGCGAAAGAAACTATATCTTTCTGATAATTTATAAAATAAATAATTGATTACTACTTGAAAGTTCATATTTTGTGTTGTTTGCGTCACATATGACAAACGTTATAAATGGTGTTATTTATCGAGAAGTACTGACTGTTACCAAGAGTTACCATTTTGATGATAAACGACTGTCTACCGATGATAGAGAGGTAAAAGTAACGATTTCTGATCGAAAACCGGACAATGCACAGCGTGTGACACGGTCAATTAGTAATTTTGGAAATTTATTTACGAAAGGCAGAAAGACAACTTTGAGCTCATAATGTTTAATAGGTCTTATAACTAATGTGCATGTAAATGTGACTTGTACTTTCGGTTTCTGCACATGTATAATGATGTTACTAGAATTTAATTGGAAACCAGTAATTATGATATATTTGGTGATTTGAGATGAATATACAAGTTGAGTGAACTTATTTGAACTGAAATCATCACATATCGTATGTTGACACGTATCAAAGCCAAATAAAATTTTATGAAACACAATGGATGCATCTTTAACAAGTTGTAACAGTTGTCTTGGTATGCAAAGATGAAAGTCTACTTGGGCACCTCACTAAAGAATTTGTGTAATATATTTGAAAATATCACCAATCGATTATCATTTGAAAATGTATTATTTTTTGTAGAATTATTTTTTTAGTAGTCAACGTGGCTATTTTACTAGTTGAGTAAAAATTTTAAATTTCACTCATACAGCAAGATGTCTTTATACTGAAACCATGCAACCGCATGAAATTATTTCATGTCTTCTCTACATTTCTATAGAAAAAAAAATCTTTACTTGACGATTTTCAGCTGTAACAAAATCATACGGATAAACGAGATCTGACTGTATTCTCGTATTATTCATGTCCTAGAACTGATTTCAAATATAATCGTAATAATTTTGATTGATTTATTTCAATATATTTTATTAAATGAAGAAAGGGATTAGGAACAAATTATGCAACTTACAGCCATTTTGGACAGTACGAGACAAAGAAGTCATAATAAACTTTAAGAAAGATATAGTTTCTTTTGGTTCCAGTTCATCATCAAAAATACAAGTAAACATATGTACACAAATCACGACAGCTTACGTAAATACCAATTTCCTTTGTAATTCTACTCCAAACTACTGACGTGACTAACAGCTTTATTTATAACGTGAACTCGCGAAGTCAACAGACCACAGTGTCATTCTTTCCGTAAAAACTGTAACTTGCAAACATTCATGAGGTATGAGCGTAATAATTTGGACGAAATGGATCTTTCAAAGATGATTAACAAGTTGTTAAACTAGTATACAGTATGCAATACTGAGAAAAGTTCGACTTCGTAGACAGATTCTACAAATTCACCAATCAATCTAGAGCACTTCCACGTCGATTAATTCGATCATCAAAATTGTCATGGCAACCATTTCTCTAAGACAAATCTATGTACATCTCATGTAAAGTTTGGTAAGTATATATGTAAGTCATTGAAGAGCAATGCAAAGATATTAGAGAAAATTAGTTTTAATTAGAACTTTTCATAAGTTTGAATATAAATGTCCTTTATTTCACTCCCTTCAGCAAAAGCATACAATAATATTAAATACTCACAGATATATTTTAACAACCGTTGCAGATTTTGTATATTTCGTTGTAATTTATTCCTGTATAGATACTTTTTAAATAAATTTCAAAATCACAAAAAGAGGTTTGAGTAATTAATTCAGTTTTCTTTGTTGCTTCATATGATTTTATACTTTTCATAGATTTTAATAGATTTCACAATTTTGAAATTTTCAATCGATAGCATGCCTCATTATTTTAAAACTTTAAATAAGTAATAATTAACTACAATTTTTTAAAAGATATTGTTCAATTAACATTAGAAACATAATTTTCATCACACCTTTTATCATTGCTTGCCATTCTCCTTATGTTGATAACTTTACGAACTCCTGATGCCCATTGTTATGAATTAATTTCTCATGCACATGGGTTACGATAAAAGTTATGACTTGAAAGGGGCAGTAGCACATTTTTTCGCTCAAATAAGTCAAAATGTATTTGAAAAATAATGTCACCAATAGTTAAACACCCTTCTCTCTTCGCTCTTCAGAAAATCACATTAGAAAATGAGTGTACATCGTTCGGTGAGGCCATGAGAATCGTTTTTGTAATTCGAAATAATAAAATGTGTTCACATTAAAATGGCCACCATGCAATTTTTGCTTTATACGCAACACCGTTATTACCACTACGGATAATTGGTTTGTGTAATAGGATGTTTTACCCTCTAAAGTAAATATAAATGATATAAACTATCATTATAAATGGTAAATTTGACAAAATTAAAATTTGCAAAAAAACGTGCTACAGCCCCTTTAAGGGTTAAAGACTCTGTACTATGTGTAACAATCACAAATATGATTACAGCTGGTCAAATAAACAACATGATGTTCAGAAACAACAAAAACTATGGAAGGTTCAAAGAACCAAATTGCCAAGCATCAATGTTGGCCGTCACAAGATATCCACATTTCTGAAAAATCATGCCGTTATACTCCGAATAGAATCCATGGATTACACATACACATATCCTCCAATTGTACAAGATGGACGTCAAAAATTGTTACTTTTGACCCATCTTTCACTTCATGATAAATTCCAGATATGTGGAATGGTTTACACTCAGCCTGGACGCTCGTTCAACCACTGTCCAATTATCTCATTTCTCGAGTGAATGAAAGCTCACATATCCTAATCCAAGAAACTCGCGAATTCTTTATTGAGTTGATTCTATTTTCACAAGATGGCCGACTACTTCCTTTCACTTTCCATGAAGAACAGCCACATCAAGGGATAGGCAGTTCTGTACATATCAGTTATAAGCAAAACATGTTTCTTCCACTAATGAATGGTTATTGCACTCTGGGTCTATGCCATATGTTCGCACGTTGTATCGGGTTGATTCTGAAACGTCTGTGGTTCCATTGTCAGATATCGTGTGACAAGGTTATTTGTCAAAGTGTTCATCAATCTCGATTCACTTTTCATGCATCAAAAGTTAATGAATGGCAAGAGTTATGTCCCTTTATGATGTATCCATTTTTATTTACGGATGTCACTTTCACTAAGAGGTTAATCGTGTTGGATAACAACAGAACAAGTCCATGTTGTGATCGATCCACAAATTCAGACATTGTCAGAGTTGTCTCCCTTTGGTTGTTACGTACATCAACAAGATTAATGTCCTCTTGACATGTTGAAAGTTAAATGCACTTTCCTGGTCACCCAGTCTGTATGTTTAGCATCAACACAAGAGTTATCTCCCCTTAAGATGCACAAACAAGAGTTATGTCTCCTTCAAGGGCACTATCACGAGTTATGTGCCCTTAGAACACTCAACATGAAGAAACAAGAGTTATGTCCCTTTTAGCTGCACCACAGAGAGTTATCTCCCCTACACTATGAAGAGTCACACCATCCATGGTGTGTATAATGGCACAGAGTGAAGGTGTCTCACAGTAAATCTAGCACCGAAACATCTTTATTCACTCAGCTAGCTATTCACACTTGAGTTCCTCTCCCCTGGTTTGGAGCTGATGCCATTCATATTCGGCTTCTCCGTCACACTCTGTCTCTTCATCATTTCATTCGTTTCTCTCACCAACTCCTCCAACTTCTTCTGTTCCTCCTGAATATGCTGTTGAGCCTTCACCTTCTCATCCGTTGAGGATTTCTGGAGAAGGCTTGACCTACGCTCAGGAGGAGGAGGCTTCATTTTCCTCGCCCCACTGTCCCTCCTCACAACTTCCGCAGCAGCTTTCCTCATGACGACCCCCTGCTGAGAGTCCAGACTGGCACTGGAGCTTGTGCTCTCGCTGCTACTCCCTCTCTCGGCCCGCGCTTGTCTCTCTCCCTCCTCAGCATTCACTTTGTTGATGATCCGATCATGGGCAACTTTCTGTCCTTGGAGGTCTGGACGATTCATATTAGCATAGATACCTGCCACAAGGTCCTTCTCAAACTTGGAAGTTGGTTTCTTCGGAGGAGTCGGTTTAGGAGTTGATGAAACCGGGCCCCGACCCTGGTACATCACGTTCTTCCCTTCAGAATCATCTGGAGAGGGAGAGGACACAGATCTAACCGGAGACACAATACTTCCGTTAGCGGTTGACGACACGCTCGCCGTGGGAAGTCTGCTGCTCTTCCGCGGAGGAGGCGGAGGAGGAACCTTTCTGGATTTCTCCCCGCCTTCTTTCTTAGCACTGGGCGATGTCGGCTGGGAGGACCTGCCTGATGCTCGTGGAATGCTTAACTGAGATCTGGTCGGCGAGGAATCACTCTTGACGATGTAAGTCTCGCTCAAGTTGTTGGGTTTGGTGGTCACAGCACTGTTCAGACTCGAGGAAGGTATCCGGACAATATAGTCCATTGTTCGTGGGATATTTACCTCCTTTTCAGGAGATTTCGGCGGAGACATATCACCAAAGAAGGCAGCACGAACAGCCTGTTTATCACCTGTCTTAGGACTTGACACACGTTCGCCATCTCCCATTCGAGCAATGTTGCTGATTTTTTCTGTAGTGTCTGTCAAGGGTATATTGGCTAGATTTGAAGCAGTTCTAGGTCCACAATCTAACAAGTCCCGCATTTCCGTATCACTGCCGCTCTCTGAGGCTGGCCGCAGGGCCCGGGATGCTATTTCGAGAGATTTTCCCATCTTAAGAGCCTCCTGTTGAGTGGCAATCTTCTTCTTTCTCTCACGAGATGATTCTGCAGCCTGAAAGACGAGACGAAAATGAAAATTAAATTTCTGAAGTGCAAAAGGGTGATACATTTAACAACAGGAGTACAGAAAATTTAAAATTCTAGTGAGAAATGAAAGAGTGAGAAAATCAAGGAATATCTATGAGAAAATACTAATAACGACTTGCTCTGTAACTAAAAGTAATCCAGACAGCTGATTGGTTCCACCCAAGGAGTTGTTACACCGATCTGAACCGTAAGATAAATCGTAAATCCATATTCAACATTGACTGAGATTGGTCATTGGCTAAGATTGATCATTGGCTAAGATTGATCATTGGCTAAGATTGATAATTGGCTAAGATTGACCATTGTCTTAGATGGATAATTGGCTAAAATTGATCATTGGCAGAGATTGATCATTGACTAAGATTGATCATTGGCTAAGATTGATCATTGGCTAAGATTGATCATTGGCTAAGATTGATCATTGGCTAAGATTGATAATTTGCTAAGATTGACCATTGTCTTAGATGGATAATTGGCTAAAATTGATCATTGGCAGAGATTGATCATTGGCTAAAATTGATCATTGGCTAAGATTGATCATTGGCTAAGATTGATCATTGGCTAAGATTGATCAGTGGCTAAGATTGATCAGTGGCTGAGATTGATCATTGGCTAAGATTGATCAGTGGCTAAGATTGATCAGTGGCTAAGATTGATCATTGGCTAAGATTGATCAGTGGCTAAGATTGATCAGTGGCTAAGACTGATCAGTGGCTAAGACTGATTACTTACTAAGGCATCCTGAAAACAATGTTATCTTGATTTCACAGCTATAGTAATGACACCTTGAAGTCAAATAATAGAGGTCACATGATTAACTAGATATTGACCAATTATTGTAAGAAAATGTGACCAATCACCAAATCACTGAAATGTTAATGATTTAATTCATAACATTGTTGATTTATAAGAATGTTGTCAAGTAATGATAAATATGACACCAAAAATCAGTAAAATACAGAGCGGTAAAGTGCATAAAGCTTGAAGGTTCTACTTAAGATCCACTGAGGGAAAAAAAATATCTGAAATCAGCTGAAAATGTTCATTTTTAACTAAGTTTCATTAAGTATTTAAATTTACAAAAACAATGTTTTTAAGTTAACACCTGTCCAGTCGGACGACAAAAAAGGGCAGCGCTTGTCCACGTGGTTGCTTGAGGAGGTTGTTACTGGCGGGCTGTTCATACAGGCCAACAAACCAGGTCAAAAATATTACTTCGTCAAATTTACATTCTTTGTTATTTCTATAAAAGACAGAAAGTGAGAAAAACGAAAAGACTCTCCATGCCACAATGTGTAACCACGGTGACAATATTTACCACTAAGTATACCACAAACGCTCTGTTAATAACCAGATATCTCTCAAACAACTTCCTACAAATCTTATTTGTTCAAATTTTTTCACTTCATACATTATCTCATGAAGAGTTCAATTGTTAAAAGTAAAGAAAATAAATTCAATAAATCTCAATTCTGAATATTAATTTACACCTGGAATGAAATAACGTAAGTTTCACTGTCAGATTGATATATTTGATATTCAAGAGCGGTGAGGTGAGGTGGGGTTTAATACCACTTTCAAGATTATTTCACTCACATTATGGTTGCTAGTATTATTGCAGGGAGAAAGCCTGTAACACCATGTGGCTATGCTTTGCGGTGAAACCTGCGAGCAACGACTGGATCTAGCGAACCATGGGTGATACTGCACTGAAATTCAGTGTAGCATTACACTCAAACCTTACTGCATGCAGACAAAATTGCCGTGCCCCAGGCAGGAATCGAGCCATATAATGGCATACAAATTTTAAAACTTTTTAAAAAAAACCTCACAATTAAAACTTTAGAAAGTCAAGGTACAAACAGTTATAGATGGAACTGACCAAAAATATTTAAACATGAAATTAAA
Source organism: Gibbula magus (assembly GCA_936450465.1). NCBI lineage: Eukaryota > Metazoa > Mollusca > Gastropoda > Trochida > Trochidae > Gibbula > Gibbula magus. The sequence goes on from OW388300.1 coordinate 15,585,420, forward strand.
AATCTGTTTCTCAAATATAAAAAAATCCCCCCAAAAAATCATTGAATGCATAGCACTTTGAGTTGGCACTTGCTGTATGGATTTCAGCTCTCTATAAATGTACATATTATTATTATAAGAAGAGAAATACATAGGTAAAGTAATCTTTCCGAATATCCTTTTCTCATATAACAAAGAATCCATACCCATTCCATATATCAGACACTCAAACCAACTTCAACGTTAACGTTTTTGGTCAACGTTTTTGGTCAACGTTTTTGGTCAACGTTTTTGGTCAATGTTTTTGGTCAACGTTTTTGGTTAACGATTTTGGTCAATGTTTTTGGTCAACGTTTTTGGTTAACGATTTTGGTTAACGTTTTTGGTCGAAGGTCTTACAGTACATGCAAACTTAATACTTACTACATCATTATACCCACAATGCATCGGTCACTAAGAGAGCGTTCATGGTATATCACCCGACTTACGCTTTCTGCGAGGTAAAGATAATAGTTTATCCGTACCTCAATCTTCTGCACACGAGACTCGTGGTTCGGAACAATTGCACGTATATTCTCCAAAACGTTTTTCCGATCCTCTTCCGCCGGCTCTTGCTGATTGGACGCCATCTGAGGAACCTGAGGGGGACGGTGCTCCTGAACTGAGGCCAATCTGCAAGTGGAGAATTATATTCATTTTGCAATAAAACATACATTGATTTCTTTTATTGCCGTAGGTGTTTCTCGGGTAAATTTTTTCCAAAAGTGACATGGGCGGTAGGACTTCATTTTTCTGTTTTGTTTGAAAAGATAATGAGGGACAAATAAAATTTAATTTTTTCCATTCAAAATTGAATTTTGTCCAATCCAAATTTTATTTTTTCCAATCCAAATTTTATTTTTTCCAATCAAAATTTTATTTTTTCCAATCAAAAAGCTTAATTGGAAGAGATGGATCATCAGTTCCTACAGACACATATATTAGGTGGACAAATGGATTTTGGGTCTTAGCAAAAAAAAATTGAAACAAATTTGGTTTTTTTAAGGACAAAAATAGAGCCATGGGCTCTGTAGCTCATCAGGATTTCATTGATTTACTATCAAAAGTTGAATATTTAAGTTATTGTTTACAAGCAAAAGATAGGTTCTTAGATCATGACCCCTGTGACCCCATTTGGGGTCATGGGGTCACGAAATCTACAATTTAGAATCCCCATTGGCCAAGGAGTCTGCACACAACTTTTCAGCTCTCTAGACCTTTTGGAACTGGAGAAGAAGATGAAAATAGGTTTTTAAGGATGTGACCCCTGTGACCCCATTTGGGGTCATGGGGTCACGAAATCTACAATTTAGAATCCCCATTGGCCAAGGAGTTTGCACATAAAATTTCAGCTCTCTAGAGTCATTGGTTCTGGAGAAGAAGTCGAAAAGGCGAAAAGTTTACAGACGGATGGACGGACGGACGAGCAGGCCTGATGAGCTAATAAAAAGCTAATAAAAAGCTGACACTTGCACAAGTAAAAGTGATGTGCCGACACCCGAGAAATATTTTAAATTTTTGTATTTAGCGCTACAAGCTTAAATAATTTTATGAGGCTAATCTATTTATCTGAGGCAGGTGATGAGCACAAAATAAATTTATAGACTAATTCTGCACTTTACAATTCCATGAATATCTAAAAAACAGCTTGAAGTCTTACAGTACCCTGTTCCTACTTGCCAAAAAGGTTTGAAAAATGTAATTCTATCATTCATAATGCAAGATTTAACAAGAACTTCAAGGTTTAAGAAAATGAATGAAGAGAAAGATATGGATAGCTTCTTTATTAATGATATATGCAAATTTTGAGAGATTCAAGTGACTCAAAACATTGCATAAATAAGAAGTTGTTATCCAAATATTTCTTTTTATTCTTGTCATTCCAACTTTTAAAATGCTACCCAAAGAAACTCAAGGCTTAAACTCACAAACAAAACAAGTAATTGGGAAGGATAGGATTAAAACGGGATATTAACAAAAATAATAAAATAAAATAAATAGATAAAACGAGATATTCAAATCAGGTACAAAATACTATGTTCAAACAAGGCCTAGTTATACCTCCTACTTCTGCCATGTTCTTGACTTAATTATTATTGGTTTAAGATTATTACATTTGGAATCACACAATGTGTAATACAGTTGCAAAGTTAAGCTGAAATTGAATGTGTCTGACTTTGAGGATGAACTATTACCATTCAAGGGACAAAAAGTACAAACATTTGTACTATTGCATATATAGTAGAACACAAATATAGCGAACACAGACATAGCGAACAAACGGATATAGCGAACACATTTATAGGTCCCATCAAAAGCTCTATATAATATGCCAAACGTGAATAGCAAACATTGGATAAAGCGACTGAATTCTTTGGTCCCTTCGAGGTCGTTATATCCGTGTTCTACTGTCGTGTGATCCCAAATATAAATTTAATATGTTAATGGAATGTATCTATAATTGGTAATATGGTAAAAACAAGGAAATCTCTATTCTATAGTAAGAATGAATAATTTAGTTATAAAGGTGTACAAAGTTATCTTGAAACTATAGTCTAAATTATCCCTTGACCTTTAACCTCCATACCATTCCTGATTGAATTAAAACCGGACTCATAAAAAAAAGGAGGGAAAGCTCAGGGGCTAGGCATACCCAGGATAACATGGCAGGTTAGGGGTTAAAGATGAAACACATTATTTCATGCCAGTTGAGTATGAAATGCAACTAATGTTGACTCCAGCATGGACCAGATTAATAAAAGTCTATAAAGGCATGAAAGATGTTACACTTTTTTGAAAAAACATTTGTTAATAAAGGAATAGAATTTTAAATGTTATTTTAGGATGAGTATGCCTAACTTTAATAAGCAGAAATGTAACTATTTCAGAAATAATACTGAAAAGATGTATTGCCTTATCATGTATGTTTATCTGAAATGTCCATTCGAGTTAAAATTTAAAGTTTTAAATGCTGTAAATTTGGAAAAATTATATATAACTTTTAATGACAAATATGTTTTTAAAAGATGGAAAAAAAGCAAGTTACGGGCAATTAGTAACTAGTGTATTTCCTTTTCCACATCAACCTTCAACTCACGTTTCTTGACTTGCTACTAGCCTGTAGATTTCAGAATAATATTAAATTAAAACATCATCAAAATATAAGTCTGATAAAAAACAAAAACATTTAATGCTAAAACTTAATATCAAGCTTCTAAGCCTTATAACTTAAACATTTGTACATAAAACAGATTGTTTTGGTGGTCTCCACCATCTTACATATTGAAAGAGTTAACTCCCCTACTTACCTCTTCAGTGTGTAGAGAGTGCCAGTCAGTTTCTTGCATCTTTTCAAGTCGATTTCTAACTTCTCGGGTTCTTCTTTCAAAAACCTGCAAGGCAGTTACATATATATATATATATATATAAAATATCAGCAGTATTGATGAATCAGTAAGTTCAAACTGAAATTTATCGAGTTAATATGCAGACATATATCCATGGAAAGATAAAATTCATTGTCCTTTTTTAATTGCAGCATATATGGTTGATTGAGGTATTCTAAAATTTTCTGTGTTTATCTATTTGTGTAACCATGGCAACTCACTTCTCCTCTTGGACCACAATCTCCATCTCTCCAGCCATCACCGTCTTCAAGCTGTCTTGGAGAGTCGGGAACTTGGCTGGAAGAAGAACCAAAGTTCTCATTATCAGACAACATACACAAACCTTACATAGAAGAGAACACCGACGTCTACTTTTTCTACTTAGATCATGAGAATTACCTTTAAGAATTAATGTGTGATTGTAACGCCATTGAAGACGAATAACATTTTAGTCTTATTTGTCCAGTTTATCTCACAAGTATTAATATATATGTTTATTATGAATTACTATCATGTAAAAATAATGCAGTTCTTTATAACTTAGTGCAATTTGTATTTGCAATGTTTATAATCTCGCCAAATTATGTATCTTGATATGTACATGGACTGGTGGCCTTCATACTGGAATAAACAATTGAAAACAGGATGCGAACTATTCAAGCCATCCACTTCCCATACGATACAGCTTATCGTTACAATTCATAACGCCTACAGCTTATCATTACAATTAATAACACCTACAGCTTATCGTTACACCTCATAACGCCCACAGCCTATTATTACACCTCACATCGCCGACAGCTTATCATTACACCTCACATCGCCTACAGCTTATCATTACACCTCACATCGCCTACAGCTTATCATTACACCTCACATCGCCTACAGCTTATCATTACACCTCACAGCGCTTACAGCTTATCATTATAACTCACATCGCCTACAGCTTATCATTACACCTCACATCGCCTACAGCTAATCATTACATCTCACAGCGCCTACAGCTTATCATTACACCTCACATCGCCTACAGCTTATCGTTACACCTCAAAACGCCCACAGCCTATCATTACACCTCACATCGCCTACAGCTTATCATTACACCTCACATTGCCTACAGCTTATCATTACACCTCACATCGCCTACAGCTTATCATTACACCTCACATCGCCTACAGCTAATCATTACACCTCACATCGCCTACAGCTTATCCTTACACCTCACAGCGCTTAGAGCAATCATCCACAGAAGAGGAATACTTGAGGTGTCGTTAATTGATTCCCACCCAAACCTAAATTTTCAAAGTTTTCTTAATGTTAGGATAGCTTAAGTCAATGATGATGTATCGTAAGATCGTGAGATCTGCAAGTGACTTGGTGACACCTAACTATAATGTTTGAGATCTGCAAGTGACTTGGTGACACTAACTTACCTTTGAGATCTGCAAGTGACTTGGTGACAGTACTAAGCATCAGTGCCATTCCTTCCACGTCGGCCATATTAACACGACACTGTCTTGATATCACGTCTGCTCTCAGTTCCTCCACACTTGACTCCAGATCACTGTAACAGAAGGAGTACCTTAAATTTATACACCATCTATTTCACATCATCTGCAAAATTGTTTTGAATTCTAGTCCTCTCAGTCCCTCGATGTACAACAAACAAGATGAACCCTCCAACCCCTCTCAGTCCCTCCGTGTACAACAAGTTACCCTCCAACCCCTCTCAGTCCCTCCGTGTACAACAAGTTACCCTCCAACCCCTCTCAGTCCCTCTGTGTAGAACAAGTTACCCTCCAACCCCTCTCAGTCCCTCCGTGTAGAACAAACAAGTTACCCTCCAACCCCTCTCAGTCCCTCCGTGTAGAACAAACAAGTTACCCTCCAACCCCTCTCAGTCCCTCCGTGTACAACAAACAAGTTACCCTTCAACCCCTCACAGTCCCTCCGTGTACAACAAGTTACCCTCCAACCCCTCTCAGTCCCTCCGTGTACAACAAGTTACCCTCCAACCCCTCTCAGTCCCTCCGTGTACAACAAGTTACCCTCCAACCCCTCTCAGTCCCTCCGTGTAGAACAAACAAGTTACCCTCCAACCCCTCTCAGTCCCTCCGTGTAGAACAAACAAGTTACCCTCCAACCCCTCTCAGTCCCTCCGTGTACAACAAGTTACCCTCCAACCCCTCTCAGTCCCTCCGTGTACAACAAGTTACCCTCCAACCCCTCTCAGTCCCTCCGTGTAGAACAAACAAGTTACCCTCCAACCCCTCTCAGTCCCTCCGTGTACAACAAACAAGTTACCCTCCAACCCCTCTCAGTCCCTCCGTGTAGAACAAACAAGTTACCCTCCAACCCCTCTCAGTCCCTCCGTGTAGAACAAACAAGTTACCCTCCAACCCCTCTCAGTCCCTCCGTGTAGAACAAACAAGTTACCCTCCAACCCCTCTCAGTCCCTCCGTGTAGAACATACCTCAGTTCCTTGGCAACCCTGGCTTTCTCCTCTGCGTAATCATGTCTCTCCTGGTCTAGCCCCGACCGATTCCGTCGTACTACCTGACTGTTGGCGCCGGGCACCGTCTGTAGAACATCCTGCAAGGAAATATAACACACGTGATAGGAATATATCCATATAATACAGCAAACATCAATAAGTTTACCTATATCTAGCAATGAATGCATGCTCAAAGCCCAACACACTTTATTACCCCTGTATATGGTCATGCATCATTCTATTAAATTTTCTTGACTCTTTGAAAGTTACATTAATATACAACAAAGGCACAAATTTAAGTGCATCAAGGTTTCCTTAAACGAACTACCACATTGTTCTGCCGGATGAATGAATGTGATAATTCTTTTAACAAATTGATACAACAAAATCTTATATAAATTTAAAATTTTGATTTAAAATCTGATCAAGGTATTTCATCCGGCAATAAATTTCACCCACTGAACTTTATTTGATAGTTCACAACTGAGTGAGTTAATTTTTAATGCCACTTCGGCAATAATGCAGCCATTAGTGACGAGCGACAACTGAGCAGAGAGTCACAAGCAGTGGAAGTATGACAGACCTTGAGTTGTACAATGGTTTTCTGGATAGTTTCAGCCATGTCCTCTTTGTTCAACTGCTGTAGGCGCCGCAGACTCCGGAGTTCCCCCTTCAGTTCTCCCGTCTTCTGTTTAAGACAGTAGATCGAGTCTCGTAGCTCGGAGCCGACCAATGTTCCGCTTTGGCTTGACACCGTCGGGATATCAGACATACCTGGGGGTAGATGTCAGATAGGTAACTCAATATATATGTATATATATGTTATGGACAAATGATGGAAATGGAATGAGGGGATGGATGAATGAGAGGTTGGATGAATGAGGGGATGGATGAATGAGGGGATGGATGAATGAGGGGATGGATGAATGAGGGGATGGATGAATGAGGGGATGGATGAATGAGAGGATGGATGAATGAGGGGATGGATGAATGAGAGGATGGATGAATGAGAGGATGGATGAATGAGAGGATGGATGAATGAGGGGATGGATGAATGAGGGGATGGATGAATGAGGGGATGGATGAATGAGGGGATGGATGAATGAGAGGATGGATGAATGAGGGGATGGATGAATGAGGGGATGGATGAATGAGGGGATGGATGAATGAGGGGATGGATGAATGAGGGGATGGATGAATGAGGGGATGGATGAATGAGGGGATGGATGAATGAGGGGATGGATGAATGAGGGGATGGATGAATGAGAGGATGGATGAATGAGGGGATGGATGAATGAGAGGATGGATGAATGAGGGGATGGATGAATGAGGGGATGGATGAATGAGGGGATGGATGAATGAGGGGATGGATGAATGAGGGGATGGATGAATGAGGGGATGGATGAATGAGGGGATGGATGAATGAGGGGATGGATGAATGAGGGGATGGATGAATGAGGGGATGGATGAATGAGAGGATGGATGAATGAGGGGATGGATGAATGAGGGGATGGATGAATGAGGGGATGGATGAATGAGGGGATGGATGAATGAGGGGATGGATGAATGAGGGGATGGATGAATGAGAGGATGGATGAATGAGAGGATGGATGAATGAGAGGATGGATGAATGAGAGGATGGATGAATGAGGGGATGGATGAATGAGGGGATGGATGAATGAGGGGATGGATGAATGAGGGGATGGATGAATGAGAGGATGGATGAATGAGAGGATGGATGAATGAGAGGATGGATGAATGAGAGGATGGATGAATGAGGGGATGGATGAATGAGGGGATGGATGAATGAGGGGATGGATGAATGAGAGGATGGATGAATGAGGGGATGGATGAATGAGGGGATGGATGAATGAGAGGATGGATGAATGAGAGGATGGATGAATGAGAGGATGGATGAATGAGAGGATGGATGAATGAGGGGATGGATGAATGAGGGGATGGATGAATGAGGGGATGGATGAATGAGGGGATGGATGAATGAGAGGATGGATGAATGAGGGGATGGATGAATGAGGGGATGGATGAATGAGGGGATGGATGAATGAGGGGATGGATGAATGAGGGGATGGATGAATGAGGGGATGGATGAATGAGGGGATGGATGAATGAGGGGATGGATGAATGAGGGGATGGATGAATGAGAGGATGGATGAATGAGGGGATGGATGAATGAGGGGATGGATGAATGAGGGGATGGATGAATGAGAGGATGGATGAATGAGGGGATGGATGAATGAGGGGATGGATGAATGAGGGGATGGATGAATGAGGGGATGGATGAATGAGGGGATGGATGAATGAGGGGATGGATGAATGAGGGGATGGATGAATGAGGGGATGGATGAATGAGGGGATGGATGAATGAGAGGATGGATGAATGAGAGGATGGATGAATGAGGGGATGGATGAATGAGAGGATGGATGAATGAGGGGATGGATGAATGAGAGGATGGATGAATGAGAGGATGGATGAATGAGAGGATGGATGAATGAGAGGATGGATGAATGAGAGGATGGATGAATGAGGGGATGGATGAATGAGGGGATGGATGAATGAGGGGATGGATGAATGAGAGGATGGATGAATGAGGGGATGGATGAATGAGGGGATGGATGAATGAGGGGATGGATGAATGAGGGGATGGATGAATGAGGGGATGGATGAATGAGGGGATGGATGAATGAGGGGATGGATGAATGAGGGGATGGATGAATGAGGGGATGGATGAATGAGGGGATGGATGAATGAGAGGATGGATGAATGAGGGGATGGATGAATGAGGGGATGGATGAATGAGGGGATGGATGAATGAGAGGATGGATGAATGAGGGGATGGATGAATGAGGGGATGGATAAATGAGGGGATGGATGAATGGATGAATGAGGGGATGGATGAATGAGGGGATGGATAAATGAGGGGATGGATGAATGGATGAATGAGGGTGTATAATGGTAAGTCATGAAAAACAAATATTGAGAAAACGGATGAGAATTTCGGAGAACAAAAATATAAAGAAACACATATTGTGGAAGGAGAATGGATTTTTAAAATAATTTAATGATGAAATGAAAGAATGGGGATATTGAGGATTGAAGACAGCTGACAGAAAATAAATGAAATTAGAATGAGATAATTTAAGAAATAAATGATAATAATTATATTTTTTAATCAACAGATTGCGGATATGAAGAAATATAATAAAGATTGAATATAATGAAGAATGAAAAAACATAACATTGGAAGAATAAAAGCAATCAATACATGAAGATATCACGATCAAAATATTATTAGAAGTACAAGAAATAATATAACTTTTAACCTGCATATACTTTTTCAAGTAAGAATTCATTACTACAATCTATCAATATTTCCATATTTATATTTTTATTCATGAATAAAACCAAAACGAAGAATTGGCAAAACATAAAAACAAAAGAAAAATTAAAATATATTTTTGGCTCAATGAAGCAAATATTAAACAAATGAAGAAATGAAAAAACGAAAAGGGGAAAGATATTTGGGGAAAGGGTGAACAGTATCAGACCCAGTCTACCAAACTGCTATAAACGTGTGCGTGTACGTTTCACACTCTGTGCTGTGTATGCTATCTAACTCTGTAGTGTCACTCCTAACTCTTGGGTCAAGCGAAACAAGGTCGACATGACACTTCATCCATATTTTTGTCATTAATTTACAATTATTTTGATTAAAAATATTAATGAAAATACAGCAGAACACAGATATAACAAACTCCAATTTAAGGGCCCAAGCAATTAAATTTGCTATATCCGTTTTCGCTATTCATGTTTGGCATATTATAAATAGGGTTTTTGAAGGGACTTATAAATGTGTTTGCTATGTCAGTTTTTTTGCTATATCCGTGTTCACTATATCCGTGTTCTACTGTATTCTATAACTCCAATCCCATGTTGATGGATCTCCATATAATCAGTGTACATCCGTTTAGGTGAGGTGAGGTGAGTTGGGGTTTAACGTCGTTTCAAGAGTATTTCACTTATATCGCAGCTGCTAGTATTATGGCAAGGAGAAAGCCTGCAACGCCATGTGGCTATGCATTGGGGTGAAACCTACGAGAATCGGCTGAAGCTTACGAACCATGGGTGGTACTACACTGAAATTCAGTGTAGCATTGCACCCAAACCTTACTGCGTGTAGAACAGTTCTCTACTGCAGACAAAGTTGCCGTGCTCCTGGCGGGATTCAAACCACTTGATCCAAAGCTGAACGCACTAACCATTGCGCTATCCCGCCCCCATACTTTTAGGTATTTTCTTCTATTTATCTCTACACACATACTTTATTTTCAAACTTGGATTTTTTCAATACCATCCTCACATTTAGATAGCTGTCTGTCAGTTTTGAAACATCTATTCACAACATATACTGTCCAGTGTTAACCCGTGCTTCAATTTCCATGGTACATGCAATTATATAATATAATAATTCTTTTGTTAATTAGCAATTAAATTATCCTTATCAGAGGCAAAAAGCCTTTTGACCTTGTACATTCTTGAGAGAAAGAGATTCATTAATATTACCAAAACAAATTTATAACACAAATATTGTTAACGAACATGAATAAATAAGTATCATACAATTCAAGTAAAAATACAAATTAGTAAGAAAAGTTACTAAGAAACTAAAGCATTAACATTTTAAAAAAATAATTTATATATTAGATAAATAAATACTGAATGGACTGAAAAAATTGGTAAAATATATTCCAAAAGGGCATGTGGTGCTTTTCTTTCTCTCAAGAGTATACAAGTTTATTATGTTAACACACCAAGCCACACTCTATATTGTATTAGTACCTGTTACAGTCACCGTCCTTTCAGGGTTAGTCTCTGAAATAAACATCAGGGAATTGTAATGTTACCGTTTCCATGGCAACAGCCATTAAATCATGTATTTAACAACAAGGACATGAGATTAGTAGACAAACAAGGAGTTTCGGCATCAGGTCTCCCGTGATTATATTCATCACGGGTACCATTCCACTAACTATTGTTAGCTGACATGTCAACATTTATCTGAGGAATGAATGTCATTGGTTCTTTGTAGATGATGTTATTCTATCCAGATGAAGAAGCACGCATAAACTCACAAATGTCATGTTTAGTCACAATAAGGTTATTATTTCCAAGAAAATCTTTTTTTTCTTCTGATTCTACGTGAGGTGAGTTGGGGTTTAACACCGCTTTCAAGAGTATTTCACTTATATCGTGGCTGCTAGTATTATGGCAGGGAGAAAGCCCGCAATGCCATGTGGCTATATATTGCGGTGAAACCTGCGAGCATTGCCTGGAAAACCAACGGTGGTACTGCACTGAAATTCAGTGTAGCATTGCACCCAAACCTTACTGCGTGTAGAACAGTTCTCTACTGCAGACAAAGTTGCCGTGCCCCTGGCGGGATTCGAACCCCAGACCTCTTGATCCGAAGCCGAATGCGCTAACCACTGCGCTATCCCGCCCCCTGATAGTACGTAGTTTGAAGTGTTGGTCCTGTGGTAGACTAACATTTAGTCTCAGAAATATTTCTTTTCTTACCAGCAACATTTTACAAACAATTCAAATAGTTATACAAAATGGAGCCCTAAAGATGCCTAGAGTTGAGTAATCTAGACTTGCTATAATTTTTTAGACTGGGTTGGTCGTCAATTGAATATTTTGCTCCAGGGTCTGGATGACAGACTAGTCCTGTGGCATCAAGGTATTATATCTAAGGTAACCTGAACTCAATGTTTAAAGATGTACTAAGGTAACGCTAAGGGTTAACCTTTAACTTGCAGGTCCCTGGGATTATTCCAGATAGAGTATCTTCAGCCAGTGACCACTCTCTGATTAACCATCTCGTTCGTGAGTAATTTCTTGTAAATTGGCCACTGAGAATGGTTTGGGACTTATTATATAAACTAAAGTGCTCCTGTAAAGTTTATTTTAACAGAATTGCATTTTCTCAAATATATATTTTTGAAATACTAATGTTTGCTAATTTCATGACTATATCTTCAGTGAGTGAGTGAGTTATTGCTTAACGCCGCTTCGGCGATATATCTTCAGTAAGTGATATGTAAGTAAAAGCAGATATATAATACCATATTTGAGATTCTATTTCTGTGCTATATATACAGATATATACTATCTATGATAGGAGTAGATATATTCAGGGCAAGAGGAAAATAAACAGGAATAAAAGAGAAAGATAAATAAATAGATAAGTAAAATAAGGAAATAGAAATAAAGATATAATAAATATATAGATTACATAAAACAGATTATAAAACATGTATTACTAGATCCAGGCACACATATCATGGAATAACCTCAGAGCATTTTTCATAATGAATCACTTAAATATTCCTCAAGAGAAGAAATGGTATCACATTTTATCATGGAATATGATTAAGCAAAAGCTTGGAACAAACAGAAAAATATTGAAAATTTAATCTTAACACAAACTTTCATTAAATTCTAATTATTCAATCGGGAGATTTATCGAAATAACAAAAAGACAAAGAACAACAACACTTGAGGTAAACAATGACAGATACAATTTCGCGTCACAACTCTAAAAAAACGGTTTCAATTATCAGGAACAATACCAAAAAAATAACGCTGAATAGGTTTGAAGGTTTCTATTTCTAGTTTTGCCAAGGGCAACTTGAGGGGTACAAGACTAAATGTGAAACTCGCCACATGGCTTTCTTTAAGAAGCACATACTAAAATCAATACCCGGTCTATATATAAATATCACATTGATCAATAACAGTCCTAATCTCCATCAAACAGAATTATTTACAAGCAATCATTGTTGGCAAAAACAATTGTGGTAGACTTTAACCCTTAGACTGCTAATTCAGCAGTATATTCCCAGAAAGAAACCATCTCTGGTAAAAGTATCAACCACAGAATATAACTGGAGGTGAGGTGAGGTGATTTGGGGTTTAACACTTTCAAGAGTATTTCACTTATATCATGGCTGCTAGTATTATAGTGAGTGAGTGAGTTATTGTTTAACGCCGCTTCAGCAGTATCGCAGCCATTTGTGGCGATATTATAGGGAGAAAGCCTGCAACACATTACAGTAAAACCTGCGAGCATCAGCTGAAACTCGCAAATCATGGGTGGTACTGTGCTGAAATTCAGTGTAGCATTGCACCCAAACCGAACAGTTCTCCACAGCAGACAAAGTTACCGAGCCCCTGGAATCGAACCCTGAACCTCTTGACCTGAAACCGAACCACTGCGCTTTCCCACCCCAATATAACTAGAACAGTTGCCTGTAACACAACACCCAGGAATGGTTACATACCTGTGTTTAATGCGGGTACAAGATAACAAAACGTGGGAACAAATGGCTGATCTTGCGGTGAAAGCTAAAATAACACTCCATGTTCTTGTCCCATCAGTTCAAACCCAATACTTCAGAGAAAAATACGTGAGGTGAGGTGAGGTAAGTTGGGGTTTAACGCCGCTTTCAAGAGTATTTCACTTATATCGCGGCTGCTCGTATTACGGCAGGGAGAAAGCCTGCAACACCATGTGGCTATGCATTGCGGTGAAACCTGCGAGCATTGGCTGAAACTAGCGAACCATGGGTGGTACTACGCTGAAATTCAGTGTAGCATTGCACCCAAACCTTACTGCGTGTAGAACAGTTCTCTACTGCAAACAAAGTTGCCGTGCCCCTGGCGGGATTCGAACCCAGGACCTCTCGATCCGAAGCCGATCGCGCTAACCACTGCGCTTATCCTGCCCCCAGCAGCACTAGGATAAATCGTCAGCCCATCCCTTAGCATTGGCTAAGATTGATCTTAGGGCTAAGATCGGTTAGTGGAACGGCACCCTGGAGGAAGGTGGGTTGATAAACCATATTGCAATTCTCCTCTCACTTACTAAGTTTCCTCCATAATTTTTTTCAGAGCAGAAAGTAGATATATATCAATTCTTAAATGTCAGAAGCATTGAAGTCTCAGTTTCTATTCTTACATTATACCTTCCTAAGCTGAACAAAGATTTGAAATAAAACTCTATTGATTTTGTTCCCATATACTCTGAGTTGACAAAATTAAAAAAAAATTTTGACGAATACTCAAAACCGTCTTATTGATAAAAACGATAATTCATAGGATCAAATGCTCAGCAAAACAGATTATATATATATATATATCTCATACATACTGATATATACATATATATATGGCATACTGATATATACATACCGATTGCTAAATACATGTTTTCAAACAATTGAAATATAGCGAAAATTAAATCTGTACATGCTAATACTCATTGTTTTAATATACGTCCTACACCACAGAAATATTGTACATATACTTATATGCTAAAGAATCAAAGATAACAAAACCATAAATTAATCCAAATCTAAATCCATCTAATGTAATAGTCTTTATTCCTGTGGATTATCCAACAAAACGCTGTACATACTAAGTAACCATAGACTACGAAACCAAAAGCTCAGCAAAAAATAAGACTGGAAAACAACATGTATAACATTTATACTCACTGCTTGCGGATGAATGAGGGAGAGTCTCCGAACTGTCTGACGTGGAGACAGCGCTACTTGACCGCCCACTGTTGCGTTCGAGGCTGTTTGAACGACTGTTGTGAACCCATGCGGCCAGACTCGCCAACTGAGCTTCCATTTTGTCAATTCGATTCCTGCAACCAGACATTATGACATTGTACTTGCTAAGAGAATTTTCCCGAACACAAATAAACAGCAAAAATCAATTTTTCCTCGGCATCAACAGAACCACATTTTACAAGTTTTCAAAAGCCTCATGTTAAAATGTCACTCAGTTCTCGGGTTTAAGTCTCTCGAGGGAGATCTTTATTGAGTTTGACTAGAATCGGAACGTTGGCATGTCGCAAACGTTGTCCAACTGAATCTAACTGTAGTAGTTGATTCAGAACGAGATGAGGACTATTAAAGCTCTTCTCTATCATACATTATCTTTATAAGTAGAGTGTTGGCGGCAATCCAACTGTCATGGAAATTTCTCATATATCCAACTGAGAAATAAATGAAGACAAATTCTATCAGTCCATGTAACCCATTATCAAATCCAATATTCCTGAATAATTACATGTACATCTATATTTTCATCATCCTTGATATAATAGAATTTAGCTCAAGTTACTGTCATGAAATGGAAATTACTTTATCAAATTATAGAATATTATTACTAAGTACACACACATTTACCGTAATGAACATAATTAGGTCGCTTAGCTAAAAAAACATCCAATGTGGTTGCTTGTTGAAAAGGATATCCTTTTAAGGGGGTTTCAGTTTTGAACCATGGTATTTGTAGAAGACAAGGGTATTCTTGTTTAATCAACTTTTTTATTTAGATGGTATTTGAAAATCTGATGCCAAAATTCCCTCATTATAAGACTGAGGTGAGGTGATAACCACTACCCTATCTTGACCCCTGACCCCATTATAACTTGGAGGGGTGGTGTTACCCCCCATTATAACTTGGAGGGGTGGTGCTAACCCCCATTATAACTTGGAGGGGTGGTGCTACCCCCCATTATAACTTGGAGGGGTGGTGCTACCCCTCATTATAACTTGGAGGGGTGGTGCTACCCCCATTATAACTTGGAGGGGTGGTGCTACCCCTCATTATAACTTGGAGGGGTGGTGCTACCCCCATTATAACTTGGAGGGGTGGTGTTACCCCCCATTATAACTTGGAGGGGTGGTGCTAACCCCCATTATAACTTGGAGGGGTGGTGCTACCCCCCATTATAACTTGGAGGGGTGGTGCTACCCCTCATTATAACTTGGAGGGGTGGTGCTACCCCCATTATAACTTGGAGGGGTGGTGCTACCCCCCATTATAACTTGGAGGGGTGGTGCTACCCCCCATTATAGCTTGGAGGGGTGGTGCTAACCCCCATTATAACTTGGAGGGGTGGTGCTACCCCCATTATAACTTGGAGGGGTGGTGCTACCCCTCATTATAACTTGGAGGGGTGGTGCTACCCCCCATTATAGCTTGGAGGGGTGGTGCTAACCCCCATTATAACTTGGAGGGGTGGTGCTACCCCCCATTATAGCTTGGAGGGGTGGTGCTACCCCTCATTATAACTTGGAGGGGTGGTGCTACCCCCCATTATAACTTGGAGGGGTGGTGCTACCCCCCATTATAGCTTGGAGGGGTGGTGCTACCCCTCATTATAGCTTGGAGGGGTGGTGCTACCCCCTATTATAACTTGGAGGGGTGGTGCTACCCCCCATTATAGCTTGGAGGGGTGGTGCTACCCCTCATTATAACTTGGAGGGGTGGTGCTACCCCCATTATAACTTGGAGGGGTGGTGCTACCCCCATTATAACTTGGAGGGGTGGTGCTACCCCCATTATAACTTGGAGGGGTGGTGCTACCCCCATTATAACTTGGAGGGGTGGTGCTACCCCCATTATAGCTTGGAGGGGTGGTGCTACCCCTCATTATAACTTGGAGGGGTGGTGCTACCCCCCATTATAACACTGACTAATGGGTCAATGAAAACAGGGTGAGGTGAGTTGGGGTTTAACGCCGCTTTCAAGAGTATTTCACTTATATCGCGGCTACTAGTATTATGGCAGGGAGAAATCCCGCAACGCCATGTGGCTATGCATTGCAGTGAAACCTGCGAGCATTGGCTGGAACTAGCAAATCATGGGTGGTACTACGCCTAAATTCAGTGTAGCATTGCACCCAAACCTTATGGAAGAACAGTTCTCTACTGCAGACAAAGTTGCCGTGGGACTCGAACCCTGGACCTCTTGATCCGAAGCCGAACACGCCCCTCAAGGCAGATAATAATGATGATGCATATAAGTTATATTTACAGGCATTGCCAAATTTGAGTGCATAGAAGTATTCGACATTCTTATGTTTGATAGTTATCATTGTAATATTGAATATTAGGGACGGGCACTAATTATGTCCATTACGGCATTCAATACTTCCTAAATATCTATACACCGGAGAGGAAGACAAAATTATAAAATCCATATTTTGATAATGTACAATTTATAAGAAGTATTATTATGATATGGACAACTGGATAGAAGCCTTCGTTGTTATTGTGGTTACATCTGGTAAAGGAATAAATACGTATTGATTTTTAGCGGGAGACTAATACGAGAGGTGTTGTTAGTGGTTCTGTTAAGAATTGAAATTTGCTGAGTTGGCAGAAAGCAAGCTTTGCAAGGAAAGCAGTATAGGCTATTATTAATACTGGCATACTGTTGTTATTAGGATATGAGTATATAGGTTATATGTTAATTAGTTGAATTAGCGATCTAGCGGTAATTATCTGCAACCAAAGCATGCTGGGAAAGATTTCCGCAACCTCTATTTTGGGTAAAAGGCGGAAAAAGTTCACCTGTATCTATATCTGAACCTTTAAATGAGAAATTTTATACAAATAGTAAAAGTTATAAAATTTTTGAAATTGGAGATTTCAGCAAATTTTTTCTTTCAAAGATTAAAACATTAAAATTACAATCATAATGGCTAGCTTGTCAAAGTTATAAAGAATTAAAATAATTCATCAGAATTACAGAATCTACTTATATCATGGATTCTATTATGTTAGAGTATAAATTACCAAACATTTCTAATAATAAACAATGATTATAAGAAACATTTTATAAAATTAGATAAAACGACAATAACCACCCAAAATAACCTAATATCCTGTTTCTTGGATACTATTCAACTATAACTTATAGCGATAAAGATCTTTTATTGCTGATGATCTTGAAATTAATTTGAAGAAATATTACAGACAGAATTAAAATTTAGAAATGATGACTTTTAGTTTTTTGATAAGCAAATGTGATATTTCAAATACATGAAACTAATTATAAAATTTCATTTTTAAAACAATTTTGAATTTTTCAAGTAGAACATACAAATAAAACCTGTATGGATGTATACAGAAATTATCATATATCATATAAATTCATAATCAATGTATGAATTCGTTGAGCTTGAAAATTAGTCAAGTAAGAAAAATAGCGGCGAAAAATTTGTCAATTTAAATGGTAAAATTAAAGAAGAAAAAAAGTAACCAGCCCAGACAAATAGGTTCAGGGATGTCAGGCAGGCTTTGTTTCATACACTGATACTACACTGGCTTAAAAACTTCATAACTGAATAAATGATAATAATGGATATACTACGTATTCTCTCGGGTATAAGACCACACTCAAGCCTAAGACCACCACCACTTTTCAGAGGGTTGTCCTGGTTGGGGTTATTCTCAGGTTATAGCCCACCCCCAATTTTGCCAGATCTTAAATGGTCATCGTTACATATATCTATAATATTATTTTAAGTTAAGTGTCAAAAACCTACATAAAACCTATTCTAACTGTCTGAAGGTCTCTGGACTAAATTTTCATCTGAGTTGGGGTCTCTCCCATCTAAAAGCCCACCCCCATGGTTTCAAGATGTTTGTTTGCCTGGCCCCCTGGTCTTATACCCGAGAGAATACAGTATTGCACATATATATATATTATATATCATGCATGCTGAGCCACCTTGTTTGGATAATAAACAGTGCCCCGAATATATGCTATCTATTTCCTCAAACATCTATATCTATACCTATACAGGTTATAGTGACCTCTCCTATAAATTGGCCACTGAGAATCATTCATCATTGATTCATGCAGCTGCTACTTAGCTGTGTTAATCAGTTAATCACTTGTCCTTAGACTGACTACATACTGAGACACGCTTTTGAAATGCTATATTTAGTAACAGTGCAAACCTATTTTTGAGTACAACAGAAATTTTTTAAACAAAGAGACAGAAGATGGTGATGGTTTTGTGGATGCTATTTGAATATAGGATTTACTCCTTTAGCTACAGGCAACATAGTATTCTGAGACGACTCAGAGGCGTGTTGTGACGTCATCAAAGATGGCGGCCACTGAGAATGGGCAAGGGTAAGTTTTTATTAATGTTAGATTCTTTGAAAAGAAATGTGAAATAATTATTTGATCATTGTGTTATCAACCTCTTCCTCATCATCGCTCTGTACCATTTTGTTTAAAATAAACGAAAGGCTTGCTGTGTATGCCGCCATCTTTGAAACGCGCGGGTCTTGTTCTTGTCGTCTGATTAAAACAACACTCCATCCTCACTGAGCATGCGCAAACCTAACCCAACTCGACCCGAGTGTTGTCTAATCAAACGCTCTCTAAGTGTTTACATCGGCCGACCAATCAGAGAACACTATCACTTGTCCTTAGAGCAAATACATAACTGAGAGACTACATTGTTGTGCTATATATAGTAACAGTGCAAACCAACTTTTCAGTATTGAAAGAAAGTGACAGCATTTCCCCAGGACACTGGATGATGAACAAGCATAGCATGGCTTCCGGAATAATATATTGAATCTAAAGCCTAAAATAATGCTATAATATTCATTATAAAATAATAACGATAATGATAATGATGATATTATGATTAAGTATCCAAGAATCAGGATGGCGTTAAATAATATACTGAAGCAATGGAAGCGAAAGAGAAAGCAGAAAAAACAAACGTTGGCTCGTTGTACTTGGTTTCATAGTCAGAGGGTTGCGGGGTCACACTACGGGGTCGCTGGTTGACAGTGTCTCTCTCGGGCGTAACGCGGTAACTCTGGGATCGCTGGTAGATCGGTTCTTGACCTTGAACCTGACCTTGACCTTGACCCTGAGCTGCCGACATTGGGGCGAAAGTGAGAGAGTGTCTGTTTGCATTGTTACGAGCTCCGTTCCCTGAAAAATGGAATAAAATATATCAGATATTATATCATATGAATGAGATGTAGGTATTGGCAAGGATCCAGAGACCATATCGGTCAATTCTGACCAGTACTATAAATCCAGATACATCCAGGCCATGACTATTCATAAAAATTACGCAGTTTGAAATGAGTATAGCTCAAGATACCACCATGGTGAAGGGCAGAATGTTTACTTTTGGTGGTATTAATTTGTTAAGAGTAAGAATTCCTGAAAGTCGGCCACTAAGAAATGTTTTAGAACTATTTAATTCCGTCAACTTTTACCACATAAAGAAAACAAGTCGTAAGTTAATTTGAAGTTAATTATGTGGTAGAGCTACTTACTGTTATCCGCTGGCGGCACGGTGGCTCGTTGAGGAACCTGCACCGTATGAGCCCTGACGCTGTGTGCCACGTACGTCTGTGGGGGCGGAGCTTGTGGCGCCGCCTGGTGGTAGCCATACACTGGCTCGTAATGTGAGGATCCGGTTGGAGAGAAAGCGCGAGGGGGCGGGCCGGTTGGCGACCCTGGATGACCTCGAGGATCCCGGTATCCTGGCAATACATCGTAATTCCCGTTTCCGTTCATTGTGACGGGGTATCCGTTTTTCATAAGCGTGTGCTCTGGGATTGTTCCAAGGCCAGTTCGTTCTGGCGTTGGTAGTCGCTCAGGTGATCCACGTGATCTTGGTGGTCCAACTGATAATGACCTCGGTCTGTCGAGTTCGGGGGTTTGTGACCTTGACCTCCGTTCTAGCTCCCACATACGCTGGTCATCCATAATCTCCTGGTAGTGATTTGAAAGATGCGGGGGCAAGCTCCGTGACTTGACATACTGCAAAATATGTATGAAATGAGGATACTCAACCTACCGTCCGGCGATTATAAATTTCTAACACTCATTTGACCCAGTTTGATTATTCAAGGCAGAAGATTATTCGATTATTTTTTCAAAGCCATAAATCTTAAAAAATCATACCAAAAACATTGTTGCATGCCATGATAATGTTTATGATATGTTTATGCTGGAATTATGTTTGAAATGGAGATAACCATCAGTTTATTTACATTTGCTAAATTTAACCCGGAGATTATTCAAGGCAGGTGATTATTTATTTCAAAGAGTGCTTAGACCCGGCGATTATTCAAGGCAGGTGATCATTCAAGGATTTACAGTATATCTTTTCAATTAACCTCTGTTGCAATTGGGTCATATTTCTTGGTTCTTGCAAAATACCCAAGCATTAATAATGACATGGATACTTGTCTGTCCTTATTTCTATGGTCTTATATTTTTCAAAGAATTTGAAAATGAGTTTATTTAATTTCAAGGCATCTTACCTCATCTCGGACATCGAGATCGCGCGCTGGTTTGGGCGGAGGTTGTTGAGTTTTGGGCTGTACAGATCTACCACGGATATTTGGATGCTCTTTCACTCGTTGAGGCTCTATGCTATCACATTCATGGATCTTTAGGACCGTCCGGTCTTTGATATCTCTGAAATAATCATTTATAATATAAAAGTAAAAAATAATGAAATTATTGGAGAGATCATTTACATTTTGTATTGACAGACATCCATGAAAATTGAATTTAAAAAAATAATTTCATTACAATCCATAATGTAAAACATAAGTGGTGTCATATTTTCTCATGTGTGCATATCATTTTTGCCTTTCAAATATTATTTCAGCATGCTAATATGTGACATCATAAAACATTAAATTCCTACACACAGAAGTGTTGCATTTGAATATTACAAACTCATGTAAACCTTCACTCTCGCTTTGGTTCAACTTGCTTTGTAAAAGTCATATGGGGTGGGGTGGGGTGGGGTGGGGTGGGGTGAGTTGGGATGAGGTGGGGTGAGGTGGGGTGGTTGAGGTGAGGTGAGGTGAGGTGAGGTGAGGTGAGGTGAGGTGGGGTGGGGTGGGGTGGGGTGGGGTGGGATGGGATGGGGTGAGGTGAGGTGAGGTGAGGTGAGGCGAGGTGAGGCGAGGTGAGGTGAGGTGGGGTGGGGTGGGGTGAGGTGGGGTGGGGTGAGGTGGGGTGAGGTGGGATGAGGTGGGGTGAGGTGGGGTGAGGTGGGGTGGGGTGAGGTGGGGTAAGTTTGGGTTTAAGACTGCTTAAAAGAGTATTTCACTTTTATCACAGCTGCTAGTATTATTGCAGGAAGAAACACCATCATGGCTGGGGTGGATTGGGGTGGGGTTAAGTGGGATGAGCAGGTGAGGTGAGGTGAGGTGAGATGGGGTGGGGTGAGGTGGGATGAGGTGGGGTAAGTTTGGGTTTAAGACTGCTTAAAAGAGTATTTCACTTTTATCACAGCTGCTAGTATTATTGCAGGAAGAAACACCATCATGGCTGGGGTGGGGTGGGGTGGGGTGGGGTGGGGTGGGGTGGGGTGGGGTGGGGTGGAGTGAGGTGGGGTGAGGTTGGATGAGGTGGGGTGAGGTGGGGTGAGGTGGGGTAAGTTTGGGTTTAAGACTGCTTAAAAGAGTATTTCACTTTTATCACAGCTGCTAGTATTATTGCAGGAAGAAACACCATCATGGCTGGGGTGGATTGGGGTGGGGTTAAGTGGGATGAGCAGGTGAGGTGAGGTGAGGTGAGATGGGGTGGGGTGAGGTGGGATGAGGTGGGGTAAGTTTGGGTTTAAGACTGCTTAAAAGAGTATTTCACTTTTATCACAGCTGCTAGTATTATTGCAGGAAGAAACACCATCATGGCTGGGGTGGGGTGGGGTGGGGTGGGGTGGGGTGGGGTGGGGTGGAGTGAGGTGGGGTGAGGTTGGATGAGGTGGGGTGAGGTGGGGTGAGGTGGGGTAAGTTTGGGTTTAAGACTGCTTAAAAGAGTATTTCACTTTTATCACAGCTGCATTATTATTGCAGGAAGAAACACCATCATGGCTATGTATTGTGGTAAAACCTGTATGCATCGACTGGAAGTAGCAAACCATGGGTGATACTGCACTGAAATTTAGTGTAGCACTGCACCCAAACCTTATTGCTTGTAGAACAGTTATCTACAGCACACAATGTTGTCGAACCCCTGGCAGGCTTCGAAACCCGGACCTCTTGATCCAAAGCCGAACGTGCTAACCACTGCGCTATCCCACCCCAAGTTTCAGGAGATTGTTCAACTCACCGGAGATCTTCCAGTTGGAAGTAGATGTTGGATTTGTGTTCGAGGACATAGATCTTCCTTTTCGGAGAGTCGAGGAATGGAAGAGTCAGCTTCTCTGGGAAGGAGCGTACGAAAAGAGCTCTGACGGTGTCGAGAGTTGTGATTTCATTGGGCAGGAGGGCTTTCTTGGTTTCGTCTCGAAATATTAGAAACACAAGACCTGAATTGCAAAATAGGAATAAAAACAAGAAATAAAAGAAAGATCTTTGGAATAAACTTTTTAAATTCAGAAAAGTTATTTACGTACATTGCGCCAATTCTACGAATGTCGGTTAAACCAAATCAATACTGAATCTGGTCCTTGTCGCGTCTCAGAGGTGGTTTACAAAACATTTCCTTAGAAGCAGAAATAGAATTATCTTGTACGTACCCTTGTTTTTTAATGAATGATTAAGTTTGAATACAAAATAAGCAAGTAAGAATGTTAACTCAGCACTGTAAGATTGGTTTTGATTTTTTATGTTACCGTAACTATTGTATAGATGGTCGACCAGGCTATAATTGACCTTAATTAAACAATATTTAAAAAACCATTGAGTACTAAATTATAAGTTATCGAACTAACATAATGCCAAATATCATAAAGGGTGTTATTTTATCGAGGAATACTGACTGTTGCTGAAAATTATCATTTCAATGCTAGTTCAATCAATATAGTGACAAGCTGAACGTAGCGATTTATGATCGAAACGTAATTTTGGAAAATTACCTAAAACAGACAGAAAGACAGATGTGGGTTGGTAATGTTTAGTATATCATAACTACTGTGCATATATAGGGGACATGTAATTTAGTTTTCTGCACATGTAACAGGCTGTTGCTAGATTTTTATTGGAAACAAGATATTATCAAATATTTTACATAAATTAGGGTATAAATATCTAAGTCAAGAGAAATTATTTGAACTTAAATCAGCACATGTGATCTTTCGGCACATATGAAAGCCAAATAAAATATTACCGGTATGAAAAATACTCAGTAGGTTGTAATTAATGCACAAGTTTGATAAAAGGAATGTCATTTTGGCTGGAAATATGCCTTAATTTTGAATATTCGGATAAAATAATAGTGATTTCTGATGCCTATTGACTGGACCATGGCAAGACTGCTGCTTGACCGTCTACAAAAACAAATACAGTACTTGACTTGACCAGAACTAGTCTGGTCAAACATTAATGAGACTTTCTCTTTGGTGTAGACTAACAACAAATATTTGGTCAAATCGTGAGAATGGGAAACACCAACAAACCATTACTAATGCAATTTGTATGTGTAATTATGACAATAAATATATATTTGGAGTTCTTACTAAGTGTTTTCACAAATATCAACGTCACGTTTGGGAAAGATGGTATGTAAATAGCCAGAGTATGAAATAAGGCCTGTTCTCCAACAATGGAACCTGTTATATTTTGGTCCGGGGAGGGTAACTTTTGAGGTTTTTCTTTAATTCGGACATTTAAATTGAGAAAATAACCCTTTTGGCTTGGTTTAAAGGCGCTGTAGCACGTTTTTGGCAAAATTTATTTTTTCAAATTTCTCATTTATAATGATAGTTTATGTCATTTATATTTACTTTAGATGGTAAAACATCCTATTACACAAACCAATAGTCCGTAGTAGTAATAATGCTTAACCAAAACATGTAGACTCATTTTTAATTTAATTTTCCGAAGAGCGAAGGGTGTTTTACTTTTAGTGACATTTTTTTTCAAATACGTTTCATGGACTTATTTCAGCGAAAAAACGTGCTACTGCCCCTTTAATTTCTTTCAAGCTTAGTTCATACACTGAAACAAGAATTGAGAATTTCATAAGCATGCATTATTTTATGAGTAAACTGAGGAGTGTCGATCATCTAAAGGAGTGTTGTCGACAATTTCAATTTCATTGTCTACGGGTATTGCCTCTTGGCTGATTGTCCCGTTGGGTTTATTTGCTGATTGGCTTGTACCCGGATCGAGGTCGCCATTTTGGCTGTTCTCAAGAGCACAAGCTAAGGTCTATGATTGAATGAACTACAGGAGCAAGATCGTAATACGACGAAACCGATGCACTCAGGTAGGTACGTTCACAAACAAAAACGTCAGTTTAAAACGTAAAATTACGGAGATATGAAAACATGTGTAGATATTTTGGAAGCCAAGGAAATGAGGACGAGATCTCATTTTCTCTCATGAGGTTACGTTTAAAAGTTTGCCACTTCCAGCAGAAGTTACGGAAATATCGATTTAGACCTTATTTCAGTTTATGAAATAAAATTATTTCTGTAAGTTGTCAGGCATTCTCATTAGATTATCAATTGCCAACTATTTGACAAAATCGCAAAAAGGTCCCAACGTCCCCTTCTCAAAGAAGATTACCAGACAGTATGCAATACAATTAAGCTACTGGGTTGCATGATAGCAGCATCCCTTTCCTTGATCGTACATCTATTAGTCTGTCAGACTCAAACATGAGTAATCCCAGATGATGTTGCTAAGGGAGCTAATCAGTTGGTCAGTTGCATACCACTAAGGAAAGAAGACAAACGTCATCACAGCTCATACACCGCCTGTAGTTTGATTGCCTTCATATAGCACTGATCAATTTGAACACATCTATGTCAATCATGTCAATGAATATCAAAACAATGAAATTTTTTTAGTTGTAACCCTTTACAAATTTGAAACAGATGTTGGAAAAATTTAACGTTTTTTTAATAAAAATTTCAAAAATGATTTGAACTATGGATTCAAAATCCCATAGAGACACAACACCTCCATATCGGTTACTTCAATACCACATTTGAAGTTTACAAGACATATGGTTTTCACAAAGCTCCGAAAACGATCTTGGAATGATCGTTGCATAGATGGATATACTTGAACCCTAGGTTTAATGCACAGAGGCTTTATACTCTTGACCACATCATATTGGGGTTATAAAAACTCTTGCCGCAGTGACATCATTCACGAAAGGCTGAACACCTACCAGAGGGAATGTTTACGCAAGTAATTGAATTTTTTATCTACCAGTCTATCGGGAGTACTAGAGTATATTTAGACTATTAGTAGACTAGACTACGTAATGGAGGCATAACAAAGTCTAACCTTGGGAGAAAGATATTTATGTGCAATCAAAGATGGTCGACGTGGTCTACACTACCCACAAACTGCTCTTTTGATTTGATGTCCCTCGAGCTTTCCTCTGTAAATTGCTGCGGTGCACGTTATGCCTGCAGGTTACTAGGGGCACATGGTGCACGGAAGATATTATGAACCTATGGCACGTAACAATGGATGAGGTAGTACGTAGTAAAAATTTAGCTCTTCAGACGTACCTATTGGCCTGTCAAAGGTGGTTGAGTTCGTACGGACTATCGGTAGACTGGACCTTGCGATGCCCCCCCTCTGGAATTGGCTGGGGGGCAGGTCAACATCAGACATCGTACCCGAGTCATATTCCATAGACCGGTTGTGGTCCGGATTATATGTGACAATCGTCGTCTGACGTCGTCTGTGGTCTCGGTGTCGCGGTTGTTGCTGGAAGAAATAAAAGAACTTAATTATAAATGTCAAAGACAATGAAATGGCAATATTACAAAATGAGTGAAAAAAAGGTGATTCACTTGTGTAAGATTATTGCAGACATTTGAAGCCAAGCGACCAGATTTCCATAACATCCCTTAAACAGAATCTAAATTAAAGAAAAAACAGAATAAAACTCATTTAAATCAATGCAAAAACAGACATAAAACTCATTTACACTTTTGGGAAACCTTCCAAAGTTCAGAGACCTAATTGTGCTGATTTATGGAGATTATTGAATAAAATCAATTACTCGTCAAATTTATCTAAATTTGATTTAAAAAAAAAGATATTTATAAAAAAAAATTAATGTTCAAAATGAAAATTCTTAGGGGACATCATTAAAATATGATCGGAACATCTATAATTCTTAAGTACCAGTGAAATATTGATTTGAAGAATTAACAAATATATGGATTTTTCATATTACAAACTTCTAAATGGCTCTTATATAGAAGTCAAATATTGATTTGACAGCTAGATATTAAAAAGTAATTCTCTGGTTCAGATGATGAAGGTTCATTCCCACATGAATTCAGGATAGGTCTGACGAAGAAAGGTAGCCATCTTTTGAACATCTAACATTTAACTTTAGCTTTGATGCATCTCAACAAGATGACGCCAACTTTATCCCTTTTTTCCAAAAAGAATTGAGGATTTACAGAGAGTTCATTAATGGCGTCCTTCTCTTCAAACCTGTCATTCGGAACTACAGATATGTTCTTCCTGTCTCAGTGACAATCGGAACTATGGAACTCTCCTATGTTGAGGTAAGATGAGACAAGGGGGATGTACCACATGTCTAGCAATTTCCTGATTCAAAGGCTGATTATAAATTAATCAATAACAAGGTCACTGCTAATATTTCTTTATGCTTCCTACACTTCAAATAACGACTTGATCCCAAAAATGAATCAATGTGAAAGTACTTTTGTATGAATATCAATTTAAATCCTTCACCAGAACTGTAGGTATCCTTTGAGATTAACAGATACCTGAAGTTCCAAATTATGGTCGCTAATATTGGTTAAAACAAGAGCTTATCACACACAAATTTTTATGATAAATTATTAATTTCATTTTTAAAATTTAAAATTTGATTTAATGTCATATCTTCAATTTGATGAATTCATCTATGTTGAATGTTAATGTTTAATTTCATTCCTTAGTCTGATTTTATTTTGAAATTTTTAAGATAAAGCTAAAAACTAATACGTGTATTGATAAAAAAAAATACTTATCATAAAAATACTTTTCCTAAATTAAAAAATAAGTTCATGATTGTGAATTTTACTAGTTCTTGGAAGATATTAATATTCTGCACACTAGTGTCATACTATGAATGACAACACAATTGTTCAGTTATACCATTTTATCAAACAGGAAAATGGTTTGGTATCAGAAAGAAATATACGATACAAGAGAGTATATAAACAAATTATCAAAGCCGGAATTTTTCGATAAATTCTAAATATTTAATCCATTTATAACTTTTAGGTCTATTAAAATTCCAAAAAAGATAAGATTATAATCTAGAATTCCTAGATGATGCAAGATCACCTGACAGTACAAGTTAATGTATTGTTGTCTGTCCACAGGTGAGATAAACAGGTGAGTCACAGGTAAAACAAGGTAAATAGGCACAGATAGAGAAATGTCATCGTGACCTAGACCGTCTCACAGTCACCTTGTCAGAAAATCATGAAATGATGATTTGAAGTTTAAATTCTATACATGCATTTAAAGGATCAAAATTAACCATCAACAATTAAAATCTAAAATTATTGTGAAAAATATTAACTGTCACCCATTTTTTTGCTTAATGATGAAGTTCTGGATATCCAAATTTTAAATTCAATTTGGTAAGCTTAGAATTATACACGTTACGATTCCAGTAAATAATGAACAAAGATTTTGATTACAGGTGAAAAAGACAGGTGACCCATTTTGCTGCATAAAGCATGTCATATGGTATAGATCCTACAGATATGGTCATGCCATAGAACTACAGACTCATATGTAACAGTCTAATTAACTCGATAATATCATATAGGTGAAAATAAAGTTAACACAACTAAAGTGTCATTATCAATTATAGAACATGTCACTGTCATACTTGTCACCTCTACAGTTCGTTGTCTATCAAAAACGAAAGGTCAGTTATATTTAAAATCAGTCTGGAAAGAACGGCCAGTAAAAACATGGTATCTAATCTATGATTATAACAGACATTTGTTACAACCACATGTACAGGTGAACTATCTCGTTAACAGGTGAGACAAGGTACGCAACACAACTCACCCCCCACATGGCTCAGGTGTCTACACACACAGATTATCTCCGAGACAAAAAACGTGGGGGGCACCATGCAACCCTCCCCTCAGGTGTTCCAGGTGAGGTCAACAGGTACGAATACATATCTTGCAGTGAGCTACACTCGAGTGACGGATATTGTCCTGATAAGAGTTATCTCCTCTTGATAATGAAGTCAACGTGAATGAGAAGTAGATAAATTGGAAAAGCATGTCACATTGTTTAGAGAGTGTGTGCATGGGTTACTTAAAGAGCATTATTTAGTTATTCTGATATTATTTTTAATAATTGTTGACACTTTGGTTGCTGAATAAATAAGTTTCAACCATTCTGATTTGGCAATTTATAGGAATTGCTAACAAAGGGAGTAGACAGGGATTGGGCACTGGTACGTTGTTTCAGAATAATCTAGAAATTGCAGTAAAGGGAAATTTATCACATCAATCATCATTTAACCCTTAACATGCGGGCGACGGAATAATCCGGGCGGGCTATAAGCGATTCGTAGGTACTCCAGTACGGATCCCGGATCGCTTACTTAGAAGAATTCACGCCTGTCTATGTACTGGGCTAGCCTCCATACCGGGTCCCGAGTCGATTGTTTCCGCGACTCGCTGCATGAGAATGGCTGTATTTATGCCTCGCAGCCCTCAATGAGAATAAAACTTTCTTCAGTGTCTGGTCAGAACGTCCAGCAAAATTCACACCAATTTGCGTGTGCATTGTTGACCCGTAACGCATCGATAATTAGCTTTACAAAAGGCCAATTTTGTCCTGCTTCGCTCCGATGGCTACACTGCCCGGCGGCTAATTAGCACCTAAGTGTCTGCACTGCCCCGGGGTGAGATAGGCCCGTACAGGCTTATCTGTCTCGCATCCCGCCACATGGGCAGATAGCCTATGCTTATCTGTCTCGCATCTCGCCACATGGGCAGATAGCTTCTAATTACGGGAAGATATTGCGATAAGCTACCTTTCTCTCGCACTTCGTATCATATGAACCAATTGGTTGTTTTCATTTTTTTTTATACCAAAATAAAGAGGAAAGAATGGCCTTTATTCCCATATAAAAATCGCAATTGCGCTAACATAACTGAAAATACAGCAATCGCACAGAGATAGCCGACTTTCGCACTTTTGAATTTTGATACATGTGGCGCATTTACCCCAACATGCCTCGGCGCTCTATTTCTAAGAAACTACTTGGGATATTTTCATAATTTTTTTATCAGTATATAGATAAAAGAATTGTCTTCAATTCCATATAAAATACGTGTATTTTCGGCAATAACTTTTGATGCGCCAGGTGTCGCGCAGAAGGTGATATTCGGCTTTGAATAAGTGGCGCTCTTAGCATATACCATCATTACGGGCTTTATAACTTGTGAACCGCAAGTCCGATTTTTATAATTTTTACATCATTGTAAAGAGAAAAACATTGTCTTCAATTCCATGTATAATGCGCATGTTTTCGGGAAGAACTCTGCATGCCCAAAGCGCCGCGCCAAAAGGTATAATTTTCGCACTTCATAACTTTTGAACCGCAAGTCCGATTTTTATAATTTTTACATCATTGTAAAGAGAAAAACATTGTCTTTAATTCCAGATATAATGCGCATGTTTTTGGGAAGAACTATGCATGCGCGCAGAGCCGCAATATTGATGTACGCATAAGTGAAGAAGTATGATAATATATAACTAAAATACTGTTCTTTTGATACGCAAATATAGAGCTTTATAAACGATGAACAACTGTCATGACGGAATTTTGTTTCCAGTTTTGGAAAAAAAATTATAACATAAAAGTGAAAATATATTTGAGTACGGGACCAGCCGCTCGGGGAAAAGCCTTTTCGTGGGAATATTTTCTCAGGAAAATATTTCACTTTTCGGAGTTTCTAAAAATGCGTGAACATTTTTGTTACTGATGCCATTTGCGAAAGGTTTTTATTTCTAAAATTCAAATGCGAGGGCGCACCTTTCCAAACCATTTGAATTGAATTTATTATTTTATCTTTTACATTATTGAATAAAAGACGTTTCATTCAATAAGATTTGAAGAATTATTTATATGTGTAGCGGACTGAACTGAGCAGATGGAGAATTTGATTCCTCACCACTTTTATTACCAAAGTTCTTTTGTATCACAATTACTTTTTTAGGTATTAGTTTTTTCGTGAGCAGGGGAATTTCCGACGGGATTCGCCATGACATAATGAGAAAAAATTCCCATGAACATGGGCGTGGTCCGTCATCTTTGGGACCGACCCACAAGTATAAATATCTACCGGGGGGTGCGCGGACCCCCCCGCTTTTGGTCGCCACCCCCCAAACTTTTTGTGCAAATTATTTTTTTGTTTCTACTTTGAAATAAAGGTTCGTGTCATTCCGAGGTATGAAGGTTTCTGCTATATATGTCGAGAGGGCATGGGAACCCATTCCCAATAGAATCCGGGGTTCGTCCCATAGGATTGTTCCTCGGAGTCTCTCGTTCTCAAAAGAGAACATGGGAAACCTGTCCCGCGATTGAATCCGGGGTCCGCCGCGGAAGACGGGGACGGGAATTCCCGGAGAGCATGGGAGTATGCTCCCATGGGTCCGGGCTCCGCCTCGAGAGACCGCTCCTTTGATGCTCTGCTTCTCGAAAAGAGAAGTCATTCGGCAACTGACAACCCGAGCTTCCCTGACATAGTAGTTTATTTTCCGGGCCTCGCGCCCGGTGCTACACGTCGCCGAGGAAATCAGAAAATGGTCCGTTTGACATATGCGTCGGAAAAATCGGCGCGATGTCAGAAGCCGTCGGCGCCGTCGGCGCTTGCGGCGCAGTCGTCCTAGATGCGCCGGGAGGTTCTGAAACTGGCAAATGAACGTCCATGAAGCTCACATTCATTATCTCTGTATGTTTATTGTCTCTAATCACATGTTATATGTTGCATACATCTAACGCATTTTCAATCATTTACAGGTTGAAGCAGAATGCTGCGCGGACGTGGACGCAAGGCCCTGCGACGGCCTAGGACGTTGCATACTAGGACACGCAGCTTTGAAGCCGTTACAAGCGACGACGACTTCATCAACGAGATCCATGCTGATGAAGCCTCTGATATGGAGTCAACTGACAGTGATGGTAGCAGTGGTTTAGACAGTGATGATGCATATGATCGGGACACTGTAATAGATAGTGAACATGGTGACACAGATGCTCTGAGTGATATAGAGACAGAGATTGCCAGAAAGATTCTAGCCGCCGGTAATTCCACCGAAGAAGACTTTAGTGGTTTTGAGGAGGAGTTTGCCGAAATACCACAATATAATCATGATAATTCACAGACGTTTGATGAGTGGGTGGATGGTCCGCGGCCACGTGTAAACTTGCCTTTCACTGGTCAAACTGGGTTGCGCCAGTTCATAGAACTTCCTGAGAACCCTGAACCTATTGACTTTTTCAATTTGTTTATACATAATGATGACTATGAGGATATGGCAACGGAAACCAATAGATATTTCAAACAAGCAATGGAGGACAAAATTCTAAGACCCCGTTCAAGAATGCAACAGTGGCAAGACACTAATGCAGAAGAGATGAAGGTATTTGTAGCCATGACAATTGCCATGTCATTGGTTGTGCAGAGAAACTTTGCTGATTACTGGTCAACAAGTGATGTTACCTCAACGCCTTTCTTCGCCAAGTGCATGCCCCGAGACAGGTTTTGGCTTCTTATAACCTACCTACACTTGGCTGACAACAGGAGGATGCCGGGCCGTAACACCCCGTGCTTTTCACCAATAAATAAACTGGGACACTTGTATAACCGGATAGTTCACCGTTTTTCAAGAGTGTATAAACCGCATCAAAACATTTCAGTCGACGAGGGCATGGTGCCCTGGAAAGGTAACTTATCTTTCAAAGTTTATCTTCCCGACAAGCCTAAGAAGTATGGGATAAAGGCTTTCATGTTGTGTGACTCGCACAACGGATACGTTTGCAAGTTCAAACTCTACACTGGAAAAACGAATGAACCGGTTTCTGAAGGTGGCAAAACTTATGATGTAGTCATGGACTTGGTGAACGACTACGTTGGACAGGGGCATCACATCTTTATGGACAACTACTATTCGTCCACAAATCTGTACATAAATTTGTGGGAGCGGGGAATAGGTGCCACGGGGACGTTGAGAGCCAATCGAAAGGGACTTCCTGATTCAGTCAAGAAACCTAAAAAGAAAGCCAAGCAAGGGGACATGACAGTTTCTCACAACCATGGCCTACTCGTTCTTCGCTACGAAGATAGAAAATCAGTGCTTCTCATGTCTACTGTTGAAGATACACAACTTGAACAAACAGGGAAGAAGAACCGGGCAACAGGGGAACCAGTTCTCAAGCCGCGCATTGTAACAACGTACAACAAGTACATGGGAGGTGTTGATCGGGCCGACCAGATGTTGTCGTACACGCCGTTCCGAGTGAAGACCCTGAAGTGGTGGAAACGGGTTTGGTTTCACGTTCTCAACGTTGCCATGTTGAACTCTTACATCGTTTATAAAGAATATAGCAAAGATAAACCTCTAAAAACAAGTCGGGAATACAGGAAGGCTTTGGCGCAACATATAGTAACATTTGCGGACAAGGAACAAGTTCCATCACTTTGCAGACGTCCCCGTGGTCGGCCGAGCACGAGCGACGAGAGTGTCACTCGTCTTCATGGACGTCACTTTCCGACGAAGATTGAGCCTGTCGGAAGGAAGAAAAACGTCACAAGGATGTGTGTGGTATGCTCTAAGGCAAAACGCGCCGTCCTCGCAAAACAGATTGAAGAAGGCAATGGGCCAGCAAGGAAGAAAAAACGAGTAGGCAGAGAGTCTTCTTATGAATGTACAGATTGTAATGTTTCTCTGTGCGCCGCACCATGCTTCAAACTGTACCACACCGCCACTGACTATTCCAGGGCTTACATCACTGCCACGGAAAAAGAAAGAAATGAAGAAGGGAATGAAGAAGAAGAAAATTGAAAGTAAAGAGAGCCGAAGTGTGGACTAGTATATACACATTATATACATACCTTGTTAGGTCCCTAAAGCTGTTCTGCGCACAACCGCAGGTAAATATTGTGTATATTTGTACATAAATGCATTGTAATTTCATTGTAATACATGTCATTGCAAATAAAATATTCTTTATTTTATCAAAGAGACAGAGAAAGTGAATGCGAGCTTTCATTGGAAGTTCAGCCAGAACCGCATCATAAAAAAACACCCATAAATGCTGAACCGGGTGGCCGATTTTCATAAAACTTACATGGGGTAAAGAGGAAAGATTCGGCTTTGATTCAATATAAAATGTATACATGCGCACGAAAAACTAAAGTTGCGGCACGTGCCCCGATATGCGCGATAGTCAAAAAGTTGCCTCAAAGTACCGAGGGTACCTTCATTTGGCCCGCTATAGCTTCCGAACGAAGTTGCGCATTTTTTTTCTTTTTACATCATCGTAAAGAGCAATAAATTGTCTTCAATTCCATGTATCATATGTATATGCGCAGCGAAAAATAAACATGCGGCAAATGATGCGCCAGATGTCGCAAAAAGTTAGTTTTTCAAAAATGAATTTTCTAAGTACTGGGGGTGCCTTCCTTACGCTCTTCATATATTGCGAACCATTTGACGTATTCCAATAATGTTTATATCATTGTAAAGAGGAATAAATTGTCTTCAAGTACATACGTGTTTCGCATGCGCGCGAAATAATTTACGATTTTATAAAGCTGGAAATAAAGACAAACTTTACACCGCGCAACATGTATTGCGTTCGCCGCGGTGATTAGTGTATGCTGTGCTCATTAGTACCCATTAGTTCCACGCGCGCTCGGCTCTGGCACCCTCGAGGAGGTCTCGAGGAGGTCTCGAGGAGGTAACGGTACTGTAATTAGCACAGTCCCGGGGGGACCAAGCAGTGCCAGTAACTTGGTGCGCGTCGGGACCATTCACGTGGTACTGTCGGGGTAGCGTCACTCTCCTTTGGTTGGTTATATTTTCTGAACCATAAGTCGTATTCTAATAATTTTTACGTCATTGTAAAGAGGAATAAACTATCTACAAGCACATATAAATTTCGCAATATGCGCGCTCAGGAGTTTTGATTTCATGAAGCTGGAAATAAAGACAAACTTTAGATGACAATAGAATTATAACCATAGGTCGCATTCTAATATTTTTTATATCATTGTAAAGACAAACATCTGGTCTTCAAGTCCATATAAAAATTTCAGTAGCGCGCTCCAAATTCATGATGTTATAAGGCCCGAATTAAAGACAATCTTTACAAAGTAATAGAAAAGTAAAGAAAAATCGTAAAAAAATAATTCAAAGATGCGGGTATAAAGCAACCATTTGTGTACGGGTGCCGCGACTTGAATTTGTATTCAACGCCCGTATATAGCCCGTATTCGCCATGTAGATGCGGTATATTTCGTAAAAACGGTACCGGAATCGCCGCCTGGAAATTCCGCCAGCAGAGCTCGTTAGTGCCTAAGCTCAAACTACTGCTGCGAGCTGCGAGCCTGTAAATTCCGCCACAGGGGCTAAAAGGGTAAAATATATATACGCAACGTAAGGGTTAATATATTTTTATTTTCATCATTTAGATGATAAATAGAGAGAAAATAAAATGAAATTTTAATAAATAAATCAATCAGTCAATTACGTCATTATACTTCATATCAACAGATAAAAAAAAATCATAAATAAATTATACCATTTATAGAATCAACGCAGCCAAATTAAATTATAAAATATGAATCAATTTAAAAGTCCCTCGATCCACTGCATTATCAACAGAAAAAGAAAAAAAATGCAAAAAAAATATTTTCATTTATAGAGTTTAACACAGCCAAGCCTGTTTCCCTGAGCCTAATGAAAGCGTTATTTATGATATGAACGTACTATATTGACAAACAGCCGACTGATTCAAATGGAGCACAACAATCCAGTGTCCTCCAATCAATCCCATCATTGTGAGAATATATCACGTCAACTTGTTGAGTTGAAACCATCCCATAAACACAGTGACGTGGGACAAATCTGAGATTGACACAGAAATGTAGTTTAAAAACTTCATTGAATAGAAAAGGGATAAATTTGCCAACATATGGAGTAATCCACAAAAAGTTTAGAATTGTTTTGTTTCATGTTTCATTGGCATTTGTCTTGTTCATCTTCTTTTAAAAGTTTTTGATAATGAATTTCAATGAAAATGCAACAGCTGTATCAAAGGACATAAATAAATGATAAATGATAAAATAATGATAACTCCGTGATATTAATATAAAATCTATATTCAAATAAGTCAATAACTAATAAATGTGCCGTTTATATATTTTTGAAATAAATCTAAGAAACCGAATAGACCAATTTGTCCAAGGGATATATTATATAGCTCCATCATCAATTAAATTACTTAAAGTACTTAAAAAAAAAATTTGTGTGTCGTTATTACATTTTTCTAGAGACTAACTATCACACTGCACATCATAGTAACAAAGAAATATAAACGTCTACAATACAAAAGTCAGGGTCATTATTGCATTTTCCTGTTTCTAACAATGCTCACAGAAAAACAGGAAAACATTTGGTCAAATCAACAAGTGACGTCTCATTGCTAAACTATTTTAAAGACTTTTCACTAAAGAGTTGATTGCTTATATTTTACCTACGTTGTCTGTGTTTGAACATTATATTTCATGGTGAGCGAGTTCATTTGTTGTGAAGGCGTCTTCGAAACTTGCAAGTCACTTCAAAGACCATTTCAAGTTTACAACAATAAAGAAAAGCAATAAAAGTAATATATTCGAATTCCTACTTCCATTCAGTGACTTGACGCGAAAATATTTATTTAAATGTTTGGGACAAATTCTATTTTACTGCCATTTCTGACAATTGTAATTCCTTGAAACATTTTGACACAAAATTGAAGCATGGTTAAATTTATAATCAATAACTATTTAACAAAATGTATCTTATCTAATATTGTGCATCCATGTACATGTATTATTATGTTCACGAATTTAATATTTAAACCAAATAAACATTTATGTCCATCATTTGTGACAGTATGGAACTAACATAAAATAAATAAAATCTTAAAATATTCTCAATTTTATAAAATTATTTAAGTAAATAAAACTTAAATTTACCTGATCCATTTGATGTTCAAATTAAAAGGTACAATTTCATCATCCACGTAATCCTCAAATGTGAAGTATAAAATTCCTTTGAAATCCTTAACCTCCTGCCTGCCGCAGTGTTAATAGTGTTCATAAGCTCAATCCAGTAAAGTTAACTCTTCAACAGTGGAAACATACTGTTATCATCTGACAGCTACGAAAAATGAAATGAGCATGTCACATGACCCAGGAGAGAAATATCTGATCTGTCTAAATCCACAACTAGAAGACACCAATACAATTAATCCAAAAATCCAGCAAGTTTAAGGTTAATCATTCATTTGTTGAAGCACTTTCACAGTCAGATTGGGAAAATTAAAACAGCTAGCATGTCGATAACTTCAACTGTCAAAGAAATATCTTATTTATCAAGATTCACGACTAGATTCCATTCAAGCTCTAGGTATTGGGTTGAGCATTTATTCCTTGTAGCACTTTCATCGACAGAATAGGAAAATCTTTGACCCAGTAGGTACGTAATCTGTTAAGATCAATTATTAGATTATTATCAGATCAAACAGACACAGGGTGATGAATCCTCGAAACAGGTCAAAGACACATTTAAATCATGAATAGACAATATCTAGATCTATAATCTAGTAGAGATCAAAACATCAACTCATCTGTCCTGAACCACAGATTATTATTAAATCTAGCAGACACAGGGTTAAGATATGAATCCTTGATAAACTTCACTATCAATCATGATAGACCATGTTTATAACACGTTCTTTCAATCAAGCAAAGAAACATCAGTTTATCTGCCTGAGAACACAAGAAGACACGGACATAATAGAAACTTCAGGTAAATATTTAACCGTTGACTCCTTGAAGTATTTTCACAGCCATATGTAGTTTCTTGACCTTAAGAAACATCTAATCCTTCAAGAGCTGTAACTAAAAGTGACAGCCATTGAATCAGGTGGCGGTTGATTTAACCAACAGCGAAAGCCGTCGATTAAGGCAATATACACGGCCACATACGCTCCAGACGAATATCACAACACAGGCTATCCTCACAACATCTCTGCTGTTCCGAGAAGAGAAATTCAGATTTCTTTGTCACTGTCATATTTCACAGATTCAATTTTGTTAAGGTGTATATCAATCTGATATTCACAACATAACCAGACATGGCAATATTTCTGAGCTTATTGGCGATTTCACATGATATTCCTATTTTCCCAGTTCAAGGTGTAAGGTGACAATTTCTGAAAGTCAACACAAATGATCAGTAATCAGAGGCTAGAAGTTTAACATTGTTACAATTGTTCTACAGGAAAAAGGTTATCCACTTGGCCACCGACACCTCTAGAAGAAGTCCGAAATTTCTCATAATAGCAGCTTTTGGAGAGTTATAATAATCCCAGTTACTCATAGGTTTGGTGATTAGAAGGTCGGTTCGTTCATTAGTTTCACAGCTTTCCTTGGTAGTAATTAACATAGATTTGTTCTAAATGATGCTCGTATAATTCAAGGTTTTTACACTGTCAGCATGGGTCTCGCGTTACTACCATCGCATCACATGCAATAGAGTTTTCCTGGTCATATATCACAACTGACAAATAATTGACATTTCATTACATGAGAGGTCCAGATTTTCTGATTTATACACACTCAACAAGTGGTCCCAAACCATCAATGATTTACAAGTAACACAGATTGTTGTCCTTTGTTTCTGCTCTTCATTTCTCCTCACGGTCGCTCCAGACGTCCATAACACTGCCACAGTAAACACGTCCACAAATCCCACATGCATGTCGAGCGAGCCGACCCACTGACATGCAAGAAATGTGCAGTTGTCATGACGGCTTGTACCTGCCAATTTGTTACCTGATCGATACCATCTCGTCTCCGTCCGTCCAGCGGAGGCGTTTGTAGGTCAACAGCACCCAAAGGTCATGGACTGAGTGTCGTAATATTCTCACTGACCCCTTTGGTTAGGGTGACCCTTCAGCCACGGCTTATAACACTGACCGGCTTGACTGACCATCACTGCAAACTTCTCCCTCACAGAAAATCTGATTTTCTTTCACCGAATCCATTCATTTGTTTGGCATGGCTAGCTGTTGACTGTCATAACGACCTGGCTGACTGCCTTTCTTAAGATACAGACTGTCCCACCTCTCTTGTGATGCTGACCGATACTGACCGGCTGAATGGACTGTCAATACAAACTCCTTGCTATCGGAGAGGACAGACATTAACCCCATATGTGTCAAGACTATCTGGATGTTGCAATATCCTGATTGATTCCTTTGTTGCAATATCCTGAATGATTTCTTTGCTTAACTGAGTGTTGCAATACCTTGATGGATCCCTTGCTTAACACACAGACAATAACATGGAGCGAATACAATCGGTTTGTTTAACCGATTACAATCATTAACCATATATGAGCTAGAATCAACTATGAAGGACAAGGAGTATTGATACCCTAACAGACATCTTAGGTTAACCCGCAATGGGTTAAAGGGGCAGTAGCACATTTTTTCGCTGAAATAACTCGATGAAATGTATTTGAAAAATAATGTCACCAATAGTAAAACACCCTTCTCTCTACGGAAAATCAAGTTAAAATATGAGTGTACACGGTTCCATAAAGCTATGGGAATATTTTTTGTCATTCAAAATAATAAATTGTGTTCACAATAAAATGGCTGCCATGCAATTTTTGCATTATAGGCAACATCGCTATTATCACTACGGATAATTGGTTTGTGTAATAAAATGTTTTACACTCTAAAGTAAATATAAATGACATAAACTATCATTATAAATGGGATATTTGAAAAAATAAAATTTACAAAAAACGTGCTACTGCCCCTTTAATGGTCACAGCAGAGTTCTAAGAGACTGACAGTAACAGCCTAGGTTTAAGATGGTGTCTAGTTCAACTGACCATCAACACAACCTGTTCGCTATTGTTGTGCGTGCAGACATTAACCCTTTGTCTGCCACAATCAACTATTGGTTTGCTCAACTGAGGAAGCTAACCTGACATAGTCATATCTTTTGAGAAATTGGTTGACATTTTTATCACATCAACCTATTGAATAGTATCAACCATTTCTCCATTTGTACATTTTACCGTTAAATCATTTAGTTGATTACGGTGTTAGCATCTACACTGAAAGTTGCATTCTTGCAATAAAGAAATTGTAAATCCATAGAACTAGTTTATCATTTATTTTTATCTGTATAAGATCTGTATAATTTGGGCAGGTGATTTAGAAATGCTTTGGTTTATAGTTTTGATATTGAAACATTTGATGTACACCTTTCAAATATACGAAATAATAATTAAAACAATTCCAATTTGACATATAACATTTATCAAATATTTTTTTCAATGGAAACTCATTCAATAGATTGATAAATAATACGAAATAATTCTAAAAACTAAATATTCGAAAAAAGACAGACATACATTTCAGTTCTCAATGGACGTCAAATCAGGCTAATTTCCTGCGATAACATTGTTTATGTCAGTTGACAACTGCAAATGAGACAAGACAAGCAAGACTCTCATGTCAGGACCAATCAACATCAACATCGAGCAGCTGTCAGTACTTCCTGTTATTAACAAGCTATCGAAGTAATGACATCGTAATTGAAAATATTATAAGCCAACTTTTAATCCTCATAACAAACTAATAGTCTCCTTCATACTAAGAAATATTAAAATATCAAAATATTAATAAATTTTTTAATTATCATAATGAGTGTTGAATTTTTTTAAACCTTCAAAGCCACCTTTATATCATATAATCTTTGTATAGTAATATTATTTGTTCATGAAAATCTGATTTTGCTATGGAATCTATATTCCAAATTCCTCTTATGGCGTAATTCAACACAATCTCAGATCCTGCATGTTTTAGAGACCCGGGGGTCGTTGCACGAAGAAACTTAACACTAAGGTCAGTGCCATCTTTTAACATTGCACTAAGACTACCTTAGTGACTTAAAGGGACACTGCGTCGGGGATAAAAATGAGATCACTTTTATCTCCCTATGCTATTTAACGTGTCTGCTCACGAGTTACGCTTAGCTTCACTGTCGACATGCAGTAGTATTTATTACTTATTACTTCAATTGTCTGAAATTTAGGGTCTGTGACTCTTTATCAGACACGCTAATCAGCATCAGGTATATACATCTGATCTCATATTTATCATCGACACGGGTCCCTTTAACGTCTCATTAATGTTTCGTGCAACGGGACCATGGGCCTGAATTTTTTAATTCTCGCTAGTGAATCATGGGTGGTACTATGCTGAAATTCAGTGTAGCATAATTGCACCCAAACCTTACTGCTGTAGAATAGTTCTCTACTGCATACAAAGTTGCTGAGCCCCTGGCAGGATTCGAACCTGGACCTCTTGATCCGAACGTGCTAACCACTACCCCCTATTGCTTCAACTACGACACATGAACTCATCTTTTTGTAACACATGACAGACAATGTGTTTACAAAGATCTGGTACTATTTTCTGGTGAGTTGGTGAGGTGAGATGGGGTTAACGCCGCTTTTAAGCGTATTTCACTTATATCGCGGCTGCTAGTATTATGGCAGGGAGAAAGCCCGCAAGGCCATGTGGCTATGCACTGAGTTGAAACCTGCGAGCAGCGGCTGGAACTAGCAAACCATAGGTGGTACTGCGCTGAAATTCAGCGTAGCATTGCACCCAAACGTTACTGCATGTAGAACAGTTCTCTACTGCAGACAAAGTTGCCGTGCCCCTGGCGTGTGTGTATAAGAGTTGATGTACCTCACTAAGATGGTGCTTCCAAATTGCCGTCTGCCCGTCAGCAAATTGCTGGTTATTTTCAGATCAGGACGGTTTCAAAACTAGCCAGCAAGCCTGTCTGGTTTGCGTGATATGCATTTAATTTTTAGAAGGTGGTTGCTTTTCAAACCACAGGCCAGTAGAGACTAAAAATTATTTCGAAAATCTGATACAGAGAGATTTAATATAATTTTATATAACACAGGGTATAAGGAATACTTGGATATCAGAGAAAATATATCAATGAAAGATATCTAGCTCGTAACCCTTAAATATTCCTGAAAGCGACGTTAAACCCCAACTCATTCACCTCACCTTACATACACATGCAGAATGTCAAATCCATTGATGTCAGGGCCGTTTTGTAAATTTTACTCTTCATTAAAATTTCCATTTCAGAAACTAACCGACTCCAACACTAAAACCCTTTACAAATAAACATGTCCAGTTCTAAAATATGTATGAGAGAACCGGGACAAAATCGAAGACATCCAAAATTCAACAGGACCAAATTAGAACAAACAGTGACTCATTAACATTATACCACTCTCCACTCACCTTTCACGAGTAATAAAATCGGTGACCCGGAATTGTTCCAGTACACATTCAAACCAACGACTTCAATGCGCGAAATTAAACACAATTAGACAGAGCACCTGAAAAGGAGGCTGGAATTACAGCATCCTCACACTGACAAGTCGAATAACATGTCCGCGTGAATCGATAGGGGGATGAAAGCGTAGGACGGGCAAAAGCTCTCAAACTCAGATCAAAGGGGCTGAATGATGGTTAACAATATACTGCACATTCGCCGACATTTCACTCTCAAAATAGGATCAATTCCTGTCTAAAGGAGAAATCAGGGCTGTTAATCTATTGATGTGAGGGCAGAAATTCTGACAAGATTGTTGAAATGATTGGAGAGTTAGGAACTATAACTCGTAACTCGTCAACACCCTTGATGCAATCCCATCTTAAAAATTGCGCAAGAGCTGCGTGGGGATTGTTTTAAGTGTTATCACTTCAGCTGTGGAATAAATGACTCCAAAAACATTCTGTGTGGCCTATTTGCATGATAATTATCATGATATTACTGCATTAGTGTGAAGTACTGAACTTATCTGTCTGTCGATCAAAAAATGATATAAGTCCAAAATGGCTGACTTTCCGAAAAACCTGCTTGGACCCACTGTTGTGTACAGAACAAAAATAATAATTATCATTCAGAAAGAAGAAGTATAGTATGTATTCTTATACTTATATAAAATACAGTGTTTCAGTCCACCCTTATTATATAAGCTAGATCCGCCATTGACATAGATAACACTGCTTTATCAACATCATTTAAATGCTTATCAAGGCTTAACTGGTTGAAGATTATTATGTAGTCTAACATTTAGACTCTAAAACGAATAATTGATAAAGTTTCAAAATTTGCAAAAAATTAAATTAAAATAAACAGGAGCCTCTGAGATGTGTTTATTTTCATTAAACTGAGCTTTGTAGTCTTGTTGTAGATTTCCCAAGGCTCTTAAAAAATGAAGGAATTTCACAGGATAATCTCACATCTTTGATTAGATTATTTTTCAAGAAGACCATTTCATCAAGAAGTAATTTACTC
Source organism: Gibbula magus (assembly GCA_936450465.1). NCBI lineage: Eukaryota > Metazoa > Mollusca > Gastropoda > Trochida > Trochidae > Gibbula > Gibbula magus. The sequence continues at coordinate 15,628,877 of OW388300.1, forward strand.
AATACATGTGTCAATAGCTTTAAACCATGTCCGCACGCTATCAGAAATTAATTAAAATTAAGAATTTGTCTCAAGGTTTGACAAGAATAATATAAACACTTTTTTTATTGAAAATGAAAAATTCATTCAACAATCACTAACATTAACCTCTACTTCACAAAAGAGTTTCAAGCTTCAAGTTAAGATGAGTTGAAAACATGCTTGAACTGAAAACCAGAAAAAAAAATCAATTTCCAATCCAAACTCCAGCATACTTATAGACTTAAGTAACACCTCAAACTTGCACAGAGAATTGAAAGACGAAATCTAAGACGTACCTCATCAATGAAACGTTGACATTAGGGAGAATCTTGCAGCAATCTTGCAAAAACAACTTGAAACTGCAAATTCAGTGTGCACAACAAAGAGGTCAAAGTTCATGACATCATGCATGGATGCATGGGACCAAGTGCCTTGTGATGCATGAATGCATTGCAAACGTCACATCAATTTCTGTCGATTCATCAATACATAACACCTACTTGTTCCAATGACACCCGCTGTTAAAGTAGGAGATGCTATGAGTTCGACAACATATTACACTAATGTTGCTCTGAATGGCAGATTCTCATGCAAAGTTCCTGCTAAATATCCTCTCTAATAACTAGTTGTCATGTAAATATGATCAATTTTTCAAATCCTCTGGGTGGCGTATCCATATATTCAAGCACACTTGTAAAGATGATACACCACCTGAGAATTGAACCAAGTACAAAATCTATTGTCATCACTTCTGAGGATCTAAAACCTATTTGGCTCTCAAAATGGTCTGACAACTTTTATGTTGAAAAAGCAAGTTTCAAAGCAATCGATATCCATTTTTTCTAATTGTGAAACAAAAACAATTGACTGAATCTTCAGAATATTAAATGCGACAAAAACAAACACATGAATAACTCATTGCTTCATTACAACACTGAAACTATTTTGAAAAGATAATTTCTAATTTCAGAGGATGTCATTTGAAGTGAGGTGAGGTGATTTGGGGTTTAATGCCACTTTCAAGGGTATTTCACTTATATCACGGATGCTACTACTACGCCGAAATTCAGTGTAGATTGCACCCAAAACCTTACTGCGTGTAGGTTCTCTACTGGTGACAAAGTTGCCGTACCCCTGGCGGGATTCGAACCCCATACCTCTTGATCCGTAGCCGAACACGCTACCCACTGCGTTATCCCACCCCGATGTCATTTGAAGTGAAAAGGAAGAAATCGTAAAATGATGAAGATGTTTTAAGAAATATTTCCTTTTCCAACAACTCGGCCTTAAAACTGTATCAACATATCATCCGAATTCACCAACACTTTGCAATCCCATACATTTGAGTCAGGTATAAAGATATTCAGATGTGGAATATATTTCTGGAAGATGTCTTGACAACAACTTCTTAGTTGCGATGAAGGAGTATAAGTATTTACTAATAAAGTCATGTCCTTCAACTAAAGAAGTTGTCATCCACAAATCATGCTTTCACTCGTCTTTAATCCAATTAAAATAAACAGGTTTTGTAAGTTTGAATAATTGATACATATCGTCAACTCATCTTTCAAGGCAACCAATCAATAAATTCGTCCTTACCGTCTATGTATTCTTTCTGTGGATAGACACGTCAAAACTTGCGGTCCTCAAGCAACCTCCGGGAATTAAAATCAGCATAAAATATACAACATCTACATCATGTGACGATGCGCCTGGATGCAGAGGGTGACAATCGAAGCTTGCACGCATGAGCGGACACGACAATCAATACTCATCTCGCTTTCGTATAGATTCTCCATAACGTCGCATCACAACACTGACATCACACAGGTTCTGTACACCAACCTATAGGTGGCAGTTCTTTCCTTAATAACTTCTACAGATGTGCAACGATCTAGGCGGTAATTCTTCCCACAATAACTTCTGTGTACTTTGGGTACTGCAGATGTGCAACGATCTAGGTGTTTGTTCTTCCCTCAATAACTCCTGTGTACTTCAGGTACACAAAAGTTATGCAATTCAGAAACCCAGGGTGATGTACGTGTCAATTAAAATTTGCCAACATACTTCATACTTGAATAAGCTCGCACAGATGTATATATAATGATCCATTTTAGTTCATCTTAGAACATTTTCTGTTCTCAGAGTAAAGAAAAGTCACATGATATAGAAATCCACAGTGATATTTGTGTCAGCTTGTATCTACATCCAATAAGCCCAAACAGATGTATATATATATATATATTTTGAACTTCTCTGTACTTGGGGTTTAAGAAAAATCATGAACTCCGGATCCACATGTGTCAACCAAATATTGCCTCACCATGACATCATTACTTAATAAGTCCGCACAGAATTTGTAAAATTCACGTTAGTATCTCTGTGAACAACGTGTGTGTACTAGGGATACAGAAAGCCATGTGGATATACAGAAATCCACAGTGATGTGCGTGTCAATTAAAATTTGCCTCCATGATCAAGTTCCTCCTTGAAAAGCTTTTATGCGCTGGGTAAAAAAATGTCGACCACTGAAAAACTCTTGAAGGAGTGAACTTCTGTACAAGATCTACATGGTAGATCTAGATGGTTTCTTTAAATTAAAAAAGAGTGAAAACAGACATCACACTATTCAGTAATCTCAGAATTATTTCTCCACAACACAGAAGACTCAGTAGATGCTTCTAGTGCTTAGAATTGCAAAATATAAATCTCCATAATCCATAGGCAATAATTCAACTCTGCAGATACCATCTATCTGGAATAACTTGATAAGATAAATACGACCGTTATCAACATGAAATATTTTCTTTAGACTATCTCATGTCTGGATGAACTACATCAAAAAACACATCAGTGACAAGTCTTCTGTGTTTGCCATGTTGAAAAGGCTTCGTGTCAAATAATATTGATATTGATCTCAACGCAATAATTCCCCTCCAAAAGCTTACAAGCGCTTTGCCGAAGAATGAACGTGTATTGTGAATAATAAAATCTATTGGTTCTCAATGTATGCATTAGATGCAGTCTTTGAAGAGAAGAAATACATTCTTTACGATCTATTGAATAAATAACCTTTGAATTTTTCAAAGCTGTCTTTGCTGTAACTTGGTTCAAGCTAATGAAAATGCATAGCGTTAAAGGTTATCTTAGCTTGAAAATATGGAGACAGGTTGGGCTCCTTTCACGATTAACATTTATAATAAAACTAAGATAGGTGATGTGATTTGGAGTTTAACGCCGCTTTCAAGAGTATTTCACTTACATCACGGCTGCTAGTATTATTGCAGGGAGAAAGCCCACAACGCCATGGTGGCTATGCAATGTGGTGAAACCTGCGAGCATCGGCTGGAACTAGCGAACCATGGGTGGTACTACGCTGAAATTCAGTGTAGCATTTCACAAAAACCTTGTTGCATGTAGAACAGTTCTCTACAGCAAACAAAGTTAAAAAGCCCCGGCAAGATTCGAACCCCGGACCTCCTGATCCAAAGCCGAACACACTAACCACTGTGCTATCCTGCCTTGTAAATACTAAGATAACCAGAGTCCTAATTATAAAACATTTCTGTCAGGTAAACAATTTACGAAATTTTTAATCAACAAGCTATCAATATATATCATAGGTAGATTCAGGTACTTTCAAGGGTGGGTGGGGTGTCATGAGTGTGTTTGGGGTGAAGGGTTTGGTTCACCTAGGGTGTTTGTCAAATTTACATGCAAAATCCTTAATTTAAAAGGGAGGGGGGAGGGAGCAGAGGGGGGTCCCTTTTTAATAATTTTTGTTGCATTTTACATGAGTAGCGCAAACACTGTTCATACAAGTAACATTTATCAGTAAATCATCAAAAAAAAGCAGGTGTCAACTTGACCAAAACATATTTACATTTGAATTCAAAGTTGCATATTTAATTAACTTATAGTAATCTGTAGGCTCCTGTTTGATATCTTTGAAATCTGGTGTTCTGTGCTGTATCCTGTTAAATTTGTGATATTTTGTTATTGTCATAATAATGTTGAGAGAATTATTGTTTCTTTGGGAGTAGCCAAGGAACACTCTTTCCTCGGCTATGTTTATATATATATATATTTATTCCGAGAACAGCCAGTTTTTCCTAGTCAGGTAAGTATCATGCATATTATAGTTACAGATTTGGCACACCTGTCTGATAACAACAGGTATCTAATAGCTCTACTGCAACAGTAATCATTGGTGCAACAGGTGGGTAGACAGTGACACATCCTTCAAGAATGTGACACCATGTGACACTATGTGACACTGATCACTTAAATGCATGTGACTTGTAACTTCTTTTCATCTGCTAGTGTTGCTTCAGCAAACACAAGTGCAAAAGCTTTGAATATTTTCTAAACAAGAAAAACACTAGCTTGACATTGCGAAGATTTTTAATTTAACATGACACTACAAAGTATTTCAATATTACAAAGCGGCTTTCACATTCTTTTCATGGAAATCATGAGCAAGGACTATTAGATTTATGATATGAAGAAATATTTTTGACTTCTTAAGGATTTTAAAAAATATATGTTGCCATAAAAAAATAGAACCAAATTTTGTTGTAAATAGTTAACACTTTAAACTGCTGAATCAATTTGTGTCAAAACATTCTGAGGGGCCAGGCTACAAGATTCACAACTCTTTAGCTTAATTGCACACTACTTAACCTATTTTCCATTATAGCAAAATTTAGAGACACTGTCCAAATCCAAAAATCAAGTAAATTTATCAAAACTTGTTACACATCTTTCATTTCATTTCAGTTTTGTGTTTTAGTAATTTTCATTTGTCTGTCAGCTGTTTTGAATTTGTATTTTTATTTATAAAAAGATCTCTTATAAAATTATGCTCTTGTAGCACCAAGAACAGTTTATGAGAATAAAGAATTGAATTGAACTGACTAAGAGTAGACTATCCTGGAATTGTTAAGGATCCTCAGCAGCAAAAGGGTTAATGCTGCCTTTTGATAAACTGGTTCTTTTTATGACAAGTGCTAACGGGCGGGCTTGACATGCTTACCAGTATTATAAACAGTGAACATTCAGTGATTCATTCATATTACATTCTCTTGTCCCATCCAAATAGTTATTTAAAGTTATTTAAAATTATTTTTAAAGTAAACATGATATTGAAAGGTTCAAACATATTAGCAATGTGTATTTCACAACTTTAAAACCTTAAAAACTTGTTCAGGACTTGGAAATAAAATTGCAGATCTTCACTGCCAAGAATTATAAAGTTTAATAGATTTGTGTGAGTGAGTTATTGTTTAACATTGCTTCAGCAGTATCGCAGTAGCAGCGATAGATTTGAATAAATATACATAATTGTAATCGATTCATTAAAAGTCGAATGAATAATATTGCATATTTAACATAAGGTAAATAAGCCTCGGAAGAATGCATTTTACTTTTACATTAGGTTCAGGCGGTACTTCTGAATAATTAACATCAACACACTTAATTTTTTCAAGTAAAGGCTAAAGGGTTAATGTTGTTTACTTGTACACAGGTGAGTTTTCTGAATCATACTTTCCACACGACTGATCTTCTAAATGGGAATTACTCACTTCGGATTCTATCACACCGCTACACGACATTACGGAAAAAGTATGCGACTTGTATGAAGAGAATTGGTGTCAGCGCTAATCCTTGTCACATACCCCTGCCATTAACCTATCACCTTTCTGTTATCCCCTGGTATCCCGGACCCCCTTTATTTTACCTTTTGTCCACCCACCTGACAGGTAGCATAAAAAAGATCAAGGCTGTTAAATAACAATTCTCAGGTATATCCCAACAGCTTTTTGGATGAGAAGGAGCTTTAAAGTCTTTACACATACCTGAAAATTATACCTTTTGTAGCCAACATAATACATTCTGGATAAGTAAAGTCCCGAAACAAGCTAGGATCTATGTAATGATATAGCAGATAAATAAAGTTTCTTAACTTCTATGTACTACAAGACAGCTCAGTGCCTTTTGAATGTTCTTTTACATACTTGAAAATTACACCTTATGGAGAAACGTACCATAAGTATGTAAATTAAGATTTTTGGTGATAAACCAAAAACAAAAGAACATTACCACCATCGTGGTGTAAAAACATCATATTATTTTTAATTCTTAACTAGTCTTTTCTTACTTTTCACTTTTAACACTTTCTAGTTCTAGGCCAGAGGCTATAAGACTAATTTCCGCTTGATGGATAATAGATAAGTAAAGTTTTGTAACTTTTATCTACTAAAGTCCTCAGAAGTATACTTTGTTGTTTTTACGACCTTTTGAAGGCTGAACAAGTGTTAGAGTACCAGAAAAAAGCAAGCACAGCTCACATGAGATGAGGTAATGTGGGGTTTAATGCTGCTTTCAAGAGTATAGTTGACTTATATCTCAGCTGCTGGTATTATTACAGGGAGAAAACCCACTACACCATGTAGCTATGCATTGAAGTGAACCAGTAAATCATGGGTTGTACTGTGATGCAATTCATTGCAACATTGCGTCCAAACTGCATGTAGAACAATTTTCTATAGCAGACAGTGGATATAGCGAAATGAATTCTTTGGTCCATTTGAGTTCTACTGTATGAGCTTATTTGAGCTATGCTCCAGCAACGAAACAAAGTCAGAAAACTTTGCTGTTTTGGGTAAATATTTCAAAAAGTATTTGCACCTTGGAGTTGAATTCTGTAAAAGGCATAATACCAACACATTGGTAAGATACATACAAAATTTGAAGTTTTCAAGTCTTATTAATATATGTGTTTTAGACAATTTTGTTTGGATGGACGCATGGACAGACATGTATATATTGTGACTTTGTGGTCTAAAGCAGTGTGAGGTTATAGACAAGGAAAGTATATGGTCTGTAGATGAGGATGAGGTGTAACTTGACATGACAGGAACATATAACCTAGATGACATAGAGTCTTGGATGTTTGTGATCGACATGTCTCTATCTATCTTCGTCAGGGTTGTGTTTGAAAACTATGTCTTGAATTTGTTCTTGTCAGCAGAGATAAGGTGAGTTGGGGTTTAACGCCGCTTTCAAGAGTATTTCACTTATATCAAGGCTGCTGGTATTATAGCAGGGAGAAAGCCCGCAACACTACATGGTTATGCATTGCGGTGAAACCTGCGAGCATCTGCTGAAACTAGCGAACCATGGGTGGTCCTACACTGAAATTCAGTGCAGCATTGCACCCAAACCGTACTGCCTGTAGAACAGTTCTCTACTGCAGACAAAGTTGCCGTGCCCCTGGCGGGATTCGAACCCCGGACCTCTTGATCCAAGCCGAATGCACTAACCACTGCGCTATCCCACCCCCTGGAACTAGCGAACCATTGGTGGTACTGCGCTGAAATTCAGTGTACAATTGCTTTCTCTACCGCAGACAAAGTTGCCGTATTTGAACCCCGGACCTCTTGATCCGAAACCGAACGTGTTAACCACAGTGCTATCCCACCCTCACACTCCTTGAACTGTCCCTTTAAGATGTCAAAATGAAAAGTGGAATTATAAAATTTCAGATAGGCTCGACTCCTAGCTGCTGTTGTTTATTATTCAAATAAATCTTGTCAGATTTAGCAACTTGAATCAGTTATTGTTTTCAAAAGGTGAATTGCACTGTATATCATCCGTTTATCTTTTCTCAATAGAACTAACATCAAAGATGCAGCCATAAATTTTACAGAGAAAATTGGCGTTTGAACAAAAGTAATTCTTTGAAAATTGTGTGATGTATGTTTAAAGAGTTGACAACAGCACAATAACATCTTCAATTTGTTTCCATAAAGTAAGACGTCTCTCCAGTTTTAAGTTTCATGGCATGTTTATTTGAAGTATCTCCAACTTGCATGCGTAGAAATATTTTGTGAAAAGCTGTAAATCAATAAAAAAATAAATTATTCCACCGATCGGTCATCTTGTTATTGTTTTCAATCAACTTTTTGTTTGTTCGCAATTCCATTTAATGTAAGACAGAAAAACATATATTGATCAGAATTTTCAAAGATGTCAGATAATAATGTATCAAATTTCTCTTAATAAAGAAGATAGAAGCCAAAAAGTAATTAATCTCTTACATTTAAATAAGATACATTTGGAATTGTCATGTTAAACTTTCATAAACTTCAGAATCTATCCATTTAATAGTAACAATTAATGTCTTAATATCTTAATGAATTTAACAATGGATATTATCCTTCAATGGTGTTGAATTTGCCATAAACTGTCAAAATGAAATGTTTGAGACATACCGTAAATCCTTGAATAATTGCCTGCGAATAATCGCCGGGTCTAAGCCTTCTTTGAAATAAATAATCGCCTGCCTTGAATAATAGCCGGGTTAAATTTAGCAAATGTAAATAAAATGTAAAACAAATGGTTATCTCCTTTTCAAACATAATTCCGACATAAGCATATTTATTCGAAGTTTAACCTGACATGTGCTTTGTTTACAATATTCATAATTTAAAACATACTGCATCAATGTTTTGGTCATAATTTTAATTTTTTTTTACATATATATTATGGCTTCGAAATAAAAAATCGGCTGCCTTGAATAATCGCCGCGACGAATCGGTGTTTGAAATTAATAATCGTCGGGCAATTATTCAAGAATTTACGGTACCTTTCCTCCTTCATCTACCATAATGTCAAAAAGTCTCAATTTCTACCCTTTACCGGTCATTATTCATCCTTTCGATACTTAGACAATTTCGTCCACTTTTCACATAAAGGCAAATTTACAGCCTGTCCTACCCTGAAATCGTTGTCTTGTTTGTTATTTTTCTTACTATGAACAGTCACATGACATAAGTCACAAGATACATACAGCAACGTTGAATGGTTGATACAACGTGACGAAGCTGTTACATCACGACCTTCCCGCCCTGGAGACTTGAAAACGACATAAACAGGTGGACGAAATTATAATACACAGACTTCTATACTTAAATCTGTGTGGACGAAATTACGAGATTGGTGGACGAAAATAACCCGACGCATACCCTTACGTTTATGCTATTTCATTCATAAGAGTTACCCCCCTTAGAATATCAGCCAATCATTTTTCTTGTAACAAAGACTCTTCACCTCGGGCTGACTGTTGACCGAGAAGGTCCGAGAGAGGCCAGTGAGGGTTAGAATTCCGGCAAGCGGGGTCAGCCGTTAGAGTGGACGAAATTTGAGGACTTTACTCTATATTTTATAATTTATTTATTAATTATTTATATTTATAATTTCTTTTGTTTAAAACAAATAATATCTTTCAGAATTTGTCGTGTCAAACTGGCATAAACTTTCAAAATGAAATGTAACCAATGTCTCTTTTTCTACCCCCTGCCATCATTCATCTATTTAACACTTATATCTATCATTAATATATTTACAGCGGATGTTATCCCTTGCCGATATTGTCCTGCTACACGACGTCGTCTCATCAACACAAGCCAATCGCTAGTTAGGACGGCTAATTACTCCCTACAGAATGATTAAAATGATCCTTACAAAGAGGATATTACTTCTTCCGAATTAATTACCTTCCGAAGGTCGGCACATGCAAGCTATTATTTTGTTCTGTCTCTGTCATGTTGATAGATTTGTTCATTCCGATAATAACCGCTATACGGTCGCAAATAAATCTAGTCGTGCAATTAACCGAGGTTGGTCGGATATTACAGGGTTATGAGGGATTTGATGGCTTTATGCTTCTCATGGAGATGTGTCCATTTGTAATATATTGTCTTCAGTCGGTAACCCTTTACTTGCTGATACAGAATACAATATACAATATAAAAATAGTTAAATGATGAGTGAGTGATTGTTAAAGGGGCAGAAGCACATTTTTGGCTCAAATAAGTTGAGGTGAGGTGAGGTAAGTTGGGGTTTAACGCTGCTTTCAAGAGTATTTCACTTATATCGTGGCTGCTAGTATTATGGCAGGGAGAAAGCCCGAACGCCATGTGGCTATGCATTGCGGTGAAACCTGCGAGCAACGGCTGGAACTAGCGAACCATGGGTGGTACTGCACTGAAATTCAGTGTAGCATTGCACCCAAACTTAACTGCGTGTAGAACAGTTCTCTACTGCAGAGAAAGTTGCCGTGCCCCTGGCGGGATTCGAACCCCGGACCTCTTGATCCGAAGCCGAACGCGCTAACCACTGCGCTATCCCGCCCCCTCAAATAAGTTGAAATGTATTTGAAAAATAATGTCACCAATAATTAAACACCCTTCTCTTCAGAAAATCATTTAAAAATGAATGTACATGGTTTGGTAAAGCCATGGGAATCAATTTTGTAATTCGAAATAATAATAATTCGAAATAATAATGTGTTCACATTAAAATGGCTGTTATGCAATTTTTGCTTTATACACAACACCGTTTTACCCTCCAAAGTATATATAAATGGCATAAACTATCATTATAAATGGGAAATTTGAAAAATGAAAATTTCAAAACCATTAAAGTGCACTTGGGCTATATTTCAGCTATCAGAAGAGTGAAAATTAATTAGATTTCCTAAGTTGAAGGTGAAAATGTGATAATATCTGCTTTAACTTTCAAAGGTCTTTTTAGCAGCTTAGCCTTCATTCTTTGATAAAAGTGAAAAAATAAAAGTATCTTTAAAATTACCAAAAATATCAACCTTTAAATCTAGCCCAGTAGTACTATTTCTCCGCTTGTCAACCTTCATGGTCCAATATCATCAACATCATACAAGCCAAGCACTCAGAGAAAGCTATCTATAATTAAGTAAAGTAGTTACCTAACTATAAGGTAGACAGTCATGCAAACTTCACTTGTTGTGCATGTGGCAAATCTGATTGGCTTAAATAATACAATTACCTTGGCCAATTGTAGAAGAGCTCTTATCTTGATGAGCTAGCATTATACTATAAATCTACAATCAATTTACAAGATTAGGTTTAAGGTTCTTGATGCAGTTTATTGTACATATACGCACGTCATGCAAATATCTACTTGAAAGTTTTTTTTAACTACACTGATTTCTAACGATTGATTGATTTGCAAAGATTAAAGTTTAATTAATTTCAAAACATTTCTTTATTTCATAAAATATTTATTTATTTATATTGTATTCTATACACAATGTATAAATTCATCTATACACCGTTCTTCCTTTCACTATCAATCCATGCATTTGTGTAACATCAACCTGTTTTGTCTAGCCATTTATTAATCCATTCATATTTTAACCATCCTCCCATCTTTATACCCAATAATATTGTATTCCAGTAGATATTCATATCTATATTAATCATGTTTGTTTGGTATAAAGTATACTGTACTCTTCCATCTAGTCTCGTAATACATTCAGTTATAACTAAGGTTCGATTCTCCGAAAAGTATTTTGGACTGACGTACACACAGATGGACGCACAGACGAACACGTGAAGCACTATATACCCCTGACTACGTATAATTATCTGCAGCCCTCGATATACTTATATAATATACCTACGGCAATAAAATACAGGCGGTCAATGGGACCGACAGTGTGCTTTATGAGAAAATAAAACATGCTCGTGATTTTAGACGACAGCAAGACCGTCGCTTAGCAAATGACGTCATATTTTACGTCACTTTGATTGTTCAATTGCTAGTGAATTTGTTCTACGAGGGGAGGCATTAATATTTTCAAATATAGTTTATACAAATAACATTATATCTCAATGGATTTTATATAACAGCGAGTAACTGTTTTAGGGAATCTCATATAAGAAATAGAAGACTCGTTGTTGTGCTTAATCTGCACTCTTTGTGTTTTATGCTCCCTGTTATGTTTTATTCAACGATTAAGCATGCCAACTCGTCTTCTATTTCTTAAATACATATACATATACATATACAACATATACATATACATATACATATACATATCATCCAAAACTGGCTCTCACAGTAGATATCGCTTGTGTGAGATCAAGCGATATCTAAAAGCGATATCTACATTGTAGATATCGCTACAATCAAATCAGCATAATCCTATTAAATCATCAGTCAATGACATCACAAGGCTTTGACATCACTGAGAACACTGCTGAAGTACTCAAATGGCAGTTTTGTGTTGCAGATATGTTCATTATTTTGCTAATACTTGTTGAAGAATGATTTTGAATGATAAATAAAATCTCACCCTCGGCAAGCCTCGGATATTTGTAACTTTAATCAACTTGTGTTGATATATTTGATATCAGAAGACACTTGGGTGAGATTCTCTATATATTAGGGGTGTAACAATACATCGAACTATCGATGCATCGCAATAGTTGGTTTGGCAATAGTACTATATCGATAGTATATACAAAAACACTATTGCTATCGCAATAGTAACGTTAACTATCGATACTATCAAACTATTAAATTTCCCTTAAATATGAATGATTTACACAAGCCTCACTGCCTTTAATTCAAGATTTCTAATTTTAGAATGTCAACTAGAGATAGGAAATAGCAAAATGACAAAAGTCTTTTCATTCATAATTCCTTTACTGATTTTGGTTCCATAGTCCTTACATCAATTAAAATTTTCTACTAAAACCTATAAGAAATCTAGCTAATTATTGCGTATTTGTACAAAAAACCCTATCGCAATAGTTATTGCAATAGTGAGTTACAATAGTCTATCGCTATCGCAATAGTAAGTGGCAATAGACTATCACTATTGCAATAGTCTCTTTGGGTCAATAGTCACCCCTACTATATATACATATACATATACATCGATGATACATACACATATACATATACGCATGATACTCGACAAGTGCATCACATATAAAAAGGTAAATTAGGACATATGAACGTACTCCTAACCTATATGCAGGTGCTACCTGCGTGTCTACTCGGTCACATATGTCACGCTGTCAGTGAGTAATACATAGCAATAGATAGATAGATAGATATAGATAATGACAAGTGTCATAGATAGACATCGATAGGTGACAGGCAATGATAGCAGGTAATTCATTCACTGTTTTAGGGTCAAGGTGATAACAGCCAGCTGATATGATGAATATCTATGCAGAAGAAGGGGAAGAAAAATATTTCATTATCGTTTTACACGCTAATGTTTGTTTGTAATGACACATTAAAACAATTTCATCAAGCCATGACATCCCCGATCTAAGGCATATAAACAATCTCCTCCCTTACGGTGAACAACTGCAACTGAGATGAGGGGGTGAGGTGAGTTGGGGTTTAACGCCGCTTTCAAGAGTATTTCACTTATATCGCGGCTGCTAGTATTATGGCAGGGAGAAAGCCCGCAACGCCATGTCGCTATGCTTTTCAGTGAAACCTGGGAGCATTGGCTGGAACTAGCGAACCATGGGAGGTACTGCACTGAAATTCAGTGAAGCATTGCACCCAAACCTTTCTGCGTGTATAACAGTTCTCTACTGCAGACAAAGTTACCGTACCATTGGCGGGATTCGAACCTCGGACCTCTTGATCCGAAGCAGAACACGCTAACCCGCTTCAACTGCAACTGATAATATTGATACAGCTTGCTGATCGACAGGCAACAAGAAGAGGTGAGGTGAGCTCAGGATTAACGCCGCTTTCAAGTTTATTTCATTTATATCACAGCCACTTGTATTATTGCAGGCAGAAAGCTCACAACACCTTTGTGGTTATGCATTGTGGTGAAACCTGCAGCTGGAACTAGCAACTCATCTCTGGAACGTACTCTGAAATTCAGTGTAGCATTGCACCCAAACCTTACTGTATGTAGAATAGTTTTCCACAGCAGACAATTTTGCCGAGCCCCTGGTGGGATTCGAACCCTGGACATCTTAATCCAAAGCTGAACGGACTAACCACTGCCCTAAAAGCAGAGTCCAACTGATTTATCTTAAATCTGGAAAAAGAGGGCAATGAGGTGAGGTGAGTTTGGGTTTAACCCCGCTTTCAAGGATATTTCACTTACTGTATATCGCGGTTATGCATCGCGGTGAAACATAGAGCATTGGCTAGAATCGCTGAGATTCAGTGTAGCATTGCACCCAAACCTTACTGTGTGTAGAACAGTTCTCTACTGCAGACAAAGTTGCTGTGCCCCTGGCGGGATTCGGCTATCCCGCCCCTGATACTACATATAGTTCCCTGATCTGTCAACACTATTCACTGATATTGGAGCTGCTGGTATTATTGCAGGGAGAAAGCCTGCAACCACTGTGACTATGCATTGCAGTGAAACCTAAAGAGTCGATTGGAACTAATGTACCCTAAACTCACACCCATTTCGTAAAAAATTAAGTGACACACTTCCTCGAATAATAATTTCCATTTATGTGATTGCTTATAAAGTCCTTCTTGTGACACATAAAACATTCCTTGTGTCTGTTAAAAGTTTTTTTAAAACAACGGAAAAAAAATTCTTTGAGCAACATTAAAGCAAAATAACAACATTTTCAAGATAACAACCCTACACTTTAACTGCAGGTACAAGGGTCCTTAAAGACTTAAAACAAAACATACAAATATTTCCATTGGAAAACATAAATATTTGCGAAAAATCAAGAGTGCTTACTTAATAAAAAGTTGTACTTGCCAAAATATAATTTAAAAAAATAATATTTACACTATTGTGTCCATTAATACTAGACTTTAACTTTGTTTACACAGAACTTGTAAAACTAAAATATTTGCGAAATCAAAAGTGCTTGTTTAATAAATGGTTGTACCTGCCAATTTTAAATTAAAATTTTTTTTTATACTATTGTGTCCATTTATACTTAAGGCTACCTTAACTTGATTGGTTAATGCAGAACTCAAAAAGTTTAGGCGGAAAATGGCAATAGTTGCAAAATCAAACTTGAATTACGTAAATTTCCATAAAATATGAATTCTAACAACTGATCAATGTCAACATTTTTCTTTTATCAAGAAATGAAACAAAGTGTAAGAATCCCGATTTATACCTTTATAAAAAGAGACCACAGACAGAATAAATAATTGTCACAAACACAATCACTTGATCAATGAAAACTCGGAGACATTTGTTTGAGGTAAGTAAATCAATTCGTCATTGACGATGATTTACGATAATCATGCAGTTACTTTCAGCTTGTGGATTAATATATATATATATATATCACGTTTAATATGCATTTGAGTATTAGTCAGAAATGTTCTTTTTCTTTTATGTCTGATGCCTTTTTGTACATATATTTATGAATGCTTTTTAACTTGTAGTAATATATTTAATATATCTTATATCTTGTATATTATCATAGCAGTTTTATAGCATGTATATAGTCTCTCATAACCCTTCTTTACTGGGTGGCTCTTCATTGTTTTAATGTACTATTTCATGATTGTATCTTTACGGAAACGTTGAGGTGAGACTCAAATAAAGAATCTGTCTGTCTGTCTGTCTGTCTGTCTGTCATTAACGATTTTATGGGGAGCAGAGCGGAGAGCAAAATTATGAACATTTATATCTGAGATTTTGGAACTCTTACTCTTAGAAAGTATGTTGGTTGACTTTTTGAAAATAAATATTAAAAATAATAGTAAGTGTTCTTATAAAGCGCTACATAATCAAATCACAGAGCGATTTCTCTAGGCACTAGAGCAATTTTTTCTAACCTTAGATATACAACTCAAATGCAACTCTAATATATTGACATCTATATCTATAGTAAAACCATCAATATAAACATAATCTAACTAACATTTTGCACGTAAGTAAAGAATATATCACTTTGAAAAAAATATTAATATTCATAAAAGAAAACATGATTTTCTGTATATCAACTTCTGTAGACACATATTCATTTTATATATATAATAAAAATCCTATGAATTCTGCTAAGGAAAGCTCTTTTAGATAAAGTGCAAATTTTATCTTCTGTAACAAAAACGTTATTCAATTAAACTAGGTCAGTTTCCTACTGTTAACTCATGAACATGATCCTAACAATGGAAACTGAAATACTGAATACTGAATACTGTGACCTCCAGTTTGAAAAGTTTGTTCAATAGTGAATAAAAACTTTTCGACCTCCATTACAACTTTCACATTTTTAAATAATATGATCACTAAGCAATCTCACAAATGCCAATGTTTAAACGTTCATTTACATCTTTAAATGTTAAAATTATTGAGAAAAAAAAACAACTATAAAGTATCCAATATAAAATTTTATGATAATGATTTGATTCAGGTAAAACTGTTTTTGATTAAATCGTCCTCCAGAAAATATTTTATACAAATTCAAGGTAGAAAAGTCTATTTCACAAATATGCAATTCAGGTGAATTTGAGCTGAAAAAATAATATTGATGTGACAGGTCCCATGTTTTCCAAAAACATGTTTCATGTAAAGCATAATCTAAGTTGAAAAATCAATAGTTACCTGTGAATATTTACGCCAAATGACGTCTTCCGTAGCATTCATTTTGAGTTTAGGAAATCCAACAGCAGGTAAAATCCAACTTGATCCGTTAGAATGTATAAAGGTCACATGAAAGGTGAGATTTTGCAAAAAAACGTAAGACGCCTTGAGTTTGGTTGAAGCGAACCCATCTTGTTTGTATTTAGTGCAGAGCTTCGAACGTGGTCCTGTTTATATGTTGACACAGTGTTTTCACTTCCGAACTCGGAGACCAGAGTTCGAGACACAACAGTTTCACTATGGGCCAATAAGGGACATCAAATTATGTACGCAACGTTGCACAAACTGTAAATCCCTTTAAATAAGTGGCAAGCTTTTCTATAGATGCTTCACATATCTGTGGACAATTGCGTTAAGGAAAATTGAACATGTAAACGTTTTTGTTGTTGGCTTTTATCAGTTGTCAATGCACAAGGATTTTGTTATGCATCTTATAGGAGGTAGAAATATTGTAATAATTGATTTCATGAAAAGTATTCAAAGTTAGATATATGATATGATATGATTGATATTACACATAAGTTGATAATGTAGATAAGATCATTTATAATACTGAATACAATTTGATAGTGATAAATAAATCATACATATAGAGTTTCACAATTACATGTACAAGAAGTAACTAGATATTACAGAAAATGAGATATTGTCTTTTTCGACACTTGAAGATTTAAATCATATTATGACTCACATTCCTAAAAATTATCATGAGGGAAATTAACCTTCATATTAACCATAACAGAAGCTGAAAAATATCAATAAAATTTTATATTTAATTAGAAATTAATTATTCACGATCTCTATGACACATGTCAATGATTAAATTACATTATCCCCATCACACCCACTACAAACAAGTAACCATGGTGAATGGTAAAACTTGTATAAACACACACGTACAAGATACTCAAACGGTCAACAAATAGTTATATTCCAACACAATTAATTTAAGACATGACACTTCAACGACACCTGTCAACAATCTAAATTAACATAATGACATGTACTCTTTCCTGTAAACATCCACAGAGAACGGAAAGGATACAACACTTCTTCAAATCTCCCAAATCCAAACTTGTAAATCCTGCACTTGCAGACAGCAAACAAGTCTTCCTCCAAACAAACACAACAGTTAACCCTTTAACCATGTCCCTGCCAGAGTTGGAGTTTGCTGCCGAACCAGCCTGGGTGTTAAGACACACTAACACAGCATACACTCATCTCCTGACCACTGCACTAACACAGATATACACCTTGCTTGGTTATCAGTCGTCCAATACCCCAACTTGCCAAATGGGTCGTGTCCCGATACTGAAAACGTTTCTTTAACCGTTACTTAATCCATCGATTGCTGTCACGGTCTAGTGAGGAGACTTCACTTTTTCAATGATTGTTGTGACGCTCCATATTTTCCGACAGCGAGATGGTTATCAGCTAATAATGAAAACGTTTCCTTAACCATTAGTTAACCCCTCAGATGTGGCCTCAGTCTAATGGAAACAGATTCAGCTCTTCAACTGCTGTTATTCGACTTCTATCAATGTGTCCATAACTGTTACATTAACTCTTTTGATGGTGTCATGGTTCGCTGAATTTCCTGCTCTGGATTCGGTCATGCTTGACTTGGTACAATAGATTGATAATTAATCCCTGGGAAGTGAGAACGGTTGAATCACATTGTTTGTTAGCCAATGACAAGTTGGAAATGGACACAAAGGGTTAATGTATGTGATAACTCCACGTGAGGCTGTGGTTTTCACACCTCAATCACATCATTGACGAGACCACACAACAGGTTAGCCAGGTTTCACTGGAGAAGTCTGAGTTTGATTCCTAGCTAGTATGAATACATTATCACAGAAAAGTTCAAAACACTTGTCGTTTGTGATATTTCTGAATCATAATATTCAAAGTCAATCTTCTGTCTGTATATATAAAAAACACCAAACCGTATATTAAACGCCAAACAACACTCAAATGGTTAAGATCTTCTGCTAAAGCTTTAGTTTGTGGCTGTTCTGTGTAAAGTGACAAATAAACTGTCACAGTATCACTCAAGAGACTATGTCTTTAATAAACAGTTCAAAGTACACATCTCTTGTCTACATACTTCTGTTGTTTTGTAAAGACAAATATTTTGCAGGCAATAAATCTCTGTCGTCAAAAACGCTTAATGCAGTTTAATATTTGTCCAGATAAAATTCAAAGTTCATTTTTTGTCCAGATACAAACACTTCAAGAATTCATGTAAATCAAAAGTGTTTTTTCAGATTTCTCTCCGATCCATTTTCATATTTCAGAAGTTGAAAACCTGTTTGTATAAATTTCACAAAGTTGATCCACTTGTAGGCCATACAATCAATCACTGAATTATCTCCCTTTGTCAGTGCACTTTGAATCCAATTCCAAGTATTTAACACATCACACTTTCTTGGGCAAACATTTCAGCATCCAACAATCCTCAATCAGATAATCCAAAATTAGTCACTGAATTGTCTCCCTTGAATCAGCTGCACTTGAAACATTCTGCATGAAAGCCTCGATGGCGCAATAAACAGGAGACCATCTGTTTGAGAGGGGATATTTTGATCAAGTCAAGTACTAGAAAAGCAACATCAACAAAGAACCTTTTCCGTGTAAGACTTCATTTCGCTATGGATTTGTTATTTCTGTCAGTAACGAGAATGTTTATATTTATACGCATCCTTGTTCCTGGTAACTTTATCGGTCTCTGACATAAGTATCTTTACTTATTACAACCCACCCACCTGTGTATTCATAATGTCTTTTGCATCCTGCATCCTGTATTCGTATATGGTTAACAAAATTTTTTTGCCAAGTCAGCAAATTTTTACAATTGTTTTTTAGGTTGCAAAGAAATTTCACAAACATTAACATGGAGATTGTTTCCCTTGTGCCTCTTTATCCAAACTTTAGAAACTTTTGAATATTTCAACAAAGATGAGATTGTCATACATAAATTCCAGTCCCCCCACTCCCGAAATTGGTGCTACAGGCCTCAAATAAACTAAAACACAAATATGACGTACAGTGTCAAATATGAAACTGTATACAATATGTCAATTAAATTCTAAGTACTTTAAATATTTCAATCTATGTCATAAACTTCCATCCGAGATCTGTTTCATTGTTATCTATGTGTGCATTCACAGACCAGATGTTACACAGGTGTATTGTGGTGCAACTGGCCAATGATGGTTATAGTTACAATGGTGTGGCTTTGTTACAATTGTGTAACATATTGTAACACTGTGAATTATTAAAGGGAATATCCTCAATTATCCCACAACAACCTGTCAATGTCTGGTAGAGTATGTTATGATACAATTTTATGTTACAATTTTGTTACACCTTTGTCACATGTAAAACCAGGATAATTAGAAAGGTGTATCCTTGATTATTCATAATTATAATCACATCGTCAATTCCGGGTAATCGAGGGTGTTAACAATTAACACTTTAGTTGTTGAATCAAACCATTCAAGACCAGTTTACAGGAATCACAATTCCATGACGAAGGTATTATCATAGATTGACTGGCACTGACAAAAGATGGGTTTACAGAAAATATACGGAGATCTGTAGGTCAGGATAATGTAACTATAAATCATATGAAATCCATCACGTGGTATGTAACGTTGCATTTTAAAAATAAAAAACAGCCCAAATGATCAGGTTCTTCGTTAAAAAATTAATGAACTCTTTCCACATCTCCAAAGTTTTGCTGTAATCTGTCACTGGATATCAGTAAAAGAGGTTTCAGTTACACCGACATGCACAAGAGTTTTGTCAGAATATCCTTAGTATTCGTAAATTTCCATCAGAATATGGATCACAACCATTTCAAATCAGTGTTCAGTTCTCTTGTCTTGAACCGGTGAGGTGAGTTTGGGTTTAACATTGCTTTCAAGAGTATTTCACTTATATCGCTGCTGCTAGTATTGTGGTAGGGAGAAAGCCTGCAACGCCATATGGCAGTGTATTGCAGTGAAACCTGCGAGCATGGGCTGGACTTAGCAAACCATGGGTGGTACTGCACTGAAATTCAGTGTAGCATTGCACCCAAACCTGACTGCGTGTAGAACACTTCTCTACTGCAGACAAAGTTGCCGTGCCCCTGGCGGGATTCGAACCCTGGACCTCTTTATCCAAAGCCGAATGTGCTATCACGCCCCCCAAAAGGAAAAGTAAACTGTTTTTAATGAATCTGTATTCACACAGTAGAGGACACAGAGTCAAGTGGCGACACTGTCCAAGTGTCGAAACACTAGGTGTCGACAAACACAAGAACAAGTCCACCTGTTTCTCAGGTAAATACGAAATTCCAGTACTGTTGACGAGAGACTGGAGATTTTATATCAACGACATACCTGAGACTTGATATTGAGTCCTAACTGCTTCTGGTACATACTGAAGTAGAGGCAAAGTTTCAATTGAAAAGGTTAAGTGACAGTAAAGCACTTTCTTTTCTTCACTTGCTTTTTCATAATATTTCAAATATTTTTTATCAAAGTTCACATTGTTTAATATATTGAACTGTAGATTAGATGTTAAATCTTCGCACTGATTTGTCCTGTCTATAACACAAAATGCACTTTAACCATAAGGTAATCCATATTGACCACAGTTTAATCCAAATCTCCCACAACAATAATCCGTTTGACCAGTTCGACTATCCAGAAGTGATAGCCACACAGTACTGTTAGAGAGGAGAACTGACCATTGTGTGTCTCAACAATACATCTCTTGTCCGAAGCATCCGCTCTCACCTGTCTGCCTCACCTGTCGATAACGAGATGTCCAGTCCAGGTATTTTGGGCGGAGTCAGTTCAAGCCAGTCATGCCGATCATGTCCATCCATCACACAAAGAAATCCCAATCAAGCCAAAAAATGTCAATATCGAGAATCTCCAGACACGTGGGAGAGAATTCTCTTCATCAAATATTTAACAAGGTGATTGTAAACATTCAGGTAGTCTGATTAAGCACCTGAGATCTGAAGGGGAGGGAGATATTTCCCCCTTTCACCTGAAGGGAAGAGAGGAGATATTTCCCCTTTCACCTGAAGGGGGAGGGAGATATTTCCCCCTTTCACCTGAAGGGAAGAGGGGCGATAGCTTCTCTCTCATCTGTCTTCACTTGCACCTTTATGTTATTGTCAGGTAAACACTCATTTATACCTGTGTCCTGCTGGTGCAGTTCACAATTGCATTATCACCTGTATTTCTATTTCTCAGGTAAATGTTTATTGTCACATGGATCTGAGATGTTTGGTGGTTCAGTTCACAATAAATGGTTTGAAACCTTCAAGTATTAACTTTTAGAAATACTTTAAGATACTAATAGAATAAATAAAAATATTCTGTCGGAAGAGTTAGACATTAAAACACTTATTTTTTAAGCAAGAAAACTGCACAAGGTTATGAAGCAAATTTGATATAACATTACCTATAGAATTCACTGAATTCACACATTAATGTAGCAAAATAGTCTAGTTGATATTTATAGTGGAGCTAAAGTGTCAGGTTTTAATTCGTGAAGCAAAATCTCCTGACTAATTATTAAAAGATTGAAAGTCATGACACAAGCTGGTTATCTGCAGTGAAGAAATAGACTGCCAGTCATGCAACTGCAAGTAAAAGATTAATCCTTAACGCATTTAAAGTTTTAAATCAATGACTTTACACAGCCCTGTGCACAACATAATTGATTGAAATAGAGGCTTAGAAAATGAAGTGAATTGGACATTGTAAGGTAATGGGTTAATTTCTGTCATCATTGATTCAAAACAAGCAGTCTGAAAGTCTGTGGGTTAGGGTTAATGGGTTAATTAATATTTATCCCAATTGATTCAAACAACCAGTCAAATAGTCTATAAACTGTTGGTAAAGGGTTAATATCTGTCCTCATCGATTTAAAACAAGCAGTCTGAAAGTCATAGAAACTGTTGGTAAAGGGTTAATTTTGTACACCAAGTTTTCTTGATCTATCAGTTTTCAAGCGACTCCATCTCACTCCTTGCTACGCAGGATTGACGCAGGATTGACACCGAGCATAAAAAATAGTCTGTGAGACGTGTAAAGTGCGCCCTGTGGGTGAAATTGAGTGTTATCAGTCCTCCTCAACATGCGTTCCTTCACTATGTGACTCACCCACTCCAACATCAGCTGTCATACTGAATGATTGATTTTATCAGGAGTGTTCATTTGTCCTCATTTGATGCAAGACTTCAGAAGACATTGCTATGCATTCATTCATGCATCGTTATGCATCGTTATGCCACAGGGTAACTTGAATGAAGATATGCCTATTTTTTAAATGGATATCAGCCAAAAAATTTTACAAATCAAAAATGATTTGTACAAAGATTGAAATTCTAAATTATTGCTAATTCAAATATGATTGAATTCAAGAAATTGGAAATTTTTCACATGGAAATTTTGCTAACAAAACGTTTCATGATATTTTGATGATTTGTACAAAGATTGAAATTTTAAATTTGAAATATGATTTGTCTTGAAAGTTGGTAAGGAACACCAATTAAAGATTAAACTTTATATAAAATATTCCTCTCCTCTAATCCAAAGGTATGAATTCAGAATTACAACAGCATCAAGAAGGTGAGTGAGTGAGTGAGTTATTGTTTAACGCCGCTTCGGCAGTATTGCAGCCATTAGCGGCGAGCATCAAGAAGGTAATGAATTACAAAATCTTGAAGAAATCTTGATTAAACATACAAAAACTTTACATAAAATGTTCTACCACAAAGTAAACAACAATTATCAAGGTGAGGTGAGTTGGGGTTTAACGCCGCTTTCAAGAGTATTTCACTTATATCGCGGCTGCTAGTTTTATGGCAGGGAGAAAGCCAGCAACGCCATGTGGCTATGTATTGCAGTGAAACCTGCGAGCATCGACTGGAACTAGCAAACCATGGGTGGTACTACGTTGAAATTCAGTGTAGTGTTGCACCCAAACCTTACTGCGTGTAGAACAGTTCTCTACAGCAGATGAAGTTGCCGTGCCCCTGTCGGGATTCACAAAAATCAAGTTGAATCCTCAATCACAAGAGCACAAAGAAGAATTTATCACAAAATCTGAGGGTACATTCCTTTTGGGGTCATCACCATGATGAAATGTTTATTAAAAGTTAATAAACATGTAAATAAACATCAAAGATTCAAAGGTACACATCTCAAAAGCACAATGAAGGTACTATCACAAGATCATGAGGGAAAGTTCATTTCTGAAGCAACGTACACCAATATAACATGATGAAGTTACTAGTATATGCCATTGAACTCTTTTCCGCGAGGTCATATTCCATATAAACACCATTCCAACGTTGACGAAAATTTCACAATTTTTACCACACAAAATGGCATCTTCCTTTCTGAAGCAACACCAATATGATGAAAATAATGTTATCAGCCTTTCTTTTTGAGAGAATAATTAACTATACAAGGTATACACATTCTATATGAACACCATTTCACAATTGTTACCACACAAAATGCCATGTATAAGACATTGGTGAAAATAAGGTTAACATCTACCTTTCTTCTTTGAGGATAATTAACTGAACATGGTCATATTCCAAATAAAAACAATTTCAATATTGAGTGAGTGAGTGAGTTATATATTGTTTAACACTGCTTCGGCTGTATTGCAGCCATTAGCGGCGAAATTTCAATATTTATGAAAATTGCACAACATTTAGCACACAGAAGGTAATAAAGTCCCAAGGTCATGTGCCTTTCCTGAACAACTCCAAAATGACATTGATGAAGATTAAGTTCTTATCTGCCGTTTAACACTTTGTCAAGAGAATAATCAACTGCACAGGGTCATATTCCATATGAACATCATTCCAAGGTTGATGACAATCTTGTTCCATACATCTTGTCCTGATAATCACATAAACCCTCGACACATAATGAGACATGTATCCAACAAGAATTCATGAATACTTTCATGACCCTCGGGGAAAAACCAATCCACTGACCCTTACGAAATGACCATCTCGAACAAGCCTCATTTTGACTTAGCAATAACCAATCAGAGACCTTATCAGTTTGGATACATGTACCGTAGTTATTACGCTAATGGTTCCAAGCTTGACCAGACTACCGTTAACCTGCTGTATAAATGTCATAATGTCACCTCATCAAAACTATGAAAGCATCATAATGCTTCTAAATGAAATACATGTCGAAAGTTCATTTTAAACTTTAATAAATGCCCTTACAAGAAAAGCTACTGAAAGTGTCATGAAAAATAAAATCCAGTGCTTATAACGGTAAATATGGTATCTATGAAGTCGATGTTAATTTAGTTTTTTCCCCAAGAATCAATGCCAAATGGGCCATGTGGCATCTCAAACAATCTCTTTCACAGGTGTGTGTTTGGTATTCTTCATAATGCAATTTTTTCGGCCTTTGAAAATTTTGATGAATCGGCAGAATGTATAGACAAGTAGCAGACTCCTAATCAGCGCTAACACCATGAGTCTGGGTGGAATGATTATCACACCATGGCACTCCGATGGTTAACTTTTGTAGTTGATCAACCCCTGGCATGGTCTACAGTTTAACCCTTGGCATGGTCTATCAGTTAACCCTTGGCATGGTCTACAGGTTAACCCTTGGCATGGTCTATCAGTTAACCCTTGGCATGGTCTACAGGTTAACCCTTGGCATGGTCTACAGGTTAACCCTTGGCATGGTCTATCAGTTAACCCTTGGCATGGTCTTTCAGTTAACCCTTGGTATGGTCTATCAGTTAACCCTTGGCATGGTCTATCAGTTAACCCTTGGTATGGTCTTTCAGTTAACCCTTGGCATGGTCTTTCAGTTAACCCTTGGTATGGTCTATCAGTTAACCCTTGGCATGGTCTATCAGTTAACCTTTGGTATGGTCTATCAGTTAACCCTTGGCACTCTGATGGTTAACATGGTAGTTGTTGAACATTTGCCAGGGTCTACAGATTAACCCTTTGATAGTTGTTCAACCCTTGGCATGGTCTATTTAACCCTTAGCCTGATAAATCCCAATCCAGTGATTGTTAACAAAGGAAATGGTTTGGCCATGCTGATGATAGTTATACTGTAAATACTACTTCACTTATTAATGTCAACCATTCTGAGTGACCATTTTATAGGATTGTTGAATATTCTGGGATTGGCAATGTGCTATTCCAGAATCTATCTACTTTATGTGTAGCTTGAGTGTTCAAATGTTTGACATTGAAAGATAAAGTAAGTGATTAAATCTTATTGAAAATGTATGTACAAATTTCCAGTCATGGGTTCTGTGGCTCATCAGACTTTTAATGTTTGATGCACTGTACATGTTCTCCAGATAAAACACAATCCCTTGCCATAACTTAAAAACAAAGATTACCAAATCTATTAAGTGTATGGGATTGATACCAACATGACTTGACACTAAATAATAAAAAAAATATTGATCGCATGGTCGTCTCAATATCACATATTCCTACAGCTTGAGTAATAAAATGTTTGACAATGAAAGGGTCAAGTTGAATCATAATGAAAACATTAAATTTATGTATACTCAGAATGACAAGAGAGTTTTTTCAAGACATAAAACCTCTGCACATCTTTATCTGATAGTACAAGTGTTTTATTTTTAAACATAGATTACAATATCTATTGTCCATTATTGAATTAACCGTGCAATATACTTATAACATTATCTATTATTGTCCATTAATTACTCCAACAAATATCTGGATATATTATCAGCCTGTGATAACAATAAGATAAGACAGAGCACATCACCTTGTGTGAGACAACTGTGCAATATTTTTTACACTATCTTTATACTTGGAAGAGGACTTGAATAATTAATCACATCGATTAGAAATTCTACGGCGCCTCCCAAACAGTTTTAATGATGCATTTATAGCTTCAAAAATAAAATTAATTTAACTTCAACTAGAAATATGTGCATGTGATGCACTGTGATGTCCCCCGCTCCAACTTTCAATCCAACCTAGTCATATTACCCTTATTTTTCACTTATGCTAAGCACTAAGTTCAATACTGCATTAATAATGAGAAATAAAAAATTCAGAATAGCCAAAGTAGCAAAAGGCACCACTCTATCACTAAGTCTAAGCAAATACAAAGTTTGGTGAAAAAATATTGAACGGTTTTGGAGATAGAGGCCGGAAAAGGTCCCTACCCCCAATATGCACTAAGTTCAAATTGTTTCCATGGAAACCAGAAAAAAAAAAAAATTCAGAATAACCAAAATAGCAAAAGGCACCACTCCACCACTAGGTCTAACCACATACCAAGTTTCGTGAAAAAATATTAAACACTTTTTGAGATATGGAAAAGAAAGCATTTCGGAATGACGGAATAACGGAATGACGGAATAACGGCCTGAGGCGGAAACATAATGTCTCCCGAAAAAAATTTCGGGGGACATAAAAACTCTCCTGGAGTTATTTTCTTACAGATGTACCTCGATTGTATATAGTGTTCTTTTATGTGGGAGACTTGTCAATTATTGTTTTTAACAAAACAAAATGTTCAGTTCAGTGACAAAACCAAACTATAATGTATTGTTTACATGAATGGAAAACCGTAATAAAAACAATTTTCTATATGATAACATTTTATAGTTTTCAATTCCACACATGACGTGAAAAGCTTTCTATTGAAGGACATTATTTCAGACAATCAAAGATTTATCACATTTTCAGAAGTTTTCATACACCAATTTCATGGATTTATCGTCATGGAAACAAGGCCATTCAAACCTTGTTATAATCATCTGTCAAGAGTTAATTTATTTTGAACATAAAAGGGTGATTTATTTGGGTGGTCGGATGTCAACATGCGTCAAATTAGAGGTCTTACCATCAAAGCTATCCAAACAAAATGTGCTCAGGTCGGAAGGGTCTATTGTGGGGGGCATGTCTGTTTAAATATCTGACCCTACCCCAATCAACTGTCGAGTAAACGTTGAACTTGAGTCAATTAAAATCCATCACAAAGATCTGTCAAGGAAATCCTGAACGTAAACTCAGAAAAGCTGTCAAGTAAACGTAGAGCTTGAATCAAATCAGCACAGAACCTTATTAAACTCTGCAAATATCAATCAGATATTGCTTTGAAATTTTTAATTGACAACAAATACTGGAATGGGTTCTGTTATTCTGTAATTTGTTGAGAACAGAGTTCGTTGATTTACATATTTATTGGAAATAAACACTGAAAATTTAATTTCCAGAGGGGATGGTATACCATTGTTGTCTTGCTAAACAAAATTGATAGATTTAAAAAATATATTCAAAGGTTGATATTTTGTATTCTATAGTATCAAGTCCAACCTTCATCCGAATATAATTTGAAAGGGATCCTATACTACAGCCAATAGACTGGTAAAAAAAAATCTTTTTCTCAAAATGTTCATACCATATTCTCGTAGATATAAGACCAAACAAAAATCTTGAAAACATGGGGATGGGCTATTAGCCGCAATCAAATCAGTAATCAAATTGAGAATTTAAAAAGAAAAATTATGATTACCATTTCAAACATATTTTTTTAACCTAACTGCAATTTTGCAATTCAGCTAAAATCTCACAAACATATACTAGCTTTAGGACATTCTGGCTTTTAATGTCTTTGCATGTTATTTAATGTCCCCAAAAGTTCTTACACATATTTACTTGCTATACTTCCCTTTTTATGTGTCTACATGCCATCTATTGACTATGGATATTATACATCATTTCATTCATTTCTGTAACAATGTTAAGCTATAACTATTGATTCGTGTAAACAAGAGAATGCCGCAATGTCCACTCACTGGTCAATTTTATGTGCTACCTCCCCTTCTGTGTATGGACAACCGAATCCAATAATCTTTTATAGGCCATTAACCCAGAATCGGAAGTATGTTTTGTTAATTATTAATCTACATACTTTTCTGTTAACCATTTCAATGTTGGCTGTTAGACCGTAACAAAGTTTCCCCACTCGCAGTGCCGATGATTGTTCTAATTGTTTTTATTTTTCAACAAATGAGTGCTTGTCTTTATCAAATCATCTAAATATTAACTTCATTAATATCTTTAAATTTGACAGTGTTTTAATCATGTATTAACAGCATATATGCATGTGTAAACGGGAATATCCTCTTGAGTTTCATTTCCACAAATATCCCCCAATAAAACCGTCAATTTAACATGAAATATCAAGGTCTTGTCAACAATAACAACATATATCATGATATAGCGGGCTCAATTTCAGAAATAAATAATGAAATAATTTACCCAAAAAATAATCCCATAACAATAAATTTCCAATTTTCCCCAAAACACCTGCAGAGATAATTTCTCAGGTGCACTCACCTGTGACGAGATTTTACCTGGGATGAAATAACACCTGAACTACCTGAACTCGTTAATGAAAGCAAGTGTATTGATTGAATTTGATTCCACTGATGACTCATAAATAAACAAATACGCTACAGTTGTGGACAGTGAAAACACTCGTTACATAATGGGAATGGGAAGTATGTCGCTAAAATTGGAATATAATGAAGCGAAAGATTTAGAAGGCAAACATTGAAAGTTCAATATTGATCAACTGAAAATGTCAGAGAAAATAGGTCTGGAATATTAGAGATACAATTTCATCTGCCTTTAGATTGCATCATGGTTAAAAGTATAAAAACATTCAAAAATATTTATGAGATTAATATTATGATGACCAAAATACGTTATTTAGTGCAAAAATCCAATAAATCAGAAATCGGTAAACAATAGCCAACATGAAGGCAAAGTAACTGTAAAAATAAATTAACCAAATTTGAAAAAAATTTAACAACATAATTTACCAAAATATATATACACTTCAAATTCCATTCTCAAGATCTACCACCTGACGAACAAAAATTAAAAATATATACAAATATATAACCATTTCAAGAAGCGTATTGAATTCCAATATCAATAAATAAAAGAAAATGAATCCTTTCAGGACATAATTAGAAAGGAAAGGTACTACATTAAGCTAATAATCAAGAGTGTGTACTTTATCGACCTACTAACGAAGCTGGCGTACCTGAGATGTCAGGTAAATGTTCCCATCTCTCTGTTGTATGATTTATTGATGTACCTGGTATACTCATTATAGATATTAATGAATATACTGAACATGTACTTCATTATCAGTCATGTCTGGGGTC
The DNA here is from genome assembly GCA_936450465.1 of Gibbula magus. Lineage (NCBI taxonomy): Eukaryota > Metazoa > Mollusca > Gastropoda > Trochida > Trochidae > Gibbula > Gibbula magus. The sequence continues at coordinate 15,658,596 of OW388300.1, forward strand.
CGAAATAGTCAAATATGGTCGTAAATTAGCATATATTGAAGAGTTATGCGTGTCAACAGTAGAAATTAGAATCTAAAAAATTAAGCCATTGAAAATTCTGAATAGGCATGACTGCCTCAAAATAATGTATATGATTTGATTTGTCATGCATGGGTGCTTTTAAAAATTATTTCTGATTAAAAGCTGACTTGAGATTGGAAATTGTTATAATTTACAATGCATCACTGATTTTGACAAGTTTTTATAAGGTTGGAATCTGTATTCTTTCACAACATATTAACTCTAAGGTCACTAAGTAAAGTCATGACATACCTGTATATATAATTACGGTATTTCATTATCTATCTGTATATATAAGTCATTATTTCATTATATACGGGAGAAAACATTCTAGTACCAATTGTGATTATAATCCTCATGTGTGTTGAAGTCACACCCTTAGTGTAAAAGAGAAACATATTTTCATTAAATGCATCAGTAGTTTTTCCTAGTTAGTTTTATATAACATGAAGATATATACATTGTACTTTAAAAAAGCAACTAAGCACTTGGTACAAAGGTCACCCTCTCCAAGTTATTTGGACTGATGACATCTTTTTTCAGAAATGAATGACTCCCAATATGTTCAGACAAATTAAGTTACTGAATTCTGTCATTATTAGGGTCAGGGTATACATAGACATATGTAATTTGGTCTTTTCAAAGATGCATTTATAGCAAAAAAGAAGTATATCTTACCTTTCGGTTCGGAAAAGCTATATTTGCGGCTCCTGCCAATATTTTCATATCAAACTTCATGGCGAATTTTGTTTAGGATCCACACACTGAACTCTGCTGAAGAACTTATATATGCAACTTTTGTCACCTGCAGCACCCACTGTGTTAAAGTCTCTTTCTCAGATTACTCAAACAAGTCTCAATTGTGAATTTCACTTCAATGTGGAAACATTCACATTAAATACATAAAAAATCTGCTGATTTTGTTATATCAACAGAGTTCAACAAAAGTGACATTCAAATCCAAGTATTTGAAATAAAATCACTAATGGTTACACCATTTAGAATCCTTTTATCACATTTGTCACAGGAAGATATATCCTTAGTTCATAAATAGAAAAGTTTCATCCTTAAATATGAAGGGCTTTATCATTAGATCAAGAAAAGTTTCAAAATTAACCCACACGGTCAACACTCTATTATCAAACATAGCACTCAGTCCTTTTTCTTTGGTTCTTGAAAAATCTGATAATTCAGTCCAAAACTGAAAGTGCTACTTCCAACACATTCAGATCACAATCCATTTATCCATTGGTCTTTGGGAAAATGTTCCAAAATACACTTGAAATCAATGTTACTCCAGTAACATTTCAGACAATCTTTTCATCCACACACTTCCAGAAATTGTCATCAACAGTGTTTTACTTCTTGGTAATCATCAAAAGTATACCGAGCAACAAAAGTCCAGTCCAGTCCCATTGACTCCTTGACAAAACCTTGACAGAAAGCACTGGTCCCTGCTAAACATCCAGTAGGGAATTTTTCCAACCCTTCAGTATTCCTTATCCAACAGAACACCTCAGGTATCAGAAGATACAGTCAAGTGCTACTCAAGACCCATTCTAACTGTATACCTCAAGTTCATGTGTTCCCCACAGCAATTCAACTCTCTGTCATTATAATGATCTGTCTGTTTATCCATCCGTTCATCAATCAACTGGGTCACAGCTAACAAAGGTCAAGGTCTTTCCTTCAGGCAACAAAGGTCAAGGTCATCACCTCAGGCTAGACATTGTGTAATGACCATGTGACTCCAATGTTCACTCAAGTGCAATGTCAGTGGACAAACGTCTGCACAGGTGTCCAGGGTTATTGAGAATTGCCAGTCAAACCACTGAGGACCATATGGGTTTGTTGTCTGCACATTTGGAAATTCAGATTCAGAAATCAATGTCAAATCTCTGTGAATTAAAGCATATGGTAAGTCAGATTGTCCAGGAAATTCTGATTTACTGATGCCTGAAATCTAAATGTCTGCGAAATCCCTATTACTCACAAGAAGAAAGTAAGCCAATAAGCAGAGATTTCTCTTGCAATCTAGTCTAAAAGCTTATTATGTGATGAGACAATTGTACCATGATGATATCATAAAAACAAAGATTCTTCAAAATTCTTGTTTTACAAGTGATCAACACATTAAAAATGTATTTTTTTAAATATCTTTCCTTCTATCAAAACCTTCAAATGACACCAACTGTTTCCTTCACATCACATAAATTATTTCATCATCATGTGAGATTTGGGCCTAAAGCTTGAATGAGATCCAGATTCTACAAAATGACCCTTCTCTCGACCAAGGATCTTCTCCAACAGCGATCTATCAACAGCACATTGAGGAGATCTGAAGGGTCTTTAGCTTCAAGCACATAAAAATCCCAGATGGTGTTGGTGGATCTGTTGCTAAACACACATCTATCAAAATCAAATCAAAGGCATCTGAAAATACTGCAGCTTCAAGTCCAACAAATCACTCCTTGTATTTCTCAAGTACTGGCTTGAGGGAAAAACAATGGCAAGTTCAAGAGCTTCTATTATCACATCACAGAAAGTTAATCATATCTCGTTCAAAATTGACTGATATAGGTGCAAGATAGAAGATAGATGTTGGTATTTCACGGGGATTATATAATTAACTTGAAGGCAGAATAATGGCAAGTTCAACACCTTCTTTTATCTTATCACAGAAACTTCATTAAATCTCTTATGTGAAGAATAAAGGTGTTGCATAGAGGATTTACTGTGTGTTGGTTTACTAGAAGAAGCTTTGAGGCGAAACAATGGCAAGTCCAACACCTCTTAGCTCATCCAATGATGAAACCTCCTTGAGTAACGGCTACAGGAGCCTCAAATAATCACGGTGAGATAACGTATATAGAGAGTTGCTTCAAGGTGAAACAATGACACATGATGGCTCACCTGTGTCTTACCACTTCAAGTATAGGTGTTGTTCAGTATTACTCTGATGTAACTTGGGTGTCATAACACCCTTGGTGTCATAAGGATGTCAGGTTGCCAACAAATACTTCTCATGAACCAAGGCCAGACAACTCTTCCTTGATTAAATATGAATATATGAATCCTCTTTAATGAAAGATGTAGATTTGTCACAATGCTTGGTCTTCCAGTAGTTGTAAATTTCCCCCCAAAATTGCCAACAAATACTTCTCATGAGACACAATGACAGACAACTCTTCCTTGATTAAACCATATAATCCTCCTTAATGAAACACAGTTGTGTGACGATCTTTGTATTCCAGTTCTTGTGAATTTCCTAAAAAAATTGCAGTGAATCGTCAACACATCATTGCACGCCTTTACATCAGAAAATACACCTTGTTTCTTAAGTAAGCTTTTAAAGATGTGAAGTTATCAGTACATTGTGTAGCATTTAAATCAATAATATGATCACGATGCATCTGAAATGTCACTGCAAGGATGAAATCAACATCTTAGCACAGTAAATCTGTCAACTACAATGTATCCACACCCACGGCTGCAGTCGAACTTCTCCGTCAATAGTGGATGCAGCAACAGCTGTATCCCAATTTATCAGAATCCTGAAGAGCTAAAGGGGCAGTAGCATGTTTTTTCGCTGAAATAAGTTGATGAAATGTATTTGTAAAATAATGTCACCAATAGTAAAAACACCCTTCTCTCTTCAGAAAATCAAGTTAAAAAATGAGTGTACATGGTTCCGTAAAGCCATGGGAATTGTTTTTGGCTTTCTAAATAATAAAATGTGTTCACAATAAAATGGCCGCCATGCAATTTTTGCTTTATATGCAACACTGTTATTACCACTACGGATAATTGGTTTGTGTAATAAGATATTTCACCCTCTAAAGTAAATATGAATGACATAAACTATCATTGTAACTGGGAAATTTGAAAAAATAAAATTGCCCAAAAATGCGCTACTGCCCCTTTAAAACTTCATACTCATGGATCTTTTAAATCCAACACCTTGCATGGCATGACAGAGCTAGTATCCAAGGGGAGTAAGAAACCTGCAGAAGAGAAGATTCACACAAGAACGAATGTCACTTGTATCCAAACGAATCACAATTTACAAGAAACAGTGACAGGACTCAAGAAAAACTTGAAGAAGTTTAATGGCCCATTTTATCAAACTAGATCAAAATCTTGAAGTTTGTGGTATGATGGACACTTTAAATCCACTTGTCACATAGAACACAAACTTCACAATTTACAAGAAACAGTGTCAGGACTCAAGAAAAACTTGAAGAAGTTGTGATGGCCAGTTTTTAAAAACCTTGAAGTTTGCAGGTACTCTGTGGTTACATGGATTCTTTGAATCCACCTAGCGCGAAAGAAGAGAGCTGGAATGTCCAGGAGTGTCAGGAGTGTCCAGGAGCGTCAGGAGTGTCAGGAGTGTCAGGAGCGTCCAGGAGTGTCAGAAGTGTCAGAAGTGTCAGGAGTGTCCAGGAGTGTCAGGAGTGTCCAGGTGTGTCCAGGAGTGTCCAGGAGTGTCAGGAGTGTCCAGGAGTGTCAGGAGCGTCCAAGAGTGTTAGAGGAGGGGCCCCACAACAACTTCACAGGGGTGCCCTAGGGCACTCCTACCCTTACAACATGTGCTATTTTCTCTTTATGAGGGTCGTAAAGAACCTCAAAGGTTTGACACAATGACGGTATTACCATGTATTTAACAAGAGGGTGAGGCGAGGGGGTCGTTGTGTAATAATGCACGCCCTGTTGTGGCCCTGTCCAGGAGACAAGGGAAGTTTTGTAGAGCAAAGAGTAAATCAAATAGTTGATGGGATTCTTTATGCATTGTGACAGCTGCGTGGTAGGTCGGCAGGCTCATGGTGGAAGGATTGGGAGAATTAGATTATAATGAACTTAGGGTGATAAATTGTGGATTTATTTCATGTATGAAAAAGTCATTTGGGGAAACGGCATTGATTTTGTGGTTTGTCTGATAGTTTGATAGACAAATGGAGATAATCCTGTGAGAATCTTGTTTCTGAAGGAAGTCATTAAGGACAAAACTATTTATCAAATTTGACAGCAAAACGTGAAAATAAGAATATTTTTCATATTGTTTCAGAGAAGATATCATGTGTGACTAAAATATTAGAATACTTTGTCTCTTACAAACATGAATAACAAGAAACATAATGTTGATTTTGAATAAAAAAATCAGCAAGTGTGAGCACCATTGATGCTCCAGTTTGATAGTGAAATGGCAAAGCCCCGACTAAAACAGTTTTTGTCTGAAATATTAGAATATTCTCCACTAATTTAAGTCTGTCATACAGACCCCTTAACTTTGTAATCATCTGAGCAAGTCTACAAGAGGACTCAAGATTTTTCTGAAAATGAATTTAACACAGGCTCCTTTTAAATTTTTTTAAACTTAACCAAACAATTCATTTCAGATGCTAAATATTAGATTACTCTGTATCTTCCAAGCATGTTTAACAAGAGATAATTATGATTGATCCATTCAACTTTCTATTTAAAGCTGATGATTATTCCAAAGTTAAAAAGTAACGGAGGTCAAGGTTTCTTAAAAAAAAGACACCAAAATTATTAACCAAAATGTCATATTTTAAAAAAGAAACAAAATTCTTAGCTCACATAGCCTAATCTTGGTAAAACAACCAAGGGATAATTAACGAACAGTTCCAAATTAAATTTACAGGTACATATTGCCATCCTCAAGTCATCTAATTGATTTATAATGGCAGTTGTCATTATCAGGACAGTAACTTACGAGAAGAATTGTGTAGAAGAGCTTTAGTAAGGAATTCCTTCACCTCATTAAATATCACTTAGCAGTAACGGGATTAGTACAGAATTCAACACAATACATCTATGGGCTTATCATACATCAAAGTTGAACGCAAAGCCATTAATCCCAGTGGACATTGGTTACATTGAATGTAATATTACATTAGATCAATAAAGTTGCGTCTCAGTATAAATAAATCTTTGAAGGATTATCAACTGCAAGACCATTGACCTCTTAGTTGAACTGAAAGCAAATCACGCTGAAATATGGTTCCAGATTAACTAAGCAGGATTAGGTGGATTAACGATTTATGGATTATTGCTGGCTGAAAAGATGGGGTTTACCAAATAAGGGATTCACTTAAGTTGGTAGAGCGTCCAAACGAATCTTGAATCTTGAACTTGAATCTTCATGTAATAAAGATGTTATTCTGAAAATTTCACCTTCCTATGCAAACTTGGTTCTGACAAGAAGTTGTTCAAAGGTTTTCGGGAAGCTGACTGGCATGCCCATATTTGAGGTGAGGTGAGCTGGGGTTTAACACCGTTTTCAAGAGTATTTCACTTATATTGCGGCTGCTAGTATTATTGCAGGGAGAATGCCCGCAACGCCATGTGGCTATGCACTGCGGTAAAACCTGCAAGCATCGGCTGGAATTAGCGAACCATGGGTGGTACTGCGCTGAAATTCAGTGTAGCATTGCACCCAAACCTTACTGCGTGTAGAATAGTTCTCTACTGCAGACAAAGTTTCCGTGCCCCTGGCGGGATTCGAACCCCAGACCTCTTGATCCAAAACCAAGCGCGTTAACCACTGCGCTATCCCGCCACCTGCCCATATTTGAGATGGGGTCAGTACCAAATGTACAAAATAAGATCCCCTAGGTGCAAGGTACCACCCCACAAATTTTCAGCTTAGAAGGTACACCAGTTTTGGGGGAGAAGTCGAAAATGTGAAAAGTTTATGGACGACACCTGACGTTTAAGACGGCCCATGCCAAGAACCCAAAAGGTAAAAGGTGGGAGTTGTTGCTACCTTACTCGTTGCTAAGCATTATAAGGATAGAAGAAGCTTTTATTGTACTGTTGGGTGCCAATAGAACAAAATCAAATTTCCAAAATGTTCTGAGGATAATAAGGAAGTATTTTATTTCAGACAACAAGTACATAATCTTACTAATAATATCATGAAATGATTTTTAATTTATCAGATTAAATCCTGGTAACTCTAGGTTCAGTTTTTTAAAATCCCTTTAAATCATTTGGACATACAGGGTAAAACAAGACATTGAACTTACAGCTGTATACTATATTATGACAATCATAATTATTCATAGAAAAAAAAAGAAGAAATCCTTCTTTCTTCATTCTTGAATACAATGGTGTTTTTGACACCTTAGGCATGAACTCTGAATCATAATGATTTGAATTTCTCGAATAAAAACTTAATTTGATCAACTGTCTCAACTAGGCACACATTAGCACTATCGACGATATTCCTTCAAATTTAATTTTAATATAAAATATTCTAGTGGTACTGACTCTTTAAGGGTTAACAGGTGTGTATTTTCACCTGTCGATTACCTATCCTTTGATTGATAGCGCTATTAGCAAATTGCATCAATATCACCCGAAGGCGTTCAAATGTCACCGTGACATTTGCAAGGTCATTCAACCAAGTCTGCCTATAAACGTCACATTTAGTATTTTGATTAACATCAGAAATTGAGCAGTTTAGCCCTGAAGCTAATGACAATGATTAAGAATCATTTATAAATCATTGAAATGTACATTAGATTTCTCTTTGGTAACATATTTATTATTATGTAACGATTAAGCAGAGTCCTGAAATAGAACTTTGATTCTCATTGGTTTTTACTTGTTCACTTATATAATCAATGTCTGACAATATACTGAATATAATCAGTGCATGTTTAAGGAGAATTCTGAATTATACCAAACCTTAAGATCATTGATAAAATATGTATTTTGATTAGGTTTATATTCTTTCAATAATCAAATGTACCAGATCGATAAAAACTGATCAAAGTTAAATACTTAATCATTATTAACACCAATTTTATGCTCTGCATTGATTCTCCTACTGAAATTGACTAAGCATGGAATGGCAAGTATCATATGAAACACAATTTTAAACACATTACCAAGTAGTAATATACCATTACGCCAAGTATTTTTCAGGGACATATTTATTTTGCTAAGAAATCCTCAGAAATACAATCCAACTGGCGCCATAACTGTTCACAGCGAACTGCAGGTACTCAGGTGAGCATCTTTTAAGGAAAATGTTTTCTGTATGTCAAAATCCTCAAAATAAAAAAATGCTATGAACCTGCAAAAATCAAGCTTTTAGCACATACAATTATATAGCAACATTGTATGAATCATCCTGTTGAAGGATATTTGCATCCCCTTATTGTATTACACATTTCACTACAAATAACGTGCCCAGATGAGAGGATCAATGAGGTGAGGTGAGTTGGGGTTTAACGCCGCTTTCAAGAGTATTTCATTTATATCGCAGTTGCTAGTATTATGGCAGGGAGAAAGCCTGCAACGCCATGTGGCTATGCATTGTGGTGAAACCTGCGAGCAATCGGCTGGAACTAGCGAACCATGGGTTGTACTGCGCAGAGATTCGGTGTAGCATTGCACCCAAACCTTACTGCGTGTAGAACAGTTCTCTACTGCAGACAAAGTGTGCAACTTGCAGGATTTGAACCTTTGACCTCTTGATCCCAAGCCGAACGCGCTAACCACTGCGCTATCCTGCCCCAGGACCAATGACCGATCATTAAATTTAAAATCTTAACATTTCATTTGTTGAACGACACTGAACTGCACGCCGTGAAGGGGCAAGCTTAGAGTGCACACACATTACTACCCTGGTGTAAGGACGAACATCGTTATTTTCATTCTAAACTCACTAGGAGTATGCATCCTAGTTGCCAATTAAAATCAATTCCCAAAGGTAACAGCAAGTTTTCAGAACTCATGTCTCAGTGGGGAGGGAATCGACCCTTCAAACTCTCAGTTTATCCAGCAATGAAGCAGGTCACCCATCCATTCGTTGAGCCATGCCCATTCTTGCTGAACTTCACTGATAGCAGTCAACTGAGTTATACACAGGACAACGTGTCACAGGAAACTTAAATCACTGAAATCAAAGTGCACAGGTGTGTTTTAAAAGAAAACCTACCTGGATGGGGTATCCATTCTCGCTGCCGGACACGCTGTATTGAGACCCGCTAATCCGGTCCGCGTACTGGGGATAGCGCTGTGCCAACACCGACATGAACTGTTCACGTTTTTTATCAGATTCCTGCAATTAAATCAATATTGGTAAATCTACAAGTTTTTATCATTGGTTTAATTTCTTTGTTCACTTACAAAAGGACAAAGGAAAGATATTTCTGAAAGTATCTAAAAGGTGACACAGATATGAACTGTCATGTCTTCTATCAGATTCCTGAAAGAAAAAATTATCAAATATTTTTTTCATTAATTCAAACATAAGTTTGTTGAAATCAAATGAATATAATGTATTGCATCTGACTACTTTGGTCCGCGTCATGAGGGAAATACTGCATCGACTCCAGCATTATAACTAGACCTATTCTTCGAGGTTCAACAGATTCCTGCAAAAAACAAGTGTTTGCCACTAACATGGCAATGTCCCCCGCCGTTAACATTGAGTTTAGTAAGACACATCATTTGGTCAAGTGGTATAGTCACCTTGAAAATAAGGTCAAGGTCACCAAAATGAACTGGTGTCTGCGTCATATCCCAATGTTGACAGACACCAACTGACAACTTTGGGTGCTTGGGTTCATGAAATATTGCATTAACAAGATTTCGAAAAGTGGTCAAAGCATTGTGGTGACCTTGAAAATAAGGTAAAGGTGTCTGCGTTAACAAGAAATGTGACGTACTTCTGTGCTGCGGTGGGGGACAAATATTTATTCAATCAAATAATCAACATATTTTATCCAAAAACAACAAAGAAGAATAAATCTAGCTGGAAACATCATGGCACCGTTAGCAACTATAAACAACTATCCAGGATATCGCTTCATACGACACACGACACACGACACACGACACAAGACACATGACGAGGTAGAGCACTGTGTGATCATTTGATTCCTGCAATAAAATTTGTCTGAAACGTGAAAATAAAAATATCATTTTCGAAACAAGAAAATCAACTTCTCTAGATATAAATGAACAACTTCTAAATAAGCAATAAATAACTAAATGAACTCATCTTATATGAAAGGGACAGTTTGTTGAGATTAACTAAGAGAGAATTTGTGTTTTATGATATTAATGCTTGTCATAATCACATCATCTGCAGATTACTGGTCTCAGAATTGCATCAAAGGCGCCAGAAATGGTGGCCTAAAGAGTTTGAATCAGAACGAGACATGTCATTCCAACACACAATCTAAAAGGTGAGGTGAGGTGAGTTTGGGTTTAACGTCGCTTTCAAGAGTATTTCACTTATATTGTGGCTGCTAGTATTATGGCAGGGAGAAAGCCCTCAACGCCATGTGGCTATGCATTGCGGTGAAACCTACGAGCATCGGCTGGAACTAGCGAACAATTGGTGGTACTACGCTGAAATTCAATGTAGCATTGCACCCAAACCGTACTGCGTGTAGAACAGTTCTCTACTGCAGACAAAGTTACAATGCCCCTGGCGGGATTCGAACCCCGGACCTCTTGATCCGAAGCCGAACGCGCCAATCTAAAAGGATATTGCGAAGAAATCTCCCGTTTCAAAACTATCCTCTAGATATCTATGATTTAACATAAATAACTGTTCATGTACAGCGAGACCCCGTTTATCTGTACGATTTGGTCACAGCTGAAAATCGTCCTAATAGCGAGTCGTATGGCTAGGTGAATCATCATTTGCATAGAAATGTACAGAGAAGATTTGAAATACTACCTTGTGAATGGCTGGGTTTCCAGGTATGTGGTGTCTGGATAAATGAGGTCTTATCTCAATTATATTTTAAAACTTTCTGTTTCTTTCCCTAGAGAGCTTACCTTAATCCAACAACATAATCATTATTTAGTAAATATACGCATATTTATTTATATCTGAATAATTCAAATTCACAAATCAATGATCTTGTATAAAGATATTCAGGTTCTAATATTCTGGATCTTTAAGTTTAACTTTTTAATTTATTTCTCGGATGAACTTATTCTTAACGAGCACAACAGATAATTTGGTGGTAATAAGTTTCTGGTCAGTCTGTCTTAATGGACCAAACTGACTTTCAGGTCAATCCATAATGATGTTGGTCAGTACAGCATAATAAAACAAAATCTATCATCAAAATTTATTTACCAAATTAAAATCAATGCAATATGTTCAAAATTAAATTAGTCTAGATAACTTAAGTTTCTTGTTTACTTGGTCTTTATGACATTGGTCAGTACAGAATTGCAGTGTCATAGATGAAGTTGAGCAATAATGAGCACAGATTATAATTGGATGGGTGACCCACTACACAAATACAGTTACTTATCTGAACTGTTATTACCAAGACACATTGAAACACTGTGAAAACAAGGCAAAAGTGAGCTCAACTCAAATACCCCGCCTGTAATTTTTGACGACAGTATTTCACAACAGTATTTAATAAATTGGAAAAATATAATCTAGTCAATCATGTCAATGAATAACAATAATTGTTTTTAATGAAAATATTTCAAAAATTATTTGAACCTTTCAGATGAAACCAATAAAAAGCACAACAATACCAAAGTAACATCCATCCATACCAAACTTGAAATTTCTAAGTCATATAGTTTTTAAGTTGTGCTCTAGAAAAATGCGAAAATTTGAACGTTTTTTGTCAAATTCAAAACATTATTTTAACCTTGGAATTGAAAGCCCTAAAAGGCACATACCACCATATAGGTCCAACAACAAATTTGAAGTTTCCAAATCATATAATCTTTAAGATGAGCTCCGGAAACAATTTGGACAGACGCCCACGCAGACCGCCATATACCCACGACTATTTCGTAGCGGGGGTATAATTTCATTTTGATCAAGAGATTATAAAAAGTGATTTAAACAAGAAGATATTTTGAGTATAAGGGAGCACTTTAATTTAACCCTCTGACTCACAATTGGTCTTGTATGACCGGAAAAATAATGTCAAAATGACATACAAGGATCACGATGACCTGAAATTCCCTCAAGGTCACTGGTAGTTTCGTCATTTTTTATAATTAATTTCAACATATTCCCAGCTGTCATTAAAGATCTAACACAATTGCTCAGGTTTTGCTTTTTCATCCAATTTTCTTGGACATAGATAAATTAGGGTCTGTAGATTGCAGCAAAAAATCTAACATAGATATCCCTAAAGAGGTTGAAGTCACTGAAAAACCGGATATAAAGAGGTGAGACGATTTGGGTTTTAACGCCGCTTTAAAGAGTATTTCACTTATATCACGGCTGCTAGTATTATTGCAGGAAGAAAGCCGGCAACACCATGTGGCTATGCATTGCGGTGAAACCTGCGAGCATCGTCTGGAACTAGTCATGGCTTACCCGAACCATTTACATTCGTTTTAGAACTCTCTTTATTGATCGAGGAGTATTATCTAGCCATTAGTAACACTAACGTTTAAGTGAGATCATTTAATATACTTCAGTAAGCAGAACGTGCTACAGCGCCTTTTACAGAAGTTTGGACAACAGTTTAAAGTGCCGTAAGTTTATGTCAACTTCTTCAGAGTGAGCACAGTTGCAAATATTGTTCTATTTGAGAACTCACGGCAGGTTTGTTTATGTTCGAGTGGCTACTATAACAGTTGTATTTGTAGTAAACAGAGCCACGATACAGAGTAGCACAAAGTAGCGAAGCTAGTTGAAGGGATCCTTAGGCAATCCCTAAACGAATAAATCCATCGTAGGAACAGAATGAAAAACCAAATTTAGACGTTTCAAATGGGACAACTTATTTTCAATTGCTTTAGAAATGTTCAAATGTTTGTTATTCTACTTTTACTTTTGTTTAGATTTTTTTTCTGTAGATAATTTTATATATGTTATGAGGTATTTGAGCTGAAGTGAGTTAGGGTTTAACGCCACTTTCAAGAGTATTACACTTATATCGCGGCTGCTAGTATTATTGCAGGGAGAAAGCCTGCAACACCATTGGGGTTATACATTGTGGTGAAACCTGTGAGCATCGGCATAAATTGGTACGTATACATACATATGTATATATAATACTAGAAAAAATATCAATACAGACATTGTAACTTCATTGGTAAAGGCGTTGCTTGACGATATAGAGGTCCAGGGTTCGAATCCCATCTTCGTTGTTTGTAAAATTTAATTTCTAATTTGACAAAATTTCTTAATTTTACAAGTTTATTTGTTTCCGCAGGTTGAATATCACCGACCATGGTGGTTATGAGACAACAAACCTGCGGAGAAGGTGGTTATGGCATGTAACCTGCAATTTAAATCAAAGAAATAACTTCCAATGTATGATCTTGAATATACATGTCAGTTAGACTTAAGTGGATGCCGAAAGTTCCATAATTGACAATATTCTTGGAAGTGCCAATCAAAGATACAGGTTATAGCATTTACTTGTGCACAAGAATAATCGGAAGCAGATGTTTTCTTAATTGATTGGATTATACAGTTAGAAGTGTATATAGATATATGTTAAAGATCCCTGAAGATGAAATGAAACCAGTAGGAGAGAGAAACTCGGCGTTAATTTTTTGATGACTTGAAGTTGCCATACACCTGGACATTTGACTTTTTGGGCATAGATATAGCTTCGTATTTATTATATGACGAGCAGTGAAATACTGGGATTTATCAGTGAAATAAACTGTCTATCAAGCTACAGTGAAAATAACTTATATTTTCACTGCGAACGGTGACTGATATAATTTGACGTCATAAAACAATGGTCTCGCGCGGCGATTTGGCTTATGACGTCACAGTGTTACTGTGGTGACGGGCTGTTCCTTGAGGCCGCTTGGCGTGAAAACGACCCTTTTCGGACGTAATTACATGGATAATATCATATAATAAATAGAATATCTGTCTTTTCTTGACTAATACCATTATCTCATCTCGTGAGGTAGAAAAGTTATATATTTTCACTCGTGGCTGCGCCACTCGTGAAAATATAACCTTTCTACCTCACTCGAGTGAGTGAGTGAGTGAGTGAGTGAGTTATTGTTTAACGCCGCTTCGGCAGTATTGCAGCCATACCTCACTCGATGAGATAAACATGGTATTAGTCAAGAAAAGACAGATATCCTCTATATATACTTGTATTCTCACCATGTGCATGTCTCTTACTCTATAAGCCTAATTGAGTTATCTCCCTTCAGATTTCATCACAGAACATACAGGAAGGTTTACAAGCTGTAGTGATAAATCTGTTTCCTAAGATTCTATGCAATTACATCTATAAATTTCTTGAAACCTTACAACAGATTTTAATTTCATTAATAAAAAGCAATCAAAATAAATCACTGATTAGGAAAATTAAACTGGAGCAGATGACTATAGAATCAACTATTAAGTGTTAATTTGAGGGTGTTGAATAAAGATTAACCCCTGACATTTTACAAATTGAACTATATGTATCTAATAACTTAACACATTTTTTGCAAACATTTTTTTTCTAAAATTTCCCATTTATAATGATAGTTTATGTCATTTATATTTACTTTAGAGGGTAAAACATCTTATTACACAAACCAATTACGGTAGTGGTAATAGCGGTGTTGCGTATAAAGAAAAACTTGCATGGTGGCCATTTTATTGTGAATTAACACATTTTAATATTTTGAATAACAAAATGATTCCCATGGCTTTACCAACCGTACACTCATTTATTAACTTAATTTTCTGAAGAGAGAAGGGTACGTGTTTACTATTGGTGACATTATTTTTCAAATACATTTGATCAACTTATTTGAGCGAAATAAATGTGCTACTGGCCCTTTAAAATCCAAAGACTGTTGTAAAATTATTTTTTTTAATGACATAAAGAATTACTAAATAAAAGCAAAATTTCAGACCATGACAATTGACAATATTGTAATAAATAAAATTAAATTTTAACCAGTTAACCCTTATATATGGTATTAGATGTATCATTTTGATACACATATAGAGTAAGGATTCTGGAATCCAATTGCAATCACATGTGAAACAATGATACACATGCATACCAGAGATATTTCAATGTTGTTTTACATTTCACATCAAGCGTGTTTATGATTGGAGTCAAAAGTTATGATAATAATTCAACATGTGTCAGTATTTATCTTGAGTTTATCTGTTTAACCTTGAAAACTTTAAAAACAAAAGATTGATAGTTAAATAGTGTTATAATGAATTAGTAAATGTTATGACATTATTGAACCACACTAAAAGATAGGCCAAATCAGAACCAGAGTTTTTTCGCAGCCATGTAATATGTTTTCATATCTCATCATTTGCAATATCTTTAACCTTATATCAAACATTTTAATATAACATTCTATCATTTATTATATTTGATATCTCATCATCAGCAATATCTTTATAAAACCATTGCATTGTGATAACATTAAATCATTTGCTGGATTTTATATCTCATCATTAGGAATATCTTTGTAAAACTTTATAAACTTTATAAAACCATTGCATTGTGATAACATTAAATTATTTGCTGAATTTTATATCTCATCATTAGGAATATCTTTGCAGAAAAAGACAAGAATATTATAGGGATGATCAACTTGTTTATTTTTCAATGGCCACTGAATAATAACGAAGTTGATAATCCATATAATATCTTTTCATGTCTTTTCCACAACACCAACTTCTAGAACGGCTCTCAAACAGTTAAGTAACACACGACTGCAATATCGGTACTTAGTATTTGGCTATTCCAATGCTGTATGAATATTCACGTTCATAAACAGTTTCAATTACCTCAAATCTCAATGGTCGGTATCCTTGGAAACTTGGTACTCCGTTCGGATTCTTAAGAATCCCTTTCATAGGTTTGTCCTCACTACTCGGGACCTGAGGCCTCTGCCTGGGTCGTGATTGTCTCTGAGGCTCAGCCTGAGGATGATGCTGAGCATAAGGATGTTCCTGAGGAATCGGTAAATCTAGAGGATGCGGAAAATCCAGTGGATGCGGAAAATCCAGTGGATGTGGTAAATCCCTTGGATGTAGTAAATCCCTTGGATGTGGCAAGTCCCACGGGTGTTGGTAATCCTGATAATCTGGGTGTTCTCGATAAAAAGGGAGATCCCAAGGATCTTGATAATCCTGATGATATGGATGAGGTTGATCTTGATAAAATGGATGATCTTGATATGGATAATCTCTGTAATATGGATGATCGGGTGGGTAACGTGGATCTCTCGGATAATACTGTGGATGGATTTGATTCTGCGGACGACTAAGTCTCGGGTGACTGTAGGACAGTCTATTTCTCAACTGAGGTTGGGGACGAGGCCGGGAACGATGGGAGCTCGGGGCAGAGTGAGATCTCAAACTAGGTCTGGGTTTGGATCTCTGTCTTGGTCGTGGCTCCGGTTTGGGTTCAGGGTCGGGCTTCCCAAAGTAACTTTCCGAGTCCGAGCGCACCAACCGCTGAGCCCCCTTCGGTTTCGGACTACCAAGACAGGCGAGAAGGGAATCCCGCATTCTAACAACCCCCCACAAGGAGCACAAGGCTAAACATTGCTAATCCGACTCGCATGCCGCGTAATGTTGACATTGTGTTGTCCATTAGGGCTCCTAGAGCATCCAGCAGTAAACAGTGCAAGCATCAGAGAGATATGACCTCACACCTAGTCCACCTGCTCCCACAGTTATGCACACTCGTGCTTTGTGACTGGCAGCATGTACGATGTTGACGAAAAAATTAGTTCATGACTAAACAGCTCAGCTGATTTTTTAACAGTTTAAAGCTTGCTGGAGGAAGTGTTTTTAGCCTGACACTGTCTTGTCACAAGGATATGCTCCTTGAACGGAGTTTTAACGCCAGAGGTCGGAGAATAGTTCCGAGGACACGCACAAGTGTAAACAGATTCCACAGGTATATGACATAATAACAGTGTCCTGTTTAAACTTTCCTTACAAAGATCTTGAAGTGCTGATAATCCCTGAGTATGGCTCGCCCAGAAAATATATTCCTTGTGATAATCCAGAGTTGAAATGTCATGTGTACTATTTACAGAAGCACCTCACTAAGAGACAGTGGACTGATGCAGGGGAATCTATTAGTTGCAAGTCTTTTGAAGGCAGGTTGGGTAAAGGCATCCGTTATCTTCAGTAAAAGAGATATGACATGGAAGGAATGTAATGGATGGAATGATGAGAAGTTGTACACTTGATGGATGATTGAGAGTTGAGGATGAGGTCTTGATGTTGAAATATCTTTGGTTAATTTGTCACAAGTGGAAATAGGGCCACTTAAAAGTGGTCAAAACATATTTCAGTTGATATGTATATCCTTGAATTGGTTAACATTTGCCTTTGGTAACAACTCCTTCATATCACTTTGGCTGGACATGTACGTCACTTTGCTTTCAATATTGTTTGTTTTAAAGTGCAAAAATATTTCTGTCAAGAGAGGGAAAAAATTGAAACACTCACTTTAGGCTGAGGTAGGGATAATCCATTCTAGCACACAACTGGAATGCAGAATTATATGATAAATATCACAATATGGTAGAGATATATCCTGATAGCTGCAATACTCCTTTTTAAACAGAAAATCCGCAGTAAGGGTAAAAAGACAAGGGGCTACACGATCACCCTGTTGTACTCCACACTAAGTGAACTATTTCACTGGCCACACAAGTCACACAATCAGTCAACTGTCAACTTGTGCATGTACTTGCAACTTTGAAGCTGTCAATTTCTCTAAGACCTGTGACCCAGGCCTTAGTTTAATGGACTTTTTGATTGGCAGTCTTCACTCTTTGTTTTTGATATTCTATGTAACTGATCACTTTGAAGGTCATCACAGTGAAGGTATCCGATCATCATTACATCATCACAATGATTTGAGCTGTTAAAAATATTTTTCTCAGAAACTTTTGCTACCTTTTCTGGTACAAGTACTTAGACATTGAAATAGAAACTCTGGCAAACTCACGTATTATTTCCAAGATATCTTTTCTCGCCAAAAATATAAGTTGTTTCTTTCACAGGTATCCAATATTTTCATTCATCTCCAATTTTCAGATTGATTATAAAGGATCCAATATATTCCAATATCTTTCATGTAAGTAAATCCACTGAACAAAAGTGTAAATGAACAATATTATCTCACTTTCACGAACATACACATCATTGTTGAATCAAGATGAACTCTGTTACAAGAGTCTGATACTCCTCCAGTCTTCAACAGAGGCATCTTTGTCACTATCAAAATTCTTCATGACTCGGAGATAAGTCTGGACTTAGCACAATGTTTCTTTTTTACATATTTGTACGGTTTGACACATAAACACATAAGTTTTTCACTTGGAGGCTTGGAACTTGAATTGTTTTCGTTTCGATTCGTTCTTCGTGAGACGTCAGCTTTTACCTGGGTGGTTAAAACGAGTATATCAGTTAAATATTTGAAAGACACTTAGAAATGCTTTGATTTATAATATCAACAACATTTTCCAATCAATTGGACAAATTAACTTTCCCAATGATTCTGATCACATGTGTAAGTGTTATTTTCACTATTTTCATTAAGATTGTAAAATTATCGGAATATGATCAAATATTTCAAAAGGTTAATTAATATGCATTATCAATATTTTTAACATCAACATTGTGTAATTTTTTCAACGATTTTATCATTCACTTTCAATATGCATACAGGTGTTTCCTAGCCAATTTCATCAAGAATTGCAACAGCATAAATCAATAAATCATCATTATAGATTGTCTAAAAATGATTTTCACTTCGGAAAATAATTTGTGTACCTTAAAAGCACACAATTACATTGATTTTGATCTGAAATACATGTTCCTTTATTCAGTGAATATCAAAATCTCATAAAACTCTCCTTCTGTCCTATTCACATGACATTGTATTAACTAATTATTACCTGTCGTGTGGGAAATTCACACCTGAAGTAACTTCATTAATTATTCACAAAGGATGCCCTGCAGGTAACAATAATTAACTGATTACAGAGATATTGTTGCCAAATGTGATAGGACAGGTGTCTGTTTAGAAAATTTGATTTAACTCACAATGCCCTCAAAGAAATGACTCTAACTTATGAATAAATAATGAAAATTTACCTGAGAGAAAAACCTTATCAATTATTTAATTAATGGAGTATTATTTTAAAATGTTTTAAAACAGGGATGTAATTCAAATCAAGTTTGCTGTTCTGTATGAAAATGACTCAAACAAAGGACAATTTACCTGAGAGCAAATACCTGTAAAGTAACTATAAATTTTGTTGTTATTTGGAAATTCTTATTTAATATGTAAAAGAATAATTCAAACTCATAAATAAAATACCTCGATCAATATAACATGATGTTTTAAAAGGTTTAATTAAACTTTAATTAATAAAGTACTTTTTCTTTGAAATTTAAAAAATGATTGAAAAGATAATTTTACCTGAGATCATCCCCTTATCAGGACAATTGATTTGAAAACCTGTCACATCACATCGACATATTTAACTCCTATTGAAACTGTTCCAGGAAATGTCATTTAGGGTTTCCATGAGGACATGAGTAATTACTTTGGCTTGATTGCAAAAAAAACAAAATTTCTCCATTCCTAGAATAATCAGTTTGGCTTGATAGCAAAACAAAATTTCTCTGTTCCTAGAATAATTACTTTGGCTTAATTAATAATAGCAATAAAACAAAATTTCTCCATTCCTAGAATAATCAGTTTGGCTTGATAGCATAACAAAATTTCTCTGTTCCTAGAATAATTACTTTGGCTTAATTAATAATAGCAGTAAAACAAAATTTCTCCATTCCTAGAATAATTACTTTGACTTTATAGCAAAACAAATTTTCTCCGTTCCTCGAATAATCACTTTGGCTTTATAGCAACAAAAAAAAGCAAAATTTCTGCAGTCCTAGAATAATAACTTTGGCTTTATAGCAATAAAACAAAATTTTTCTGTTCCTAAAATAATAACTTTGGCTTCATAGCAATAAAACAAAATTTCTCCATTCCTAGAATAATTACTTTGGCTTGATAGCAAAACAAAAAATATCTCAGTTCCCAGGTAAACGAATTTGAAAGCTTAAATTTCCAAGGACATGTTGTATTTGTTAGCCACTCTAAACTAACTACATAGCCTGTCTACCAGTCTCCAGATCACATTAACTTTATAAACCTGTACAAATAATCATTTTAAATTGCAAGGCAGTACATTCTGACCATTTATATGCTCAAAATAAATCAATATTATCTACTTTTGATATAGTGCTCTTCAATCATTTATATACTAGTCGAGGCGTAAAAAAAAAACACATTTTCAGGGCAATAACAAAGTACCACAAAATAGCCGGATATTTCTGATATTTATACTTTTTAGGTTATTCTAAATACTAATATTTTTGTAAAAAATCTTTTTAGAAAATAAAAATCAGTTTAAAGGTCAAGAAACAGTCTATATAAAAATGACCTTGGATTGGCAGTAGTGGACACTGTCCAAACATCTCACTGGTCAGTATGTAGAAGTCCCTGTATGTCATTGGTCAAAGACATTCCATGTTGACTGCATATATCATAATTCTATGAATTTTTTAAAGTCATCTTTCAATATCTATAAAGAAGAAACCCACAGACTTATACCAAGTATAATAACAAAACAACACCTAAATCAAATTCCGATAAAAACTTTGGTTTCATAAATTTTAAGAATTTATTGAATGCTTTTCAAAAATATTTGGGTCTCCTTTTCAATACAAGGCTGATGACCGAACCGGGCCAAGTGCAAGTTTCTATCAATAATGACCTTGGCTTGGTCAGCAGTGGACACTGTCCATGATAAATATCCTCTGACCAGTAAACATGGTGTAGCGGTCTCCCTGTGGTCGTTACTTGTTACTCGTGGTCGTTAGAGTTACTCAGTGTATAGTCTGGGGAACAGTCAGTACTGGAGATTCAGTAGGCGATATTGTCCTGAATTATTAATGCAGAGGATGCAAAACTGGTCATAAATCTCTAGTTGTCTATTTAACGAAGAAACATGGAAATTCTTGAGAAAATGTTTCATTTAGAATTAAGACAAAAGATGGTCGAAAGAAAACAATTCTGCCAGTCTAGGTTTCGGTCATCTATGCGGTTCCTGTTCAATATTTAATAAATTGTTGATATTTTTTATGGATAAATAAGAAGAATAGGTTTTTCATATACTAAGCATCAATCTAGAGGTGATGTTATTTTAAGTTTAACGCCGCTTTCAAGAGTGTTTCACTTATATCATGGCTGCTGGTAATATTGCAGGGAGAAAGCCCCCAATGCCATGTGGCTATGTATTGTGGTTAAACCTGCGAGCATTGGCTGGAACTAGCAAACCATGGGTGGTACTGCACTGAAATTTTAGTGTAGCATTGCATTCAAACCTTACTGCAGACAAAGCTCCTGAGCTTCTGGTGGGATTCAAATCCGGACCCTTGATCCAATATCAGCCTTGTAATGATTGATACAAAGATCATATTTTAATAAAAACTAATTTTACCGATTG
Organism: Gibbula magus; assembly: GCA_936450465.1. Taxonomy (NCBI): domain Eukaryota; kingdom Metazoa; phylum Mollusca; class Gastropoda; order Trochida; family Trochidae; genus Gibbula; species Gibbula magus. Next base: position 15,680,178 of record OW388300.1, read on the forward strand.
TTTCAATATTTGTGACCACCTGAGCTTGTCGTCCATTAATATTTAGTCTCATGTTGCACATTAGAAGATCTGTCATCATTTTGCTCAAATGAAAATCCATATCTAATCTATTTAGATAAATTAAAACATGAATTAATATTTGTTTAATACAAATACAAAATTACAAAAATTGTGAATGGATGTCAACATCATATGCTGTCCATTATTAAGATGAATAATATAAACAGTATTTGTTTGAATGAATTATCAATGTGAAATCAATAACATAATAAAAATAGGATATCAGATGATTAATTAAAGGCATTTTGTGTCATGAAAGTTCCCTTTAACAATAACTAACTAAAAATAATAATTGGATAATGGGATTTTTTCAAAGATAATTTCGTTCAATATACATACATATAGCGTAATCAATAACAATTACGGTAATGAAAAATTGCAGAAAATTAAATAAACAAAAAGTTAATTGAAAACAGATTAATATCAATTTTCAATTACAAATCTCAATCAATAATCTCACCTACTTCAAAAATGAATAAACAAATATAAATCGAAGAAAGAGAATAAATATTTACGTTTCTCTTGCAAAAAATCCACAAGCTAACACAAGAAGGAATACATAGCAAATCCTATTCCTTTCAAAGCTCTGATAACAAGCCAAATGGCAACGATCAAGACGTCACCGAGTAACAGAAATTGAGATATCCTTGATGAGAAATTAGGTCAAAAGAACTGGAGAAATTCCCGGCAACAGAACTTGAGATATTCCCGGGAATGCCACTAGCTGAATGTATGAGTCACCAGTGCTACAAAGCAGAGATCAGAAACCACTAAACTACTAGCTTCCATAGTATCAGTACTAGTGCATTTATCACTGACAAGAGTGAAGCGAGGGGGGGGGGGGGGGGAGGAGGAGTGGGGGAGGGAGAGGAGATTATGATAGTTAATATGCAGGGGATGGATGGTGTTTAATTTTACAGCTTTAGTAATTCAATGACTTCATTTATCTCGGACAAGGGGTGGGGGGGAGAGGAGAGGAGAGGAGAGGAGAGGAGAGGAGAGGAGAGAGAGAGAGAGAGAGAGAGAGAGAGAGAGAGAGAGAGAGAGAGAGAGAGAGAGAGAGAGAGACAGAGAGAGACAGAGAGAGACAGAGAGAGACACAGAGAGAGAGAGAGACAGAGAGAGAGAGACAGAGATTTTGTTTTGGGGTTGGGGTTGGGAAAAATTTCTACACTGCATTATCACATTATCTAGAGTAATGCACTGACTACATTTATCACTAACAAGAATGAAAGGGGATATGATTGGTTGGGAAAAGAGATGGGAAAATGTTAAAGTTAAGTTAATGAGTTAAAAAGGACAAAAACAGAGAGAGTTGATGGTTGAATCTGCTGGGGCCGTGGCACAAGTTAGAGGTTCATTTCTACATAGTTGATATGAGAAACCATTTAAGTGAGCACTGTCATAATATCTGAAACTGTGGACTAATTGAATTTTTTTCCGTTGACAGAAGAGAAGAAGGGTTGGTTGTAAGGGGAAGGGCAGGCTCATGCATATTGATGGGTTCCATTTATTGAGTTAATATGCATGGAGAGATATATGCATGATATTTCCAAAGAAATCACAAAATTATTCTCTCTATCATGGTTTCTATAGTGTGGTGACTTGGGGTTTAACGCCACTTTCAAGATTATTTCACTCATATCACGGCTTCTAGTATTATTGCATTGAGAAAGCCCTCAACGTCATGTGGCTATGCATTGCGGTGAAACCTACGAGCATCGGCTGGAACTAGCGAATCATGGGTGGAACTACGCTGAAATTCAGTGTAGCATAGCACCCAAACCTTACTGTGTGTAGAACAGTTCTCTACTGCAGACAAAATTGCTGAGCCCCTGGCAGGATAAGAACCCCGGACCTCTTGATCTGAACGTGCTAACCACTGCTATCTCGCCCCTTGTAGGGAGAATGGAAGGTACATATTTACACAGTTGATGTAGGATAAGAAATCACTTGACAACTGTGGACTTTCATAGTAGTTCAAGTAATACAGTGACACACTATACAGGAATGTTTAAAGGGACAGTTCTATCAAGGTATCCACCATTTTGTGCATTACATGAAATGAGAGAAACACTGTTTTTATGTCACCTTAAATATAAAAAACCCTCTTTTAAGAAGGCAAGATGGAAGACAAGATTGAAAAGAAGGAAATTCACAGATGTCAAAAAGGATAAAAAAAACATAAATTTTAAAACTAATACAAGAATCATAGTCTGTCGTCCAGACCCCTTAATTTTTAAAGAGCCCAGGCAAGTCTACAACAAGACTACAAAGCTCAGTTTAAAATGAACTCATCTCAGAGACTCCTTTTCATTTTTTTTTTCTTAAAATTTTAAAATTTAAAAAATAAATTCATTTCAGAGGCTAAATGTTAGATGAGGAGAATCCGTGAATTGAGGTTGAAAAGTTGATTTGTTCCACAGAGATGATCATATTTGTTATAAAGGCTAAGTGAAGAAGGACCAGGAGACCATAACACAGGCTATGTGTATTTATATCAGAAAACATTCTCAGGTATACGACTATCTTAATGTATAATAATACAAAAATGCTTCTTATCACGTTCATATTCATTATCAGGAAAGTGTTACCTGCATAATGGCAATATACCAGTGTTCAAATGGCAAATAATAATATTTTTATACAAATATGCACTTTTATAATTATTTATATTTTTAAAGCTGGTGATTTATTTTACCTACAACAGTGAAGGTTTATGCAGAACTAACTGACAAGTAATAGAACTCATCAGAATACAAAATATATAATTTTGATTAAATTCAATAATGTTTAGGTGTAGTTTCGTCAGGTTTATACTACAACAGAGAGAGGGTTAAGTATGGAAATCCCCCACTTACAAATATAGTAACCACTGAGATTGATTTTATATGATTATATTTTTCTTCATGAAATGAATGGCAGACTTGCAAACTGAAATGAATTTATAAATGTAGATATTGCAATAAAAATATGAATATTAGTCTGGGAGAATTTTTTATATTTCATGCATTATAAAAATAATAATAAACACCTGTCCTATGTAAATATTACATCAATCGACAATTTTATATTTTACCTGTACCACAGGAAGATATATACACCTGTCACCGTGTAGACATAATACTTATCTGAGAATCTAAATACCTATATTATCCCCATGTGATTGGCACCGAGCGGATCCGAAGGGCACATCACAATTTATTCCATGATGAAAACAGACAGGGGCAATAACCCCCCAGACGTTGAGGAATTAATCTGCATGTATGGTTCACGTGACGATGTCATACTACACACGATCTAGAACACGTCGCACATGATACCTCGTCATATATGATCTTCAGAATAATTCCAACTGTACCTATTTCAGGTCATAGATATCCGATGGGGTCAATATTATGGCACTGATCCAGAAAAACAATTCCTACAAAGATTTCAATAAGAGTTAGTTGAACAAATCTTTGAATCTCTTTCAAAGAGGCATTCTTGCCTTGTCAACACTGATCGCTTGAATACATTTTTCACACTTATTTCCAGGAACAGTCGATCAAATACATCATCAAGAACACATCTTGTCATGTCTCGAGAAATTCAGCCAAATACATCATCAAGAACACATCTTGTCATGTCTCGAGAAATCCAGCGTAACAAAGTGCATTGATCTTTGTGCACAAAGTACACATAGCAGTGCTCAACTGATTTCAAGAATAAATTTTCACACACCTTTTTCAGGACTGTCAGTGAAAGACACGAGGATTGTCATGTGGCCTGAGACACGCTGAACAACACTGACAGAACAGGCTGATATGACAGTAGACAGATCCAATATTGACAGGGAGAATTAGATCCACGTATCTATAAACAGATCACAATTCTCTACATTTCCTGTATTTCACAAGCTTGATCCAAAGAAGCTCCTAGCAGGATCTAGGAGCATCACACAAGAGAATCCTCCCTACATACCACGATGTAAACACAACTCCTCACACTGCAGCCGGCATTTAACTATCATTGGTTCTCCTTTGGTGTCCATAGAGGCTGGGCTCCATTCTGGTGACCATAGCGATGTCTCGGCGAGGAACTGCCGCAGCTAACGGGCTACTCTCTGGCCAAGCAGTTTCATTGATTGGGACAAGAGATGCCTCCGTTAATTAGGCCACATTCCCAGAGAAAAGAGTGGCATGCGTTCTGTCACATGTGTAAACATCTATTGTGACGATACAAGGAGATTTAACAGAACAAATACAGCCAATGGAATGCGAGCGTGAAAGCCTTGTTACCGTGGTAGCTTCATATTCTGTGAATGTCATGGTTCACGGTCATGTCTGTTATGTCACTGTTAGTCCATGGTTGGAAATGGTGCGGATGTAAGCTACTGTCATCCTTTGTCTGTTAGTCCTTGCAACCAGACTGGACTTCACCGGGACGAGAGTTGTGTAGAACAGGTGTTTCTGTTTCTGTGGTAATTGGAATTTTGTATTCTTGAATGCCATAATATACTTCAGATTTGTCACTTCTATAACTGTTGGTCTGACAAATAGAATTGATGTAGGCCAGTCTCATCAAGGCCTCAGTCGGTTGTTGACTTCACTAGAATTAGAGCTGGTGAATATAACTGGTATATCTGTTACAGTGGTAATCATATTTGTATTCATGAATGTCCTCATTTACTTTACAGACGTGTCAGATCTAGAACCGTAAGTCATACCAACCTTGACGTTGAAAATAGTTGCGAGAATTTACCTCAATGAGAGTTTTCTCAATTGCAGATGGTAGTTCAAACAATCGATACTTTGGCGTTTCCTAAGATCTGACGAACTCTAAACACCTTTGTCTGTTTCCATGGTAATTGTAGCTTAAAATTTGTATTCTGTGAAAATCATGGTGTGATGATGTCTGTTTTTGTCACTAGTGGTCCACATCTGAGATTAAAAATACTACTAGGATACAACCATGTATATGATAGTTACTTTTGTTGCCTTGGTAACGGTAGCTTCATTTTAATGATGCAGTGGCAGCTTGTATAGTTATGTCATCATCTCCACCAAACTGGTAGTTACTAGTAGTTAGGGGTTATATAATAGCATTACTGCCGGTTAGGATGTCAGTTTGTGTCCTTCTCATTCACAATGGCATCATTAGAGTATTTACAATTTGGACCATGGGTCATATTTCAATGAAAATGAATAACATAGTTAGTACAGGTTATAAGCCCCTACTCAGAGATGGTATTATATGGATGCTAACAATAATTACTATGATTACAATGAATTTTTTTTTATAACTTTCATATTAATAAGTCAGGAATAAGCAAGGGTGAACCATCCCTTGTCAGCCGCCCTCTCTCACCGTGGAAAACGCCCAGAGATAAATATTAATAAGTTGTTATGGTAGAAATCTTGTCAGATCAAGCGATATCTACAAGCGATGACTACGTGTAGATATCTACAAGCGATAACTACGTGTAGATATCTACAAGCGATGACTACGTGTAGATATCTACAAGCGATATCTACGTGTAGATATCTACAAGCGATGTCTACGTGTAGATATCTACAAGCGATGTCTACGTGTAGATATCTACAAGCGATGTCTACGTGTAGATATCTACAAGCGGTGTCTACGTGTAGATATCTACAAGCGATGTCTACGTGTAGATATCTACAAGCGATGTCTACGTGGAGATATCTACAAGCGATGTCTACGTGTAGATATCTACAAGCGATGTCTACGTGTAGATATCTACAAGCGATGTCTACGTGTAGATATCTACAAGCGATGTCTACAAGCGATATCTACAAGCGATGTCTACGTGTAGATATCGCTACAATCAAATCATTATAATCCTGTTATATCATCAGTTAATGACATCACAAGGCTTTGACATCACCATGAAGAGTACTGACAATGCTATGACATCACAAAGTTTATGATGTCACAACGCTATGACCTCAATGAAATCACTACTGAGGAAGCTAAATGAGTTTTGTGTTTTTTTAGTAATAATTGTTGAAGAAAGATTTTGAATGATAAATAAAGTCTCACCTTCGTGTCTTCTGATAAAAATATATAAACACTCGTTGATTAAAGTACAAATATCCTTAGCAAACCTTGGATATTTGTAACTTTAATAAACTTATGTTGATATATTGGATATCAGAACACACTTTGGCGAGATTCTCTATTTATGAAGAATGAGTACACTATCATTATAGATACCATCATAATTTCAACATCCTCTTTTGATTAAAGTAAAAATATCCTTGGCAAGCCTTGTATATTTGTAACCTTAATGAACTCATGTTGATATATTTGATATCAGAAGACATTTTGGTGAGATTCTCTATTTAAATAAAAGAGTACACCCATAATTTTCTTCAAAATGAAAGAGTACACCTGCGATCTCACCTCTCATCTACCTGCCCAGGTAACTGATTAATATCATGACAATGACAACATCCTCTATCCCTGTGTGAACAAAGGAACTCACTATCTATAACTTCTCTGCTTCCTGTCTCCAGTTACAGACAATGCACAACTAACCATGATGGTACGTACTGCACACAAAGCCAGTTCGCAGCCGATTGTTACTGTTAGAACTCTCATGGAGTCTCGGAATCAAATTACTACCTGGCAACTAATCGATGCTGCATCACTGTCACTTTAGATAATTATAGTCCTGCTCACATGGTCTTGTGTAGATCACTTGTTAACACCTCGATTTCGAGGGTTTGGTTCACATGTAAATTTGAGGGTTTGGGACCATAAAAATTTAATTTCAGGGTTTGTGTACATTATTTATCATGCAATATGTCAAATCTGGGTCTTTGATATTTATCTGTTAATACCTCAAATATGAGGGTTTGGTTCACATGATAAACCTCAAATTTGAGGGTTTGGTTCACATAACACCTCAAATATGAGGGTATGGTTAACTTGTGTATTTAATCAAATCTGAAGGCATGTTGCACAAAACAGTACCTCAAATATGTGGGTACGGTTACTTTGCATATATATTCAAATATAAGGTTTACTGGTATACAGATATACCTTTGCTGATTAACGTGTCTGATAATGAATCACAGACCACAAATTTCAGACAATTGAAGTAATTTAGTGATAAAAACTACTGCATGTAGACAGTGAAGCAAAGTGCAACTCGTTAGCAGACACGTTAATCAGCTTAGAGATATAAAAGTGATCTCATTTTTATCTTCGACGCAGTGTCCCTTTAAGGTTTAGTTCACTTGTAAATATCTCAAATTTGAGGGTCATTGGTTCACTGCAAATACCATAAATTCAAAGGTTTAGTCCAACAATCAATATCCCACATGTGAGGATTTATTTCACCTACCCATACCTCAATTTGAGGGGTTGTTCCCTATGATTAAGGTGTTAATTACATGCTGTGAAAATGACAGGTTTGTCAACACTGTTACAAATGGTGGATGAAATTGAAGCTCATGGCGGGGTAGCAGGAGACTCCAATCTGCAATTAAAAGGTTCATCACTATAATTAACTCAGTCGTTTTCATGTCAACAGTAGTTTCCTGTGGTGAAATATCTAATTTGCAGCACACTAAGAATGTCATGATAATTTTGTCATAATAACAAAATTATTGTTGTAAAAATAATGTTTATGAGGATTTATTTGGATGCTGGAAATCTACCATGAATAGAACTGACACTTTGGATTGAAAAAAAAAATCATTTCAATAATGATTTAATGTTGAATAGAATTTTAATCATATGTTCTATTAATGCTTTTATAACATGTCCTTTTTGAATTAATATAAAACAATATTATTTCAGGAAATATAATTTTTTTTAGACATGACTAAAGAATTTTCTATGGAATTTATATTTATAATTACTGTACCTTCATCTTTATGATTATATTTTTAAAACTTCTTTAATTTCGATCATATTCAATTTATCTAGATTAACTGAATTAGGATCTAGACAGTATTAAAGGCTCCTAATTTGTGCACAGTAATGCATATATATATACATGTAGACTAAAATTTAGTCTATGGAATTGTTTTTAGTTACTGTACTTTCATCCTTATGGTTTTATATTTTTCAATGCTACCAGTTGTGTATTCAGTTTATCTAGACTTGCTGAATTAGGATCTAGACTGTATTAAAGGCTCCTAATTTTTACACAGTCATGCATATATATACATTGGGCAAGACTAGTAGTGACTTTTCATTAAAATTAAAAAAAACTTTTATCATGTGGTAATTTTTCTTGAAAGTATTCAAGCCCAATGAAGCAATACAGTACAATTCTGAATTATCTTCAGACTATTTCTGATATCAGACAATGCAGACCAACCAGGACATGGCAGGCTACAGGTTAAGTCAACAGGGAGCACACCAGCGTCTACATTCAGATAGGCCCATGTAAAAACTATGCAACACTGGAATGGAAGTCACGCTTATCACATCGATTGTTCACGAAGCTTTCATCGCCACAGCTGCACCAGGGTCAAAGTTCAAACATGCCAATCACAAAGGTGTTAATTCACTGACATATTTTAACATGCATTTCCATGTTTATCCATCTAGAAAAGCGTTAATTTATTGACACATCTGAGCATGTTCCACTTTAATCCATATAAATTATTGATTATCAATGTACTGATTCATATGATATATTAATTTTACATCAGATTAAAAAATGACGTCCGAGACAATTAACCATTGTTTAGCAGCCTGTTCAATGTTATCAAAATAAATTTTTATTGACATTTTTTCATATTTCCATGTTTATCTATATCAAATACTGTGCATTTATTATCATATTGAATTTGAAACTTTATTCTAACATAAAGGTGCCAAATTCACAATGTTTTTTCATGCAATGCCAAACAAACATGGTATTCAAATGGTTTATCAACGGTATTCAAAATAATGTCAAGTCAATATCATAAAATGTACAGAGAAATGTTTCATATCACCCACAATGTATTTTCTTAGGAGGTCAATATGTCAATGACATTGTTCAATATCCCAGCCATGCTTTATGTAACACAAATATCAATGTTTTTATGATGGCATTGTTGATGTCAATTACAATTACAAAACCGAACAAAGGTTTCCATAGTTTCAACAGAATATGAATAATAGCCAACATCAATTTTAGTTCTAGGTAAATCTTTATGTACTAAATCTCATGATTTTTTGTAAATTTCTCATTGATGTCAAATGCAGTTTTTAGATTATAACTGTACAAATCAGTTCTATGGATTGTCAAGTTTATAGTAAATGTCAAATTTGTTCATAGCAAATGAATGCAAATTTAAAGGGTAGTAGTACGGTTTTTACTCAAATAAGTTGAAATGTATTTGAAAAATAATGTCACTAATAGTAAAACACCCTTCTCTCTTCGGATAATCAAGTTAAAAAATGAGTGTACATGGTTTAGTAAAGCCATGGGAATTGTTTTTGTTAATCAAACTAACAAAATGAGTTCACATTAAAATGGCCGCCATGCAATTTTTGCTTTATACACACTGTTATTACCACTACGGATAATTGGTTTGTGTAATAATATATATAGTAAATATAAATGACATAAACTATTTCTAATGGGAAATTAAAAAAAATAAAATTTGTAAAAAATGTGCTACAGCCCCTTTAAGCTTTAGTAGTTTAGTAGTAAAAAATTTAAATTAACAGAATAATATTTATTTTTACTCTTTTATCAGGTGGAAGATAGTATATAACAAGGTAGGGTATATTTATACACAATATATGATGTCATTATTGATGTACATATCCCATCTTGTTATACCCTGTCTTCCACCTGATAACGGGTAAGCATATACTACGAAAAATTCCACCTGATGAAGGAGTGAGTGTGTACTCCGAAACATTGTGTATTTTCACATTAAAAAAGTCGTTATCCTAAAAAATCTTCCTGTTCTTATGTATACCACTTCTAAATGCTCTTCAAAGACCTGAAATTGTGTATATCTTCACAATAAAGAAGTTGTTATCCAGGAAATGTTGTTTTTCTTACTTTTTAATTTCTATGTATGTTGAAGACAAGGATATTTATGGATGATCAACTTCTTTATTCAACAATTTATTGAATAAAGAAGTTAATAATCATAAATATCTTTGCTTTCTTCATAACACTAACTTCTAGAATGTCTGTCAAAAAGTTCTTATATCTTGTAGATTTGATATATATAGTATAAAAATTCATATCTCCTCAACACATTCACCACATCTTCCACTTTCATTTTTGCAATATTTTTTTATTTACTTCATTTGAATACACATCTTGCCCGATACACGTTACTGTGACTCACGTAGCATACATACACAGTTGAAACATACATGATACATGTATACACATAAGACATTTATAAACCAATAAATAGGTCGTCAATATGTGTAAATATCTGTTTCACTCATAAAGCAGTTGAAACAAACATTTCATAACACAATTACACCACATGGGCTGCTCATAACACAGTATGTGATTCTATCAAACAGCTTGGTTTCTGGATATATCCAAATACACTTATTGGCTTAATGTCCGGAACACTGAGAGATAATCCTATTTATTTACAGAGTAAATCCAAACGGGGCCATTTATTTTAATTCCGGAACATGTTCAGGCAAAACAGCCGCATGGGTTGTTAGGTTTACGATTGGCTTTAAGAAGTTAATCTTTAACCTGGTGTGTGCCATGGGCAAGACCTTTTTGCAGTAGAAACTGTTAGACTTGAATATGCAGTACATTACGCTTAAAGGGACTGTAGCACGATTTTCTTACTGAAATAAAATGATTTCACAAAATATAATATTTGTTACCAATGGCTAAATAATACACCTAGATTTAGAGTTCCAAAATGTATATACATGGTTCTGAGTGCATTTAAATTCCCACCGAATGGCCATTTTAATAGTAGAGTTTTAAATGTGGTACAATGATGGAATGGTCAACCATCTTGCTGTCTGAACTCTCAAATTCTCATGAGACCTACAAATCTATCTCTCACATTGAAGAGTTCCACATTAATGTTGCTTTATACGTCGTACCATTTTCTTTGAATATGGATAACCGTTTTCTATGGATACAGCTTATCGGGATATTAATGAAATTTTTCACACATTAACATTCCAACTTTAATAATATATGACAAATTTAAGAAATCATCATATGCAAAAAATGTGCTACAGCGCTTTTAAGTGCTGTATATTCTGTGAAGTATCATCACGTAGAGACTTTCAAGAAGTGAGATGTTTGGGTCAAGGGGTGCAACCCTAGCACTTATCATCATAGATTTTGCACTGAATGCCCTGCCAACGCCAACAGCATGACATCACAATGCTTTTACTTCACCAAGCAAAACATCATGTTATAAACATGATGATGTCACAATGCTATGACATCAAGTCAATTGGCAGTGAAGTGCTCAGATATATACAATTGTCATTGAAACGTAATGAAGAATGATTTTGGATGATAAATAGGACCTCAAATATAATGATAAAAGTAAAAATATCCCCTATAAGCTAAGAAATATTCAAAACTTCTAATTAGGAGGGGGGACTAATTTTTAATTTTGTAAACAAGGTGTGTCATTAATGTTTTTAGAGTTCCTGAATACAAAACAGTAATGTTCATGTTGTCCCATTTTAAAAGTCAACGAGAGACTGTTTTTTTTTTACTTCATGTCTTCTAATAATACAATTTCACTGACCTAAAGATTTCCTTATGAAATATGATTACTGACAATTTCTTCTTTTAATTTCCAATTGTCTCTTAATTATAAAACTAATCATGCTAGACCATCTGTCTAGCTGATTGTTAGACTGGTCACTCGCTGGTCAGTTCTCAGACTGGTCACTCACTGTCCCAGCTGGTTGATCTAACTGACCCCTTGGGTCACATAAAGTTAGGGTCATTTGTTGCGAGATCCAGAACTAATCTCTCTGTCATCGGGTTAGAGGAATGCTGTGAAATGTGACATTTTGTTCATAAATATTCATGAAAAGTCCTAGATACAAAAGGTTTCAAGGTTGGCCACAACAGTTTAAAATTGATTGTGTTTCATTGACAGTGAGACAATTTGGGTGAAACATTGCTTTTATTAATATCTCAGCAGCTATCATGACTGCAGTGGAAAGCCTGCAACATCAGAGTGGTTATACAATCTGGTGAAACCTGTGATTGCAGATAGAATCATAATAATAAAATAATAACAATAATAGCACATTTGTATATTGACTTTCCATGCTCGAGGATGCTCAAAACGCACAATTTTTTTTATCACCCTGAATTGTACTTTCGTGCTGCTAATATGTGTCAGGTACCCATTTAGACAGCTGGGTGGACTGAGTGCAATGTGGATGAAGTGCCTTGCCCAAGGACACAACACAGAATGAGACCCAGGTCACAAATTTGTTTGTCTCCACCGGGATTCGAACCCGGGCCTTTGGGGTGAGAGGCCAGCATGCTAACCACTACACCACTGTGTAGTGTCAACCATTAGTGTCAGACAGTTAATGTTCCACAAACTCAAAGAAATGAGGTGAAGTTGTTGAAGGTTTTACGCCGCTTTCAAGAATAGTTCACTGATGTCAGAGCTGCTTATATGATTACAGGGAGAAAGCCCGCAACACAAGTACAGCTGTGCATTGCAGTGAAAGTACTATTTTCTGGAAGAGTTGCTGTAGCTCATTTAGTGGCTATGCATTCGGTGAAACCTTTAAGCATCGAAATAGTGAAGCAGGGGTGGTCTTGCGCTGAAATTCAGTGCACAAACTAACTACATGTAGAACATCTTGCTACAGAAGACAAAGTTGCCCTGGCAGGATTCAAACCCTGAACCTCTTGATCCGAAGCCGAACCCGCTTACTACATGGAGATAGAACTTTTGGTATCAACACCTTCAGCCATCATACGCTGAAATTCAGTGCAGCATTGCACCCAAACCTTACTGCGTGTAGAACTGTTCTCTACAGCGAAAGGTTGATAATCCCCTGGCGGGATTCGAACCCTGGACCTCTTGATCTGAAGCCAAACGCGCTTACCACTGCACTATCCCACCTCTCAACACCCTCAACTTCCTGGAGAAGATAAACATCCCAACAAACAACCACATCACCTTCTCAAGAGATGCGGAGACCTCAACAATGAATCCTGACACAGAGTTATTGACTGGTCATATAAACCAGGGCATCAGTTGTGATTTTCTAAAGTCATCAAAGTCTTTCAAGACCATCCTCAGTTCACCAAGTCCAAAATTAATGGAACATAAGATGATCTGGATTAATTCCAGTTTTCAAACCTTTCTGAGCATGATCAATGTGTCTATAGTTGCAAATTCTGACTCACTTAATTGTACTTAATCAAATAATGATTGAAAATGTTCAGTGATTTCTAAAAAGCTTGAAGTCTTTCAAGAAATTCAAAATGGCTGAAGCTTCTAATCGGGTATCACAAATGATCAGTTTTACCACTTAGCATCGTTAGGGTCAGTAACGAGGAGGAAGATAATGAAAGACACGATTTACTAATTTCAATAGAGCCAAACTTTCCCACTGAACCTGATATTGACGATAATGGTAATGGAAGTGGGTCCACCAGAACTGTGTCCTCATTTTGTATCAGATTATTTAAGGACAGGGAGATTTTCTGGATAACAACTTCTTTAATGTGAAAAACGCAACATTTCAGAGCTGAGGTGAGGTGACTTGGGGATTAACGCCGCTTTCAAGATTATTTCACTCATACCACGGCTGCTAGTATTATGCCAGGGAGAAAGCCCCCAACGCCATGTGGCTATGCATTGCGGTGAAACCTGCGAGCATTAGCTGGAACTAGTGAATCATGGGTGGTACTTTGCTGAAATTCAGTGTAGCATTGCATCCAAACCTTACTGCGTGTAGAACAGTTCTCTACTGCAGACAAAGTTGCCGTGCCCCTGGCGGGATTCGAACCCCGGACCGTTTGATCCGAAGCCGAACGTGCTATCCCGCACCCAACATTTCAGAGTATATACTCAGAATGATTTCGTGGAATACAACTTCTTTAATGTAATTCCGATGTTTTGGAGTATTTACACAGAAAGATATTTAGGATAACAACTTTTTTCTTCAATGTTATACACAATGTTTTGGAGTATATACTCAGAAAGATTGTCTGGATAACAACTTTTTTAATGTAAAACACATTGTTTCGGAGTATATATGCATACTCAGAAAGATTTTCTGGATAACAACTTCTTCTTTAATGTAATACACATTGTTTCGGAGAATATATATACTTACTCTTAGTCCACCTGATATATGAGTAAATATATACTCCGAAATGTTGTGTGAAGAAGTTGTTCAGAAAATCTTCCTGTTCTTATAAATGCTACTTCTAAATGTTCTTCAAAGACTTAGATTATTTAGGACATGAAGGAAATAAAAAAACACTTCAGACTTTGTTTATATATTAAAATTCAGATTTATCCATGAAATAGCAATTATATGAAACTAAAATGAAGAAGTAGGAACTATTGCTAAATTGGCTTTCACGGATGAAGATAAATATCGCATTGATTCATTTGAGTTTAGGATATTACTTAACACTTAAAGCACTAAATCAATTAGTGATAACAATTTAAGGGGAATTGGACACTGCCGATATTCTTTCCTAGAATATTCATGGCTCTGCAGGTAAGCAGTTATACAAAATCATTTTAAACTCAAATTATTAGATTTATAATTTTCATTTTATGAGTAAAAGAAAGCATCCTTTCACCTTTCTGATTTTGCAGTCCAGAAATACTATAAAGATTGATCTACAATTATACAAGTTCTGTAATTTTAACAAACCCTTAACTTGATGCTCATGCGGCAAGGAAACTAACTACAAAGAGCTAAATAGATTTCATCATTGTATTACATACACTGTCGGCCAAAAGAAACACCTACCAGATATCTTATCGGATTTCGTAAAAAGTATAATGAACAGTTTAGCCATATTAGAGCATTATGAAGTTGCGCCATTTCTGCATAATCTATTTAAATTTCAGAAGTTGTCATGTCACAAAAGAATGGCAAATGCTGAAATGAGACAACCAAATTGTTCAGTTTTCGATCAGTGCTTGATAAGAAAAACATTTGAAACAGATTTTCATTCAACCACGAGCAACAATCGCATTAAAATGGTGATGACGCTATAATAAACAGATGTACGTGGTTACGTTGTGCAAGTGAATCAACCGGAAATAGCGTTTTTCATTGGCCATGGACTCGAATCACAGTTTTTCCACGATTTCAACAGACTTTCATATCAATTATTGTTTCAGCATAACGCGGAGACCACCATTATTATATTTCAGAAATTATTCCATTTTTCATTTGAAGGAAAACCAAGTAGGCATTTCTTTTGGCCGCCCGTATATGGTAACGGAAACAATTATGAGAAGCAATGCCCTAAGCAAGTAATTGACTCACCAAAATAAAAAAATATTCAAAATGTTATGAAAAAAAAAGTCAACAGTATCATAGACTCATAGATAACTTTAAAAAAAAATTTTTTTTTCAAAACTTTGAAATGAAATTAAATCTGAAAGTATCAACATAAAATAGGTCATAGATAATATTTTAAAATCTCTCCCTTCAGCAAGCTTTTGAAGTCACTCACCTCAAACTTTCAAAATAATCTAATGAAGATTTTCAAATAAACCGGAATGATAGAATATCTTTTGCATTAATGGTTTCAAAAGAATTTTAATTGCCTCCAATTTTCTTATAAAAAAATGACCATTTTTGGTTTAAACAATTAAAAGTGAAGTAAATTTTGCCATCAACTACTTGAACATGAAAAACACTCACTGATAGACAGACAAATCTTTCTATGAAGTTATAACTCACTATTCTTACCTCATAAATTGCAGAAGAAAATTAATACGCTGAGAAAAAAATTAATCTAAAGTGAGTAAAACTTTGCATCAACTGCATGAACATAAGCAAAAACACTAACTGACAAAAAAAAATTCTTCCAAATATGTCATATGATGTCACTATTCCTCACAAATTGAAGATAAAATAAAGAGTTCAAATTAATCCAAAAGTGAGTAAAACTTTTTAATATATGATTGCAGGTTAATATCAATGAAAATAAACCGTGTTATCAGTCACTAGTGAAAATAACAATGGAACGTGTTATCATTCACTAGTGACTGATATAACAATGACCTGACGTCATAAAACAATGCTCCAACGTCATGACACGTTCATGACGTCACACTGTTGCTGAGGCGACAGGCTCATTCTGGCGCCGACTCAACGTAAATGCAAGTCTATTTCAGTGAATATGCAAAGATTTGGTCATATAATAAATAGAAAATTTGTTTTTTCTTGACTGCGCCACTCGTGAAAATATAACCTTTCTACCTCACTCGATGAGATAAACATGGTATTAGTCAAGAAAAGACAAATATCCTCTAAGTATCAACTGCATGAACATAAGCAAAAACACTAACTGATAAATTTTTGTGTTTCTATGAAGTCATGTGACTATTCTTACCTCACAAATTGAAGATAAAATAAAGGTTTCAAATTAATCCAAATGCAAATAAAGCATGAAGATCCAGCGAACACTCACAGATAACAGTTAGTACAAACCACCTGAGGCTCCCCCTACTTCAGCGTTTAATTTCTTCCAACCACTGAAAGTCACGACGGAAACTAATCCATGGTTAACCTGATTAATTTTCCTTGTCCAGGATTTGCTAAGCCCTCGTTTGGATTTTCTTAAAGCTAATCCTCAGGTGAAATATGATCCGAGGAAATACTGAGGCAGTCATGACCGTTTCATGTTAACATTTAACCAGTGGATTATTCTGAGTTCTTAATACAGTGACAAATCTAGAGGGGGGGGGGGGGGGGGGGGGGGGGGGAATTTGATTGATCCCAAGGTGAGCATCAGCTGGACCTAGCAAACCATGAATTCAGTGTTGCATTGCACCCAAACCTTACTGCATGTAGAACAGTTCTCTACAGCAAACAAATTTGCCAAGCCCCAGGGGGGATATATATGAACCCCGAACCTCTTGATCTGAAGCCATTTGTGCTAAACCCCCGCTAGCAGGTCCCCAGGTTCTATTTGAGTTTGGTTTCTATTGGAGTTTCTTAGAACTTACATCCAGGCTGCTAGTATTATTGAAGGGAGATAGCCAACACCAACATTGCTGCTTTTTATTGCAGTGAAACCTGCTAACATCGGCTGAAACTAGTGAACCATGGGTACTGCACTGAAATTCAGTGTAACATTGCACCAAAACCTCACTGTAGAACAGTTCTCTACTGCAGACAAAGTTATCGAGACCCTGGCGGGATTCGAACTCTGGTCCTCTTTATACAAAAAAACCCCATCCAAGTAACAGTGAAACTTACGCTAGATAAACAACTCATCTGCAGAGGCAAAACATGAACAGGTATCAAGCTAGTTATATGCAGAAAAACTAGGTTTTAAATTCTCCTATTTCATGTCTCCATAGCAACCAGGTAAAACACTGTTTGTCTATGTTTATATATTTCAGAAATAGTTCTAGCTATGCTTTTTCTATTAGGATCATGAGAGTAAGAGGACAAACAAGAACATTGTAAGGTATAATAAAAGAACTGTCAATAAAATGTATTTTTTCAATATAAAAGAACATCTTTGTTTGAAAAAGAACACAGACACAAAATATCAGAAGATATTAGGTATAAGGCAACTTGGTAAGATCAAAGCAATAGGAAAATAACTCCTAGCAACATAATGTAATAAAACTGGTATACTTAGACATATTATAATAACAAATATGAGAAGCAACAGTAATATTGATATAAAAGTAGAACAGAACCACATGAAAATACAGTCACTAATTAAAGAATTATTGATATTATGAAGAAGACCTAATGTGTCAGGAGAAATTGTCTCATTGAGGAAAGCTTGAATATATTCCAACTTGTGAAAATAACTAATTTTCTCAAGAACTAATAATAATGAGTTGGTACTTAAAAATAGTACTGATAAAAACAACTAGAAAATACCTGAAACATGAGAGGACTTCAAGGGCATAAACATTTTTTTTTTATGGATGATCAACTTCTTCATTTTACAAAGGTGATGTTTCGGTTAAACCTTATATTGTTATCAAGCATAACATGATGCATGATCATGAGGTGAGGTGAGTTGGGATTTAACGCCGCTTTCAATAGTATTTCACGTATATCGCGGATGCTAGTATTAAGGCAGTGAGAAAGCCTGCAACGCCATGTGGCTATGCATTGCGGTGAAACCTGTGAGCATCGGCTAGAACTAGCGAACCATGGGTGGTATTACGCTGAGATTCAGTGTAGCATTGCACCCAAACCTTACTGCGTATAGAACATATCTACTGCGGACAAAGTTGCCGTGCCCCTGGCGGGATTCGAACCCCAGACCTCTTGATCCGAAGCCACTGCGCTATCCCAACCCCCCATGATCATGATGATGACCATATACTTGATAACAGGATAAGGTTATATACCGAAATGTCGCCATTTCAAAATAAAGAAGTTGATCAATAATTTAAATACCCTTGTCTTTTCCTGCAACTACTAGAAAGCCTCTCAAACTATTCAAGGGCAAACATAAAAAAGAATCAATACATTCCGAGAAACAAGACCAGATTCCTGGCCACTCTTCGTCCAGGAGCGGTCATTCATCAATTATCTCATCATCAATATTAATACATTTCTGTAACAATACAGCAACGTCTTTGATGTTCTAAACACGGCATTCACAATGAAGGTCTCAGGAAACAAAAATACCTTCTATCAAAGACGTACTTCAGTAAAGATCAAGTTGTAAGAACATAATTGAGATAAGCTCAGATTTTTACATCATCAATGAAGATCAGAGAAATAAACAGCAAAACTTAAACGTAAACTAAAAATTCCAGAGAGACTTGTATAAATCTATAAATTCCAAGAAGCAATACTGAATTCCTGACCATGCACTGTTTGTCCAGTGAGTGGTCATTGATCAATTATCTTATCATCAATATTCATATATTCTGTCACAAAAGAGCGACTCCTTTGATGTCCAAATACATTGATACCTCGATCCCGCATCTCCAGAGGAAACCAATACAGGAAATGGTATCTCCATTATTCAAAGGCACAAACCATGCCTGAGAATGAAGGAAGGTGCTTATCTTATATCGGTAATTGCCTGATAAGTACAATATATTAGATATTGACATCTTGAAATGGAAGGGACTTAAAGATGTTGATATTTTATGCTCCATTTCCTGATGAAAGAAAAGTATGCATGTGTTTATTTTGATCCCTATTTTATATATTGTCATTTATTAATCGTCAGACATTTTAATTCACACATTTCACAACATTGCGCTCATATTCCTCAATCACTTATCTTGTGAAGTTGATAACATTGCATTATGCACCATATTTATCTTTATTTAAGATATACATCACATATCATTGTATAATTATCATTACTTATATGCATATCATTGTATAATTATCACATATCAAAAGATTATCATCACATCTTACACATAAGTCAAGTATCATCACTGTGTTGAAGATCGATCGATCTAGAATTAAAGTAAAGCTGCCTATGATAGCAGAATGCTGTTTCTGAATTGCAGGTTAAAAATATTAAAAATAAAATTGTATATTATTTAAAAAGAAAACTATTTCACAAAATATATTCTAGCCAACAATTATCCAAAGCACACACAGACTCTACATTCCTCCTATTCCAATATAACAACCAATCACACATACATAACATCCTATAGAACATCACGTAACACATACAAACATCACCTACCCTAACATAACATGTCCACTGGTAGTGTGTATTCCATGCCGACGCCATAGTTACCAGACTTCCTGGTTTCTAACAGGTAGCGGCAAGGGCTCTACGTATCCATAAACTCTGAAAACCTGAAGAGCATGCAGTGCTAACAGCCAAAAATACCCATCACTGATTACCATGGCAAGTAAAAGCCCCTGTAGCATTAATGGTAACTTAGCGCCAATGGTGTGTAGAAGCTCCTATAGCCTAAATGGTATCGTGGTGCCGATGGTGTGTACAAACTCCTGAAGCAATAATGGTGGTAACTTGGCGCTGATGGTGTGTACAAGCCTATGGCAATAATGGTAACTTGGCGCCTATGGTGTGTACAAACTCCTGTAGCAATAATGGTAACTTGGTGCCAATGGTGTGTACAAGCCTATGGCAATAATGGTAACTTGGCGCCTATGGTGTGTTGCCATAATGGTGTCATACCTTCCTGATTTCAACACAAGCATTTATTCTAACTCTGAATTTGCGTTGGTGGAGTTTATAACGGTATAAGATATTCTTGTTCTAAGACAACCATAACGCTAACTCGGCGTCAATGGTGTGATTATAAGGTTCTGAATTTAATAGCAGTGTTCATTGTGAAAAGTCTTAGCTGTGATGAACATGAAGGAATCTTGGTATGAAGAATTTCAAGGGTGTCATTGTTTGAAGATGTGATAGAATAAAAGGTCTTTGATCTCTTTAAAGGATGAAAAATAAAGATTTAAGCATTTTTACATTAATTTGAAAAACATTGTGTAAATTTTGAGGAGACTGGACAATGGGGGAGATCTTATAGATTGACAATGACATTAATGTTATTAATGTTTATAATCAAAGAATCATATCTAACTTTATTCAACTAATTCAAGTTTCTTGAGTTTCTGAGAGATTTTAAAAACATTTAGCTTGTTTTGCTTAAAAGCCATTTAGAAGCAGATTACCTTGAGGCCTTGCAATGTGAACTAGATTACATAACCTGATCTTTGTCTAGCGATTATATATTTGACCTTTACTGATGTGAAAATTGATTAAGAACTCTATTTCATATATTACACAGCCATTTTATCACAGGAATGATATCTTTCTTTAAAAAGGTTTTAATTTAAAGAACGACCTTAAATGCAATGATATTATAAAAATTCATTTTGTTGAAAATTTGAAATTAAACTGTTTATATATCTGACGACATAGGTGATTTGGAGTCGTTTAATCATTGAAATTTCAGATTTCAAAAAATAGCTAAACTATTGCTAGGATATACAAATAAATCAAATTTTCTGAACTGACTAAGCTAATATATTCTGTAACTCTGGAGCCAATCAGCCAAAAACTAATCAATGGCTAACGAGATAATTAGATATGACTTTGGATTAGAGGAATTAGCATCTAGCTATGAACACCAGATGAACTACGTTAACCTGTTTGCTGCCATTACATCATATATGTTCTTTGGATACAGTGTTGGAAGCTCATATCGGTCTCCCTCACGGCACATGTTAAATTAGTGTCAAACCGTTCTGTTTGTCCAATTTACGGGAATCACAACTTGGGAAATAAGTTTGGCTAAAGATAGGATCCAGTACAGCTGCATACCGAAAGTTTGTTCACCTTCATGTGTACCGTAGTGCAAATATTCTGTAAATTGACGTTCATTGTAACATCAATAAAATTACATCAAATACAATGACAATAAATCATCATGCATATATCCATGAGTAAAACATTTATTCCCAAACATATAGTACACGCCTATGAAATTTGGCATAATGAAATAGACAGAAAGGGTAAAATTTTGAAAATTCAAATTTGCAATGGGGTTTATTGCAGCTTTCAAGAGTATTTCACTTATTGCTAGTATCATTGCAGGGAGAAAGCCCACAACTCTGTGGTCGCTATGCATTCGAGAAACCAAACCAGAAAGCATCGGCTGGAACTAGCAAACCATGGGTGGTGCAACTTCCCAATGCAAGGTATACCTCTTGCCAGTCTCCATTACTGGCTGATTTAGGCCTTGCAGTATTTCCTTAAGAAATCTGTGCTTAGAAATCCAGGCCCACTTTATATGCATTTCTGGTGCAGCGATTCACTATCTAGGCACAACAAAGCTAGGGAAATACCGCAAGGCTTAAATCAGCCAGTAATGCAGACTGGCAAGAGTTATGCCTTGTGTTTGGAAGTTGTGGGTGGTACCACACTGCGTTGCACCCAAACTGTACTGCATGTAGAACAGTTCTCCACAGAAGACAAAGTTGCCGAGCCCTTGGCAGGATTAGAACCCAGAACCTGTTAACACAAAGCTGAACACTATTCCACCTCCCCCATCATTCACTGAGGTTGTATTTGAAGGTTATGGGTTAAAATGGATGAGAAAGCTTCACTTATTTACCTGTAATTTGTCAAGTACCTGCTAATACTGACCAGTTTGGAAAGGTAAATATTGACACCCAGATAGACAAAGAGCGAACTTGTGAAGCCGATTAGTTAAACTTGAAGGCAAGCTGACATGCACTCTGCACGCTTCTCAAACAACACGGGCGGTGTGTACAGTAAGTACTGATAACACCCTGACACGCGGTGGGTGTTTGTTCTCCTAATTGGAGTGTTATCATTGGCCATTGATACACAGGGATTAATGGTTTTACAAATGTTTTATGTTTTGTACGCTTGCAGGGATAAACCGTGGGTCTGTTTCAAATAATCTAAGATAAATAGTTTAACAATTGTTTTATGTTTTAAGTGCTCGTGGTTCATAGGCTTGAAAGTTTGACTGTTTTAGGTTATAAAGATAAATGGTTCAACAAGTTTGCATGTATATTAGTTTAGCTGTGAGAGAATATCGACCAGATAAAAGCAGGTTTAGGCCATTGTTTGTATAATAACTCTTTATTGTCCGTAATACAGTGTACAATGGAAATGTGTTGTGTGCAAATAGCCACAGTGCAGCGTCAGTTCAAGCGTTGTTCTATCCTTATAATGCTGAGTGTCAAGCAAGGAAGCAACAACTCCCATCTTTTAACGTCTTTTGGTATGACGCGACCGGGAATCGAACCCCGGTCTTCCGGGTGATGAGCGGACACTCTATCAACTGAGCTACATCCCCGATGCTGTTTTAAGTATTTGAAATATATACTTATAAGTATAGGAATATTTGCATGTGGATCTTCTTGTACTTTTTGTACTATAGACCTGTGGCCTCTAAGAATTGAATAAAGATATAAATGTTTTGAAAATTTAAAAAAATTATGTATACCATATTTCCTCTGATTAGAGCCCAGGCGCTTATTTTTTCTTCAAATTTTGAAATTAAAAAAAATTCATTTCAGAGGCTAAATGCTGGACTATCTATTTGCATGTGTATACCTTTTGTACTGTCGACTCGTGGCCTCTAATTATTGAATAGAGATATAAATCTTTTAAAATTAAATATTTTGAAAATTATTTCCTCAGAAATTAAATTGAATAACTGAAACTCAGTTACAACATACAACATGAGAGGAATAATAATAATAATAATAATAATAATTTACGTCAAGTATCCATCTCTTGCGAGTTGCTCACCAACGGTTCACAAATGTGCATTATTACCCTGACGGATTGTACTTTTTCGAAGCTGCTTGCCTGCGCTGGGAGTCCATTTCGGACAGTACAGAGGAAGAACTAGTACGAAAAGCTTTGCTACTGTATAATAAGACATTGTTGATCTCTCCAATCATATATTATTAGTTAGTTGTGGATATTGTATTAATAAATGTTTTATTACAGAAAAGATGTAAAATTAGTAAAACAAGTAGTTGTCACTAAGGTGACATGATCCCCCGTCACAAATTAATACTTCAAAATTTATAAATAATGTCAAGATCAGCAAAATCGACTGTCAAACATGTCGAAAAAGTCAAAGCTCCACTGTGACCTTGAGAAAAATGTCAAGGTCACCAAAATCTAATCAGCCCTTTGTCTTTCCTAGGAGGTGCATTATGTAAGATATGATGGAATTCCAGTGAATGGTTCTTGAGATATCCCGCTGATAACCTTTACATGTACATTAACATCATGTCAAAAATTTAAAATTCCACTGTGACCTTGAGAATAATGTCAAGGTCACCAAAATCTAATCAGTCCTTTTGCTTTGTGTAAGATATGATGAAATTCCGGTGAATGGTTCTTGAGATATTCTGCTGACAAACCTTTACATGTACATTAACATGTAAAAAAAATTCAAAGTTCTGCTGTGACCTTAAAAATAATGTCAAGGTCACCAAAATCTAAACAACCCGTCGTCTTTCCTTGGAGAAGCTATGTGTAAAATATGAAGAGAATCCAGCAAATGGTTATTGAGATATCCTGCTGACAAGGGTAAAATGACAAAGTCTTGTTGTGACCTTGAAATGAAGGTCAAAGTCACAAACCTCTGTAGGAACATTACTCTTCCTATGATGAACCCATATGCAAAATATGAAAAGAATCCAGTGAACAGTATTTGAGTTATTCCATTTCGTACGGACGCAGCCGAATACTACGAAAAACACTGTAGTTATCCCCCGCCGCATGTTTAGCGCTTTTTTTAGTGTTTTTCTCCTTTCATGTAAAGCAAAACAAAATGGCGGACACTTTGATAGAACTCTCTCTTTAAACTTGTTGGACTGACAGCCTGGAGCCTGAGGCCTTCTATGATTTTTCTTTAAACTTTTGATGAAATATTTAAAAAACTATTTTCACAGAAATGAAAGCAATTTTTGTAATAATTGAAGTTCAGTTACAATAAACAAGAGATAGGAGATGAATTCCTGAAGAAACTACTGGAGGATAAGGAATAGTCGGTGATTTGTGAACATGTTCCGATTATGTTCTTTGAACTGTTATAACCAACATTCTACAAAACTCATTACATCAAATATTCAACAGGAGCCAAAGTGATGTGGCATCTTAAGAATCTGGACAAGGCCCAAAATTGCTGTTCAATAAATATTTCAGATAAAATGAAGAGGAAATAATGCATGAGTCAGACAGAAACACAATCTTCTCATCTTTTTTATTTGGTAATGATCTGTCCTTTGAACGTCACTGTAATTATACCTCATAGAAGCAATATCGTTAAGGCTCAGAGTCAATTTCTTTTGACATTTTTCTGTCATGCACATCAAATAGCAACATTGTTGAGAAGGATTTTCATGCTAAGTTCAAATTTTCACATGATTTTTAACCTTTTCTTCAAGAATTTATGTTATTTTCAGGGTTGTTAATTATCCCAAATTTGACTTTTCGCAAATATTTTATCATTTTAGAGGAAATGAAATGAAGAACAATATGACAATATGCCATTCATCGGTGCGAGTGGAAAAAACTTCGCTACAGCATAACAGCATAAAGTTTATTAGTTTTAGTATACGTTATGTGTTACTTCGTGAATATTCTATCATTGTATATGTTTTTTATCCAAAAATTTTAAAATTGGGTTAAAATAAGGTGTTTTTATTTCACCTAATGCCAAGAAACCAAGATGGCGGATGCTGCCGATGGATCGGTGATAGAACTTTCCCTTTAAGGACACAAGCTAAAATGTATTGACATTTTTTTCCATATCTTGCATATAAATAAGCAGAAAGATTTACACAAACTTCATATTTCAGAACCTTTTTATAAACATATTATAAATTTTACATTTTGAGTATATTTGATGATCCAAAGTAGCTTTTAAAAATATTCTCTCATTTCAAATGAAATGGACAGGAATTTAGATTCTACTCAATATTTTCTAATTTTGTAGTCCATTGAACATCAATGTAATCATTGGTCTAAGAAATCTAGCTCGTTACGATCCGGGGTCAAATTCCTTGACAGTTATCTAACGCTGGCACATCAAATAGCGGCTGGCACATCAAATAGCGACAATATCCACAAAATCTTGCCACGCATCTTCAATCACCAGCATCTAATGAATGAGTCACCCACTAATGGACGCCCGAACACAGAGGTCAGTTATTGCATGCAGGCTGTCAACCGTCCAGTTCGGGATTTGTGGAGGCTCTTTATCCCTTTATCCCCTGACAGAGTGACCAGAATGTCCAAAGTGACCAGTGATCAATTTGACCATTTTTCTGAGACTGCCATTGTCAATGTCTTGAGAACATTTTCACATCTAATGTTGATTTGATATTTTTGTAAATCAAAACACTGGTAATAAATAATAATGGAAGTGGTTGAAAATATAGTGTGAAATTTTTTTTTTAAATTACCAATCTGTTGTGGTAATAGAAGTGATCTTTCGATGTAAACACTGTGTTATGCAGTAAGAAATCGTTTGCCTTTACACCTCAACATTTTCTAAATTTATTTGTCAAATTATACTGTCTGGGTTTCATTTGCTTAAAATTTCACACATCTCAACTTCATCTCTCAATTTTCTAAATTAATTCTTTAAAATTCAATTAAAACAAAATATCATCTTAAAGCATAAAAATAATATGTGTCATTATATTTAGATTTTGCTCAAGGAGATATATCCACAATATAAGTAAAAGCCATGTTACCACCCGTACACTAACAACAGACCCTGGGGTACCAGAGCCAGGTGTTAATTGTTTGATTGACTTACTTTTACTTACCTGTCCAATGACCTGTCATAAGCAGTACCGCCAGGTATCCTAAGGTAGATCTGATACACCTGGACAACTACCTCCGCTGTGTTATAACATGCAGAAGTATCTCGTAGAAGAGAATGTCTAAAGCTTCTGCAGAAATGTCTCTTGGAAGAGAATGTCTATAGGTCTAAAACGTCCTTCAAGAAAAACCCCTTGTACAGAACTATCCTGATAAGGAACCCAATCGTCCTGAAGATACAATTCTGGTTTCAGACTGTGAGTCTAACCTTGGATATAATCAGTAATCTGTGGAAGGTCATCAATCGGAATCAGATGACTTGAAAAGTTTTAATTAACCCCAGTTGAATCCAGCATGAAGTGCTACAGAGTTATATCTTGTGTGTCTCTATTGATTGACTCTGAATACCATGTCTATTTTCAGTTCCAGATTACGGCTACAAGAGGTGAGGTGAGGTGAGGTGAGGTGAGGTGAGGTAAGAGGGGGTGGGGTGAGGTGAGGTGAGGTGAGGTGAGGTGAGGTGAGGTGAGGTGAGGTGAGGTGAGGTGAGGTTTAACGCCGCTTTCAAGAGTATTTCACTTGCAGGGAGAAAGCTCACAACACCATGTGGCTATGCATTGCGGTGAAGCCTGCGAGCAACAGCTGGAACTAGAGAACCATGGGTGGTACTGCACTGAAATTCAGTGCAGCATTGCACTCAAACCTTACTGCATGTAAAACAGTTCTCTACTGCAGACAAAGTTGCCATGCCCCTGGCAGGATTAGAACCCGGGACCTCTTGATCCGAAGTCGAACGCACTAACCACTGCACTAGCCCGCCCCCATGGGAAGAAACATACCCAGATTCATCAAAGCAGTACAAGATGCACCTAGTGAGATAAAAGGGAGAAATCCTGAATACCATAATGCTTACAGATCGTGTGAAGTTGAGGGGGAACGGCTGGATCTAGGTGGCGATTCTTTCAATGACAAACAACTCCATGAACATTAGTTTCTCCTGAACATGACATTTTTAAAACCCTTTCTAGATTCAAACTCTCTTGATCTGAACCAGAACACACTTTCCACTGCTTTTGGCAGTAGATTCATTAACACTTTGCCAGTGTGTCTCGGAATAATAACTAGAAGGTCTCTCCCGCCTCCGCCCTCCCCCTTCCCCAAATTCAATTTCAGTTGTTAACCTTCCGAAAGACAAAGTCAAAGTTGTTGCTATGGAAATAGAACAAAATTCAATTTTAAAAGTTCGAACCCCCCAAAAGGCACATCTACATGATATGGGGAGGCTGTATACCAAATTTGGTGAGGATTGTTCAAGTTGTTTTAGAGATCTGCTCTGGAAACAAATGGGAACGCCGACGGGAACTCAACCAATCGGGGGGAGACATAATAAATCCCCTTTATAAAAGTATTTCCTCGAATACAACATCAGGGTTCTATTTCCTTCTATTTGAGGCCTGGGTTATTTCCAACAAATATATTATTTTATCTTTGTGTCATATTGATGACATTGAAGGGAATAAGCCAGACCAAATCAATATCTAAACAGATGTATCACACAGATGATGATGCTCTAGGATTCTCATTTAGTCTCCAATGATTCTTAATCATACAAATATGTATACAAAACACATCAATAAAACCTGTAATTGATATTGTAAGCAGAGTGACTTAAATGCAAAAAACGATCTAAAAGTATTAATCAATTATTTTAAAATGCATCATCATAACACAATAACTTATATTCAATAAGTTTTTTGGACCTCAACTAAAACAGGACTTTATTTTGAAAATGAAATGAAAATATATTTTAGTAAACTATGATAAAGATAACTGTAGATGACTCAAACTTTAACGCCGCTTTCAAGAGTATTTCACTTATATCGCGGCTGCTAGTATTATGGCAGAGAGAAAGCACGCAAGCACCATGAGTGGTACTACGATGAAAATCAGTGTAGCATGGCACCCAAACATGACTGCGTGTAGAACAGTTCTCTACTGCAGACAAAGTTGCCGTGCCGTGGATTCGAACCCCGGACCTGTTGATCCGAAGCCCAACGAGCTAACCACTGCGCTATCCCGCCCCCTCTCAAACTTTAAATTAAACATACAATTTAATTTCATCAGCCTTGATAAAGCATCGAAAACAAAATTCATGTAGTTGCCTTTTGATTATCTTCAAGACATAAGACATTCAAGTACCCTAATAAACCCAGATCACTTTTATTCAAAACATCAAAACTCACACTAAAATCTGTTTGATGTCAAAACATTAAAATACTTCAGGATAAATTTCAGATCATCCAAACTACTGCCAATAAATTTCTTTTAACATCAAAATGTCAACTGTCAATCCCAATAAAGTTATTTTGAGCCAAAGAGTATCAAATATCTGGATTTATTTCCAATTTATGAAGTTGCAGTACAGTGAGTCAGAGGCACTGATACAGTACTGATGCTGTGCAGATCTTAGTATCAGTATCTTCAGTATCAGTATCTTTAGTATCATCGGGACTGTTTCTTGTATAGTATGAAGATGAAGGTGATAGCTCTACTAAACAGTCTGATTAATATCGTCCCTGTGCCGAGGAATTAGATTTGCAAAATACTTGATATCGGGATACGAACTGGTTCTATTGATTTCTCTCCACAAGGTCTGAGGACACCCGTATAGGCGCGTGTTCTGTACCAGTTTAGCGCAGACAAAACCCAGTCAAATAGCTGATCAATCAGATCATAGTTTTAAACGGTCGCCATTTTGGAAGCATTCGGAAGAGACGAAAGGATATCTATTTGGAGTTATCTGCCCCTATCTTATCTCACCAAAAGCTTTTGTTGGAGGTCTTGTGATTGGTTAACTGAATTGCGTCAGAACATGAGAGTATACTGGCTGTTATCAGACCGTTTGGCGAGGACTTGAGTTTGTATCCTGATACATATGCTAGCTATTTTTGCAACTTTTATTCCTCGGAAAAGTGTCTTTTTTAATCAGACTGCTCTACTAAATAACTGTTGATTATCATTGCAGGGATTAAGCCCACAACACCATGGTGGCTATGAGTTGCAGTGAAACCTGCGAGTTTCATCTGGAACTAGTGAACAAATACTATAGATGATCAGCTACCGACAAATGGGTGACATGAGCTATGTCTTCGTTGTATCTGATTTCTCCGGAATTGAAAACCTTGGTTCTGAATGTCACCTTCCAGCACATCCATAAATGACCACTTTGCATTTATATCACAGGAACTATTAAATTTAAAGCAAATTGATTTAAATTTAAAGGGGCAGTAGCACGTTTTTTCGCTGAAATATGTCGATGAAATGTATTTAGAAAATAATGTCACCAATAGTAAAACACCCTTCTCTCTTTCAGAAAATCAAGTTAAAAATGAGTGTACATGTTCCGGGTAGCCATGAGAATCGTTTTTGTCATTCAAAATAATAAAATGTGTTCACAATAAAATGGCCGCCATGCATTTTTTGCTTACTACGCAACACTGCTATTACCACTACGGATAATTGGTTTGTGTTATAAGATGTTTTACCCTCTAAAATAAATATAAATGGCATAAACTATCATTTTAAATTGGAAATTTGAAAAAACGTGCTACTGCCCCTTTAAGGAGCACATGTTTAAAGGTTAGACTAACAACATCTCTGTTTCAGTACTCTTCAGACAAAAAGATACAAAGCATGTGAAACAACCATTCTATAACGTTAGGGTTTTCGTAAATAATGTAAACAGAGAAGAGAAAGATTAACTTCTTGCAACAAAATAAATCATGCTTTACAGGTCTGACACTGAAGCAAATGCAATCAAATTTACATTGTTCTTATATTTAACATGACATGGTTCTGAGAAATAGGTGAACCATTATTTTGAATAATATGAATTGCAGAGGTAGACAATTATGGACAGTTTTGAACCTGTAGGTTAAGTGTTAAGTGAGGAAATCTACTGACACATCCAGGAATGTCTTTGTTTCAGAACTCTTCACACAAAGAGATAGGAAGTGACAGGTAAAATGAAGGTATCTTGGAATGTGGTACAACCATTCTACTACCCAGAGTAATTTCACACCTGATGTCAAGTACACCTGACCTATGACTAACGACTTTACCTGCAAGTTTACCTGTTAACGGCATTCTAGAAACGAACATTAGTTACTTACGTTAATTAACCACCACATTGTAGTCAGTAGCCAGAAAATAGAGAAATGATTTAGGGCTGCCTTTCAAACTCCTAAACACAAAACCAGACTTAGTGCCTTTACATGTTTATAACAGAGCATTTGGGCTTTAAAGGGGCAGTAGCACGTTTTTCCTGTGAAATAAGTGGATGAAATGTAATTGAAAAATAATCTCACCAACAGTAAAACACCCTTCCCTCTTCGGAAAATCAATCTAAAAAATGAGTCTACATGGTTTGTAAAGCCATGGCAATCGTTTTTTGTCATTCGAAATAATAAATTGTGTTCACAATAAAATGGCTGCCATGCAATTTTTGCTTTCTACGCAACACTGTTTTTACCACTACGGGAAATTGGTCTGTGTAATAAGATGTTTTACCCTCTAAATTAAATTTAAATGACATAAACTACCATTATAAATGGGAAATTTGAAAAGTTAAATTTGCAAAAAATGTGCTACTGCCCCTTTAAGAAATTACCTTGGGAGATAATATATATGATTTTGATATATCACTTGATTTTACAGTTATCATGTACTGGACAAAGAAACACGGAGATGTCAATTCCTTTGATTCATGACGGCATGATCATCAAATACAAAACTGCACAAAAATAATGTCATAACACTTTTTTTTTGGAAAATAATTTTGTATTAATTGAATCGTCAAAACTAATTAACTTACCAGAGAAAAAGTCTTTTGAAACTGATTTTTTAACAAATGCATTAATCTTTTCAATTCAATGACAACACTATAACAAAAGCATTTAATTAACATTTAAGCGAAACTACGTCTTGGGCACAATACAAATGTTAACATTATTATCATTATTATATAAAAGTTTTGTGACGTGCATTCACTTAGTGAATGGAGTTTAGCACATTAGAAATGCACTTATTATTATTATTATTAATACTGTGAAGCCCATTATCAGCAATTATTGCAAAAGCAACTGACCTTAGAAAACACTATAACACCAGCAGAAGTATCGTGCACTTGAAATTTAAAAATAAATACCTCAGAAATATCCTGGAGAACAAAACATCAGCACCATTTTATCAACTGCACACCTAAATGTAAACATGCATCCTGCTGTTTACAAATAACTCCTCTTTAAACAAATAATCTTATCACAAGCCATGCAGCGGCAGTATCAGTTAATGAGGTCAAGACGAACATTTGTAGACTTGTTTATTCCCTGGTGTAGATAGCTGCACTTCTATGCAGATAGAGTCGTGGTTATAAACCTTTGGAACAATGGTACATGCTTTAAAGAGGCAGTAGCACGTTTTTCACTCAAATAAGTCAATGAAATTTATTTGAAAAATAATTTCACCAATAGTTAAACAGCCTTCTCTCTTCAAGTTAAAAATGAGTTAACATGGCTCACTAAAGCCATAGAAATTGTTTTTGTAATTCGAAATAATAAAATGTGTTCACAATAAAATGACTGCCATGCAATTTTGCCTTAATATGCAACACCTTTATTACCACTACGGATAATTGGTCTGTGTAATAAGGTATATATGTTTTACCCTCTAAAGTTCAAATGACACAGACTATCATTATGAATGGGAATTTTGAAAAAATAAAACTTGTAAAAATCATGCTACTGCCCCTTTAAATTGTATTTTATCACCTCTTCGCTGCTGTCACATAAAACATTCACTATCAATTGTACTTTATCAAAACAATTGGTTTCAATTGATTGTAGCTTTATGATTGCTTTGTGTGTGAACCTTGATTTGACTTTAGACAAGCCTTTTCTTCTTGGAGTATTATTTGAAATTATTCCTGACAAGATAAATGAAATGTCATTTACGTTGTCCTGCTCCATTAATGTATCCACATGGCCCCAAAACTCCCTGATTGTGTAACCATGTTTCTTCTTGTTTCCTCGATGGCTGGTTACTCATTGCTACAGTTTCTTTGGTTTACGTAAATAAAACACACAAATAACCATTTTTAAATTTTTAAATAATAAAATATATGCAATGATAGAATGTTCACATAGCAACACATAACATACAATAAAATTATAAAACAATATGCTGTTAGGCCGTAGCAAAGTTCCCCTACTGGGCGATGTATGACTTCATGCAGTTCTGATATTGTTTTTATTTTTCAACAAATGTTCATTTGTCTTTATCAAGTTGTGAAACATTAAGTCATTAAAATATTAACTTCATTAATATCTTCCAATTTGACTCTTTTAACCATATATTAGTAGCATATATATGTGCAAACATTTATATCCTCTTGAATTTCATTTCCACAAAAAAATATCCAGATAGAACCCTCCCTTTAAGCCAAAAACATGCAGTTAGCATGCAGAGGGTTAAAGGAAGGGTCAAGTTGAAGATAAACCATGTCCAAACATTCTGTAGGATTATTTCTCAAGGCGAGATCACGTCCTAACAAGTGTTACTTGACTTCAAGGCTTGTTACAGAGCTCTTGTTGTACCTTCCTAATCTGAAATTGCTTAAAGCTGGTGCAAAGTGTCTTAAACAGGCTTATTAGAGCATCATCCGTTCAGATCAGGTCATTTTCTTCCTTTAATTGGAATAATCAGAGAAGATCAAAGAAAACTGCTGTTTTAGTGACTTGCCCTGGAGGAAAGTGACAGAATTATCTCCCCTTTGCTGTGAAGGATATATCCTTGGTGTAAAAAGTTGTACAGAAACTGTATGATTATGTCACATGAAAAGCTCCCTAGGCCAAAAATACAACAATACAATGGCCTAGGGCACAATAAGATCATTGATGAAACTTTAAAATAGAGTATATCAAATTATTTTTTATAATTATTTGTGTCGCTGAAATTTAGCCAAAACTTAAATTGTACAATCTAAACCATCATCCTCCAAATATAGTTTTCTATTAACTACTGTTGTATTTACAGAGCTTCCTATGCAATTAGGTGTAGCTATGTTGACAAGATAATTATAGTATTTGTTGGAGGACCGGTAGAGACAAAATATACTTCACTCGGAACGTCAAACGAGATCCTGTTATTGATGCATATTGACATTTATTCTGGTCTAACAAGACGGTTAATTCCATTGGGATACCAAACTTGGCCAAATAATTAAATATCTCAATTCAATTGTGAAAACCCTTATCGAAAGTGGGTAAAGGGCAAGCTGTCGATTGGACCTGGCATGGTATTCGCGACAAGTCTGGTAGAAGGTCACATCTGCATCTGGACTAGTCGTCAGGAAGATCCAATTAGCGGGAAGTCTCCAGGCCTTCAGTTCCTAAGGAGCTGGACAAACCATTATCTTGTGAATGGACCCATTTAAACAAGCACGGCAGGACGGGCTGAGTTTAGGACACAAAGACAGACCCCATTTTCATTTCTTGAAAGGTCATTTCAACGAGGTCATTGTCTCTAACGATGGAAATCTTTGAAAAGAGAAAGCCTGTTTAATCTCGCCCTAACGGAACAGCCTCCGCGCTCAGTTGGAAGAAAACCACAATTATTGAAGAGCTTCTGAAAGAGGTTTTCCTCCAAGGACAATATTTTCTTTCCTTGATTGGTTCCCCATTTGTTTCACATCACATTTTCATCATGCATTTGTGATAATTATATCAGATTAATTCATACCCCTAAGATTCACAGCGGTTGGCAGTGATGGAGGCCAATGAAGCAGATATCATACTGCTTTCCTGTGTGCTTCATTAGGGATTTGTCTCATCAATCTTCACATTGGGATTTGATGTTTTTTTATCTAAATTTTGAAATTCCTTGATAAGGACGCTTAATTCCAATGCAGTTTTCATCACAACTGTTAACCATGTCAACATTAAAATTAGCTAGCCTCTAAGAGTCATTCTATAACTATCAGGGTTTTGCAATTATTGACTACTAGCACCCTCAACGAACACACACAGTGAACACATTAGTGAAATTAGTTTGGGAACAAAGACAAACACAACTGAAATATGAGTTGCTGATTATTATTATTGTATATGTTCAATTTTGTATTTCAACTTATATTTCTTTTTTAAAAATATTTTTCATTTAGAAATAAGGAATAACCATTATAGTCTATATCATCATATATTTTATGAGAATTTTTATTTTATTCAAGTACTGGTAACATTTGTTTTCCATAATTGTTTCTTTCATCGAATCTATTACTATATACCGTGTATTGCAAGTTGTTTGTATTGAATTACAACAATACAACATGTTGAATGATCTATAAAGAATCTATTTAAAAACAACACCTGGTAAAAATCAATTAAAAAAATAATACAAAATGGCAACAATATCAATTTCTCAGCTGAACAAAAAGATTTGCATGTTATCTGTTTAAATTAAGATATTTATTAACAAAGAGTTGTGAAGCAAAAAGCAAGAAACGCTTTTTTATGAACAGTTGAAGACGGTAATGCATTGTTCAATAAAATTCAAACATAAATTGTTGGGGAAAAAAGTGACCTAAATTGTTTGAAGTTAATAGATCACCCTGACTCATTCACTGTATCATATAAAGCAGAACAACAGCTGGTGAATGGGCATTCACAGACTGTGATACGTTAGTCAATCAAACAACGTATTGCATGGTAATTTATTGGAGAATGTATGAAAAAGAGCAGAGGTAATAGACAACCCTGACACAGTCACCATATGATGAAGTGTAAAACGTCTGGTGAATGAACACATGTCATCTGCACTTGATACATAGATCTATCAGATATTGAAGTTTTCCTCAGCTATTGACAAACAATTTGGTTAATATGCATTAAAAACAGTGGAGCTCAACTCAACTCAACGTCACTATTAATCACGCTAAGATATGGTAACTAAGCACATAGTGTTTTTTCTTTCTTTTATAACTGTAAGATATTTATTATGCCAGTTGATTGAACTAACACAGCATGTGTTATACAAATTAATTTTCATAGAAAAAACACTGCATTGTGAAATGCTTTATGATATGTGTTTGGGTTAAAAGTCAATAAAAAAGCATTAAAAAGGGTATAATTTTCATATTTGTTTGAATAGTATCAATAAGAGGATAAGAGTAAACTTACAAACTCATTAGAAAAATCGAAACATGATACAATATCCAATTTCTGAAATATTCATTAAAACTATGATATTTTTTAAAACATTTATTGCAACAAAAACTATTAGAGAAGAAAGAGATAACGAATTTCAAAATTTCTATGAAAATAGCTTGAGCTTTATTATTTATTAATGAGTTGTGAAAAAACAATAAATCAAAGGCATGTGCAAAAAAGCTGTAGTTTCCATGGTTACATAACGTTGCTCATAAATAAAGATATTGTTGTCAATAGAACATGCTTCAGCTAACAAATGAATAAGATCATCATGTCAAAAGAACATATATCAATTGAGGTGGGCTTATAGTCACAAATCAAAACACTGTCCCACCCTTTTTAATTCTGTTATTCTGTTATGTACGTATCAGAATTATACAGAGAAAATCCTTACCAATTTCCTGAATATTATATGTAACTGACAGTTAATATATATAAAACTTCACTAATAGTAGACTTTGAAGAGCATTTAAATTTAGAAATGGAATACATTAAATCTTTTCATACATACTTTTTCTTTTCCTTTTGTCTTAGGCCCTGTTCTATTCCCATCTCCCCTTTATTATTTATCATACAATTAATAGTACAGTCAAGCCGCGATAATCCGGCCACCGATAATCCGAATCTCGCAGTTTCCGAACGGTAGGAAGATGTAACCAAACTAATCTCTTTAGTAGTCATCAGTACTCAGTAGTCCGAACATTTCACTATCCGAACGTTTTTGATGAAAAACGGAAGCGTTCGGATTATCGAGGCCTGACTGTAATATCTATTATATGAAATGAGATAAACATGGTGTTTGTCAAGAATTGACAGATATTCTATTTATTATATGATATAATCCATGTAATGACGTCCGAAAAGGGTTGTTTTAACACCGAGCGTCCGCTAGGAACAACTCGTCACCACAGTTACACTGTGACGTCATAAGCCAATTCGCCGCATGAGACCATTGTTTTATGACGTCAAATTATATCAGTCACCGTTCGCAGTGAAAATATAAGTTATTTTCACTGTAGTTTGAAGGCAGTTTATTTCACTGATAAATCCCAGTATTTCACTATACTCGTCATATAATAAAAAACAAAATCTGTTTTGGTAAAATAACTGTCTACCAGTCTCCTGAAAACTTTGAATAATTGAAACTTTTGCATTAGTTTGAATAATGGTAATTTCATCTCTCACATAAAATAGTTTGTACGATTTAGCAGAGTAGGAAAAGTTTCCAAATTTTATTACAATTACACGAAGTCTATTCCTAGTAGTCACGTTTTGAAAGTTTGCAATTTTATTCTTCTCATTTTTCGATAAAATTAGTGACAATAAATTGAAAAATCTACAAAAACATTAATAACATTCAGTTCACTAGATATAACAAAAGGATGAAATATTTCAAATTCTATTACAGAATTATTCTTTCAAAATTTTTCAACATGAAATCTTAATACTTCTGATTTTGCTTTCATTGCTCAATTACAATAGATATACCGACATAATACTGTGCATGATTTGGTTTTATTCCTTAGAAAATGTTAAAAAGTAATCAGCAAATGATTTCAACTGTCAATTTATTTTAATTAGATTAAAATATGATAAAATTATAGTGCCCTTTTGAATGAATATCACAAACCAATATAAACTATGTGAATGTCAACCATTACACAAGATAATACATTAAAATTGGATTGACATTGTCTTTAACCTCTGAACCATTTTTGTTAATCTAGTGACATTTTGGCCATGAAATCTAGGTATAATTAAATCGAAATATCCATGCAGAATTAACTTGATAAATATTTAGTGGAAATATTTACATACTTTTAATTGGAAAGCAAAATGGTTAATGGCAGAAATACACACTGACAGAATTTATCATTGTCATTGAAAGTAATTTTGTAACTCGTTCGAGATAGTACTAGTAATAAGGTAAGGCAAGCTGAGAAAACATGGCTGTTAAATTTTTTTTAGAATCTGTCACACATGGAAATGCTGTCTACTAATAATTCATGAATAGAGCCTTCAGAACCTGAGGTGCACTGTATTATGGTGAAACCTGCAAGCATCGACTGA
This sequence comes from Gibbula magus, assembly GCA_936450465.1. Lineage (NCBI taxonomy): Eukaryota > Metazoa > Mollusca > Gastropoda > Trochida > Trochidae > Gibbula > Gibbula magus. The sequence goes on from OW388300.1 coordinate 15,718,038, forward strand.
AACTAGAAACAATGGGTGGTACTTCATCAGATGAGACATAATATTCAATAAATTCATATTTAAAGCAATATGCTCTCTGCTGATTGGATTAAACAAGTTCATGTGACTGTTATATATTCTCATCAACACTAAAGTGACAGCTGAAAAGGATAACTTTTATACTTTGAGGGTTATACAAAATAACCTTCAGGACAACGTTATCATTGTATTATTATGCAATTATGACACTGCTATCACATGCTGTTTTTTTCATATATAAATTAAAATTACTTTCAGATGAGAATTCTATTGGTAAAGTTTGGTTAAAATTTAGCTTAATACAGCACATAAGAACTATAAATTCAGGAATATTTTTTCAGTGAACTACATTTTGTTGGGGATATCACATAAGTGATGCTGAACTGAGGGCGGAGCAATAAGTAACATAAACACTCCCAAACTAAAGACCAGCTCTGTTAACCTTTACAGTGATGAAGACAGTATGCCAAATCAATTCCTATTTTCTCTCAAATTGTCCCGACAGTTAATAATACAATCACTTGACAATCTTCCCCCAGTTTCTACAAGTGTCTCTTCGTTCGTCCTCACTGATTGCCTATCGATTTCTGCTAAAACTAACATATCTTGTTCAACACCCAATACAATATCGCCTCTGCTTTGTAAACCTCTTGACTTCTATGGAAGATAGGTCATTTAATATCATTTTGCTAAATATCTTTAATATTCAAGTTTATTTCCTATTTCAGGTCATTGGCCCATGCTTGATAACAGTATATAAGGCCCAAAAAGAAGAAGAATTTGTTTCTGGTTTCCGCCCGCATCAGTTTCAAACCCACGCCTCAGGTCTTTTTTTTTATAGTTTTTTCTAAAGTAAGGGGCAGATAACTGTAATTTTTTAGCCTCAGAAAACATTGGATATATGTCACTCATTTCTGTTGAGATGGAGTGTAGGGGTGAGATTATAGACTATTTGGAATAGTAACACATATTTAGTTTGTTTGTGCTTTATTTATATAAATAATTGTATAAATTTTGTTTGAACTCTTCATTCCCCCCCAAAAAAAATCGTGTCATCGCATCATTTTTGTCAGCCTGTAAAGACCAGACACATTTTTTTTTTTAGGCCTAATTAAGGATCTATACCGAAACGTTGCTATTGTTAATAAAGAAGTTGATCATCCATAAAATCCTTATCACACCATCTTCTGGAATTCCTCTCAAACAGTTCACATGACACACAGTACAAATTGTATTTGTAGAAGTACATAGTTCTCACATTTCCAATATTGCGCTAGGAGGATCTTAACCTGAATATTTTAAAGAGGTAGAAAGATGTAAGACGAAGTATATTTACATCATGTGTGTTTAATATTATCCGCAATCTTTATATTTATTAAATAGTTGTTAAAAATCTTATCTCTCTCTATAACTTTGAAAACATATATCCAAAGCAAAACATATATTTATGTTTGTCTGCAAATTCAACCTTGACTGAGATTGTCATCCCCTGTGAAATTTTATGACTTACGTAAATGTTCAGTGAGTCATTCAATAATATGAATATCAAAAATCTTCTATGAATGTTTGTTTTTAATGTTTATATATAATTGTTTTGTTATAAATTCAAAATCCTGCTTGTCATTCAGTACAACATGGATCAAAACTTTCAAAACTTAATTAAATTTACTCAACATGAAACAAACTTAATTAATAATTGACACCTTTGAAATTTTTTCTTTAAAATTTTGCTATTTTATGATATTATTGGAAATTTATTGATTTCTCATTGTGGCCTTTTCCCTTTCCATTTCAAATTACAATTTCGTTTGGTTGCTGTTGACATCATTTTTGTATCCCCATAATTGATAAGACTATTCCTGCTTCAAACATGAACATTATTCTCTCACTACAATATTGGCAAATATTTGGAACCATATTTCTCTACCAACTTGTATATATCCTCAATGAAATGTCAAGTAACTTCTGACTTGTATAAGAAAGTCTGAAGCTGATTTTATCTAATAGGTTTTATGTATCAGTACGCAAATGTCAATAATTTTCAAAGAAAGAAATTTAACATACTCGTAACATTTTAGGTATTTAAACAAAAATGTCAAATGATTTCAATGCATAAGAAATTCTACATACCGTATTTCCTCTAATAAGCACCCGGGCGTTTTTTTTTTTAACACCCCTTGACCCCCCAGCGCTTATTAGAGGCCCTGCGCTTGTTGGAGACCCGGCACTTATTTCTTTAATAGAACATTGAAGTTAACCAAGGAAGCATCAATCTAATGGTTTAGACCGCACTTATTAGAGACCAGGCGCTTATTGGATGTCCGGCGTTTATTCTCAACTACCCTTGACACACCAGCGCTTATTAGACGCCCAGCGCTTATTAGAGGAAATACGGTACTTCTAGTAACATTGAATTATCAAAACAGAAATGTCAGTATACTGTTTCATTGTATAAGAGAGTCAACATACTTAGACTAATATAACTTTGTAAGTATCAAAACAAAAATGTCAATAAACTTGTTCAATTGTATAACCAAGTCAATATTGGACCAACGTCATAAGTTTCATGTGTACAATCTCCGATAATCATAATAAAACCAATTTGTTTTTATAGCTAGAAGGATGTTATTGATTTATGAGTTCTATGCGACATCTTCGTCACACAGTAAAGTAAACAGGATAAAACAAAGAATCAATATCAAGTACTTGTAACTCGTGTTAAAGATTGAAATTTAAAGTAATACTTGGTGACAAGATTATGTTTTGAATGAATATACTTTTAAAGTAGAGTTATAGATATTGTAATAACGGAGAGTTCTATCGGGACATTTTTTGTGGAAACGAAATTCGAGAGGCTATTTACACATATATGTTATTAATACATGATTAAAACACAGTCAAATTGAAATATAATAATGAAGGTAACATTTTGATCGATGACTTTATATTTCATACCTTGATAAACACAAGCGCACATTTGTTGAAAAATAAAACAATGAGGACTGGACCCTTTCACCGGCGCTGCGAATGGGGAAAACTTCGCTACGGCCTATTAACATATTGTTTATTAGTTTTCTGATACGTTATGTGTTACTATGTGAATATGCTATCAGTGTACATGTTTTATTAGTACAAAAAATTAAAATTGGGTTAAATATAGCGTGTTTTCATTTCACGAAATGTCAAGAAACCAAGATGGCGGATGCTGCCAATATATTGGTGATAGAACTTTCCCTTTAACCCTTTTACTGCAATTTTTGGGAATATTCTGACGATTATTGTTATTACTTCCAACTAGTGTTCATGTAAACTGCCAGCCAAAAGAAAGTACATACTTCTGTTGATTTTATCATATGTATGATTTTCAATTGCAAATATCTCAAGTTTTCAATTTCATAATCTAAAATTGAAAAGTACTGGCGTTTAGTCAGCCGTCAAAGAATACTTCTACATTTTTTTACTTCGAAGTCTTTGAAATTTGGAATTTTAAATTTATGCAAAACATATTTTTGATGAAACACAACTGTTCATCGACATATAAGACATATTCTATGTGAAAAGTAATAAATATGCCTGATTCTGCACACATTTACAACATAATAAACATGGTAGGGGTACCGGTCATGTTGGCATAAATTTCATTTCCTACCCCTGTCTTAATTCATTAAACAAAGATATTTTAACTAAAATTTAACCACACCAATTAATTCATCCAAACTACTGCAGATAAATAGTAATGCATTTGATTTTTTTAAAATATTGAATTAACCAACTGAGGTGTGTACTTTCTTTTGTGGTCCAGACTGTTAACTTTTTGACGATTTTGTTTACTTTTACAATGAAAATTGTCAAAATCATAATTTTGGGTTGGTAACGTTTCAAACTACACTTTTAAAATTGTATCATCTATCTCATGGTATAGAGTGAAGTGAAGTACTATCATTCATTTGAGTTGTGGTGAGGTAGTTTGGGGTTTAACAACTATCTATCAAGCATGATAGATTGCCTTGAAATTTGAATTAGTTGGCGTGCAAGATGAAAGTATCATCGGTGAAATTTGTCATCTTCTTGAAACATAATTTACATGCCTTCTAAAGACCTCAATCGCGTGAAATTAACATGTCAACTAAATTTGGTGAGTTATTCTCATTTAAAGGAAGGGGCTGATGCGGACCAAGTGTAAAGAGATATTTGTATAGTCTGTCATCCAGACCCCTTAAATTTAAAGAGCCGAGGCAAGTCTACAATGAGGCATGTCTATAATGAGGCAAGTCTACAATGAAGCATGTCTATAATGAGGCAAGTCTACAATGAGGCAAGTCAACAATGAGGCAAGTCCATAATGAGGCAAGTCTACAATGAGGCAAGTCCATAATGAGGCAAGTCTACAACGAGGCAAGTCCATAATGAGGCAAGTCTATAATGAGGCAAGTCCATAATGAGGCAAGTCTACAATGAGGCAAGTCCATAATGAGGCAAGTCTACAATGAGGCAAGTCCATAATGAGGCAAGTCTACAATGAGGCAAGTCTACAATGAGGCAAGTCTACAATGAGGCAAGTCTACAATGAGGCAAGTCCATAATGAGGCAAGTCTACAATGAGGCAAGTCCATAATGAGGCAAGTCTACAATGAGGCAAGTCTATAATGAGGCAAGTCTACAATGAGGCAAGTCTACAATAAGGCAAGTCCATAATGAGGCATGTCTACAATGAGGCAAGTCCATAATGAGGCAAGTCTACAATGAGGCAAGTCCATAATGAGGCAAGTCTACAATGAGGCAAGTCCATAATGAGGCAAGTCTACAATGAGGCAAGTCTACAATGAGGCAAGTCTACAATGAGGCAAGTCTACAATGAGGCAAGTCCATAATGAGGCAAGTCTACAATGAGGCAAGTCCATAATGAGGCAAGTCTACAATGAGGCAAGTCTACAATGAGGCAAGTCCATAATGAGGCAAGTCTACAATGAGGCAAGTCTACAATGAGGCAAGTCCATAATGAGGCAAGTCCATAATGAGGCAAGTCTACAATGAGGCAAGTCCATAATGAGGCAAGTCTACAATGAGGCAAGTCAATAATGAGGCAAGTCAATAATGAGGCAAGTCTACAATGAGGCAAGTCCATAATGAGGCAAGTCTACAATGAGGCAAGTCTACAATGAGGCAAGTCTACAATGAGGCAAGTCCATAATGAGTCAAGTCTACAATGAGGCAAGTCCATAATGAGGCAAGTCTACAATGAGGCAAGTCCATAATGAGGCAAGTCCATAATGAGGCCAGTCTACAATGAGGCAAGTCTACAATGAGGCAAGTCCATAATGAGGCAAGTCTACAATGAGGCAAGTCTACAATGAGGCAAGTCTACAATGAGGCAAGTCCATAATGAGGCAAGTCTACAATGAGGCAAGTCCATAATGAGGCAAGTCTACAATGAGGCAAGTCAATAATGAGGCAAGTCTACAATGAGGCAAGTCCATAATGAGGCAAGTCTACAATGAGGCAAGTCTACAATAAGGCAAGTCCATAATGAGGCAAGTCTACAATGAGGCAAGTCCATAATGAGGCAAGTCCAAAATGAGGCAAGTCTACAATGAGGCAAGTCTACAATGAGGCAAGTCTACAATGAGGCAAGTCCATAATGAGTCAAGTCTACAATGAGGCAAGTCCATAATGAGGCAAGTCTATAATGAGGCAAGTCTACAATGAGGCAAGTCTACAATGAGGCAAGTCTACAATGAGGCAAGTCTACAATGAGGCAAGTCTACAGAGCTCAGTATAAAATGAACACATCTCAGAGGCTCTTTTTTATTTTATTTTATTCAAATCTTTAAATTTAATCAAAAATTCATTTCAGAGGTAAAATGTCAGACTAATAATTGCATAGAAGACTTGTTTATAGTCTTACATTCTTACAGGATAAATAGGTTTAAAATAATCAACAATATTAGCGACCCTAACATAATAAGTGCAACCCATACCCCAATTTAAGTTCAAGCTCTTGGAACAATTTGTTAATCTATTCTCCACATAACATAAATATGCTTCCATAAAAATTCATGCAACACTGTGAAGAGATTATACGAATGCTTCAATGAGTCTAACAAGTCTGATGGAGTTAAGTACCATGAAAACCAATTTAGTGAAGAGCTGTCTAAACAATAGGTGCATCAACAATTTTCAAAGGGGGTGGATCACATATATATCTTGTAGTGTATCATTCCCCCATGACTCTGCTAATATACACAATTACAAAAGAAAGAAGACAGTCCTTACAGGATATAATGATAACATTTATGTTATATAAGCTGTTCATATATGTTTCAGGTACACTTTCCTGTCGTCTGCTGTTGACTGGTGCTTATTGGAGCTGCAATATCTTATGTTTCCAAACAGCATCTCATCGAGGTTAACACCTTCCTAATGTTCGTCATTAATCTTGTTGGATATATATACATGTGAAGTGAAATGAGTTGTGGTTTTAAACGCCGCTTTCAAGAGTATTTCATTTACATCGTGGCTGCTAGTATTATGGCAGGGAGAAAGCTTGCAAAGCCATGTGGCTATGCATTGCAGTGAACCCTTCAAGCATCGGCTGGAACTAGCGAACCATGGGTGGTACTAAGCTAAAATTCAGTAATAGTATTGCAACCGAACCTTACTGCGTGTAGAACAGTTCTCTACAGCAGACAAGGTTACCGAGACAGGATTTGAAGACCAGACCTCTTGAGTCAAAGCCAAACACGCTAACCACTGCAGTATTCTGCTCTGCACACATGTACAAATCAAGACATTTATAGGCATTTCAAAGAAAACAAAGCTGATATAAAAGTATAAACTTACCTTGAAATAAATAATAAATAATTTTTTAATAATATATTGAATAATAAAGTGTTTTCAGTCTCTTCACTGGCATCTGGAAACAAACATTGAAATGCATTCACTTGTCAAAACACCATTTAAAAATAAATCTGAAATAAAATTTTTTGAAAGAGAGTACTCAAAATATGTAAAATTCCTGAAATAAATTTTTTAAAGAAATCTGTATACAACCTGAAATGAATTTTTTAAAACTGTTAAAAATGATAATTCCTCAAGTCCATGATGCCTGAAATCAAACTATTTGAAAAAAAAAGAGAAATACAAATTATAAATGCAAAAATATGATAGAAAGAGAAAGAAAAAGATAGAAAATATTCGTAGACATTTGTTTCAACAAAATACTGTAAACGGTGCTCCTTTCCCTTAAAAGCAAAATATCAAATGCATAAAAGTCAAATTCTTAAAGTCAAAATGTAAAAAACCTACCTCCTCCCCTTCCGAGCGGTACCCGGACGAATAAATGGCTTCATTCCCGACATTGACTGTATGTCTCCTTGGTACCTGTCGTCTGGTGGGGCCTGTTTGATTAGTGGAACCCTTCTTCAGGGCTGCGTACACGATCTCCCTCTCGATGCTGTTCCTCTCCTCCGGCGGTGCTGACATGACAGTCTCCGCCCCCGGGGACCGGTCCTTGTGCATGTATTGCTCCGGGGGAGGGAGGGATCGGAGCTCCGCCCCAAGGTAGTTGCTGTAGTCTCGGTTCTCTTTCTCTTGGACATTTCGGATCGGTGGCGGAACTGGAAATTTGAAATAGATTTATGAAATTTAATTTTAATTTTTAAAAAGATATAAATTTAAATATATTTTATTAAAATTATCTCTAATTTAAGATATATAATTTCTACAGAAATATCCTTCATTAAAGAATAACTGAATGAGTGATACTTTTGCTATTCCAACAGGCAACACTGAAAATAAGATTACAAGAGTTGTCTCCCTTTAGAATCAAATCCAAAAGAGAATGGCACTTATCCACGGTGGTAGAAATCACTATTCTCGGGGGTTATGGATCAATTAAAGGATACCGGACTGTACTTTAATGTAGCAAATTAGAGAAAGAAGAGGGTTGTATCATCCAAACATATAAACGACAGATCAAGGTACAGCATAAACTTTAGTTATATTTCAGAGACAAGCCTCTTCATCAGAGGTATAAGATCCAACAAGAATCAAATCTAGTATAATACCAGTGTCATTTGGAGTAGAAGATATGTCTTTCCTTGATAAATACCACATTTATTTAAATGATAGTTTCCATAAATGGTAAAGCCACCATGATAAAAGGTACCTTTACCACAGAAGATGAGAAACAAGGTACTTATCAGAAACGAACATTCTACATAATATTTTAATGTAACATCATCAATAGAGGTGTTTTCACAATATTCAGTTTATTTCTAATTTCAGTCATCACCAAAGAGATCACGATGTGTCATCAAGAATATGACGTCATGACACAATGCCAGGTCATTTTTCTATGTTGGCGGGGCATGTTGTTATGACTGATAACACAGTCCATTGATGTCTGTCTCTAGCGAATATCACTGCATCTTTCAATCAACAGATCTTGGTTTTTAATTTGATAAATAAGAATAATTTTAATTGACATAACTGCATGTTTTATATTTCTAACATGAAAATAGATGAGTAGTATTAAAATTATATTACAAATAAAATACCTAATGATATCCTTTGCCACGTACAGTCTAAATCAACAAAAATAGGATACATGATCAGAAATTGAACTGATTACTTTCTGATGATACAGAAATAATAATAATGTAGGTATATATAACGCGCTACCTCCAGGTACTAATACCTGCTCATGGCGCGATCGACATATTACCCCTGGTCCACGAGTACAGAACACTCCCGAAGGAGATTACAACCGGTCGCCTGTCAGGCGCTCAAGGTTCAAATTCAGACTACCATCGTATCATACCAGGTACCCATTTACTGCTGGGTGGACAGAGGCACACTTCGAACTAAGTCACTTAACCAGGGTGACACCACAAGTCTCTCAACTCATGTCTCAGTGTGGGGCAGGGAATGACCCTTCAAACTCTCAGTTTATCAAGCAATGTAGCGGGTAACCCAACCATGCGGTGAGCCGCGCCCATTGTTGCTGAACTTCACTGAAAGCGGTCAACTGAGATATGCACAGGACCACGTTCCACCGACTGAATATATATAAAATATTCTTCTTTTCTCACAACAATTAATGGTACTATTCCTGTAATTGAAGCACCCAGGAATGGTAAGGCGATAAATATGTTATTCAACAGGTAGTCAGACAATAACATAAGATATTTGGGGGAGAAAAGGCTAACAGACATCTCAATCCAATAATCGACATGAATGTTGCCACTATATTCTGGGAAAATGTCAAAATTCCTCAGACCCATTCTACATTGTTAACCTTTCTGTAAATAGCACAATAGTGGTATGGGCACCTTCCTGTCTGTTTCTTATAATCAAACTTAGTATTCATTTGAGAACAGTTCTAGATTATCAGCGAGATCATTTGGTATTTCACTTTATGTCGGAGAAAGCCTGACACACCATAGTGGCGATAACTGACAGTAGAACCTGTGCATGTTACCTTCAACTAGCAATGGGTGATAGTTCACTGAAGTACAATATATAGAGAATCTCACCCAAGTGTCTTCTGATAAAAACAAGTGTAGAAGCGAGCACAGCTCACATACCCCCGCTTCCAAATGTAGATGAAAATAGGACAGGCACATCTATGGTAAATGACTAATATGTGTCAGAAGTTGAATGAATATAGAATGTTTCTCAGAGTTTCAGAGTTTCAGAGAAAGACTTTTGACAGTATAAGATAATGCAAATAATAAAGACCTTGTATTGAAATATGTTTTCATTGCAATAGCCAAAAAGGAAGGATTATCATGTGTGTGATTCAAAACTTAAGTAAGAAATGTGTTGACCAGAATTATGTGAAATGAAATTATGTTATGGAATAAACTTACAACTAACTCAACAATTGACAGCAGTGAATACATCATTCATTCTACATACCGAACACTAAGGGTGTTGACTACTGCAGGTTGAGGATTTCAATGGAAACCGACCAAAAAGAAATTTAAAAAATAGGTCTAACCCTCAAAGGGCACAACTAGGGATCATGGTTGACATGTGTATGAAGTTTGATGAACCTAGCATGCATAGTTTTGGAGTTCTGCTCCTCACAAAATGACTTCCTAAAAGAGTCGCTTTTTAGTCACGTTTCCATGGAAACCGCAAAAATTAAAATTCAGAAATAGTTCTAACCCTCAAAAGGCACAACTAGGGATCATGGTTGACATTTGTATGAAGTTTGATGAAGCTAGCATGCATAGTTTTGGAGATCTGCTCCGCACAAAATGACTTCCTGAAAGAGTCACTTTTTAGTACTTTTTAGTCACGTTTCCATGGAAACCGCAAAAATTAAAATTCAGAAATAGTTCTAACCCTCAAAAGGCACAACTAGGGATCATGGTTGACATGTGAATGAAGTTTGATGAAGCTAGCATGAATAGTTTTGGAGATCTGCTCCGCACAAAGTTTTGGGACGGAAGGACGGACGGACGGAAAGAATGAACGCTTTATATCCCCGCTTACGCTGTAAGGCGGGGGTATAAATATATCAACACAAGATAATAAAAGTTACATCCGAGGCTTGCCGAGGATATTTTTACTTTTATCAACAAGTGTTGATATATTTGATATCAGAAGACACAAGGATGAGATTATATTTATCATCCAAAATCATTCTTATTACGTTTAAGTGAAAATAGTGTACATCTCTGAGCATATCTCTGCCATTTGACTTCCAATGTGGTGATAGCATTGTGATGTCATCATGTTTATGACATCATAGCATTGTGATGTCATTACTGGATCATGTAAAAGCATTGTGATGTCATGTAGTTGACGGTGACAGAGCATTGTTCAAAATCTACTGCCAAAACGATATCTCCTAGGAGAATGTTTAAAATTCATGTAATTTTTTTTCGGGAAAAATATCAAATAGGACGAGTCAAAGCCATTCCCTCATTCAGAATTCAACACTAACAGTCCCAACTGAAGTTAAATATCCATCCATTGTGTTTTTGTGGGTCACATATGCCAAACATTAAAAATGATGTTAATCTTTCAAGAAGTACTATGTGTTCCCGAAACATTGCCATTTTGATGATAGTCGACTCAGTATAGTGACAACATAAAGCTAAAAGTATCGATTTCTGATAAAAAAAAACGGACAATGCACCGTGTGTGGCGTGCGTCAATTAATCAACCTTAATTGTGTCAACTTATTTACAACAGACAAACAGACAACTTTGGGTTGATAATGCATAAAAGGTCCTATAACTACTGTGCATGTAAATGGGACGTGTAGTTTCGGTTTTTCTAGTGTATAATGATGTTTCTCGATTTTAATTAGAAACTAGTAATTATGATATATTTGGCTATTGGGGATGAACATGCAAGTTGAGTGAAATTATTTGAACTGAAATCAGCACATATTGTATGTTGGCGCGTATTTAAGCCAAATAAAATTTTATGAAACACAATGGATGCATCTTTAAACAATTAGGAATCACTACATTTGAGCCACATTTATTCTCTCTGATCAAATTATCACTCTATACAAACATTATATGTTCTATACTACTCAAAATAATCTAAGGAACATTTGGAAATTGTCCTTAACATACTCTATATATTGTATTACAGAGACCATACACTATCTTACCGACATATTGGAATAAACAAAAATCATAGAAAATTCATTCAAAGTTGCGGGTGTGAATTAGCCATTTGTGTACGGGTGCCGCGACTTGAATTTGTATTGAACGCCCGTATAAAGTCTGTTTTCACGATGTAGATGCGATATATTTCGTAACAATGGTACCGGAATCGCCGCCTGGAAATTCCGCCAGCAGAGCTAATTAGTGCCTAAGCCAAAATACTGCTGCGAGCTGGAGGGTCTGTAAATTCCACCACAGGCGCTAAAATGGGTAAAATAGAAATACGCAACGTAAAGTGACACAGCTTCTGAGACTGAAAGTATTACAAATAGATAAAGTTACAGAGTCTGTGTTGGATTTGAACTTCGATCCGATCAGAAGCTGAACCCACTAATCATCATGACATCAAGATAAATTTCAATTTATCAAAGTGTTAACAAATCTCTCCATGTTTTCATAAATGGCAACTATATATATATACAATAGTCACTTGAGGTCATTAAACAGCGGAAAAGTCAAGGTCAAAGTCAAACAGGACGAGTCAGAATTCAGCACTTAAACCCCTCAGCAATTCAGCTTCACTATAAATTCAACCAAGTTGTAGTTAAAATGTTTCAGTGTTTGACAGAATTAATCCTTTAAACTCCAACAAACTATGAAGCTGGTAAGAGTTAAGAGTTATGTACAGATCTACAGCCCACTATTACCCTATAAACTCTAGCAAACCATGAATTGGCTCACCCATCCGGGGATAAACATCACCCGCTGTTGCTGAACACTGACTGTCACCTCTGCTATGTGCCCAGGTCTACATTGCACCGTAATATGAATGAAGAGGAGATCGTTAAACTCAGATCGTCAGCAATTTATTTCCTAAATTGTGATATATCTCCATATTGGTCTACAGGAAAAATGATGATGAATGGGGTGGGGGAGTTGGGGTTTAACGACACATTCAAGATTATTTCACTTATATCAAGGCTGTTAGTATTATTGCAGGGGGAAGCCTGCAACACCATGTGGCTATGCATTGCAGTAAAACCTGTGAGCAACGGCTGGAACTAGCAAACTGGTACTGTACTGAAATTAAGTGTAGCATTGCACCTAAATCTTACTCCACGTAACAGTTTTCCACAGCAGACAAATTTGCCGTGCCCTTGGCAGAATTTGAACCCCAGACCTTCTGCGCTATCCCACCCCTGATGATGAATTAGTCTATGCATTTCTCCCAACATGTCTCGTAATTTATGCTACAGGGAATCAATCCTATAAACTATGATGCTGGTCACCCGTCCAGAGAAAAACATCACCTGCTGTTGCTGAACTTCCATTGATAAGGTTAACTTTATCATATATATATATCTACAGCCCACACTACATGAACACAATAGGTTAGCCTCAACAATTCATCCTTCCACTATATTAGTTTGTCTACAGCTAAGGTAATATTCTGATGATTGCCAATAAAAACCAGGAGAAGAATGTCTCTGGTATGATGATCAAAGAGAGGGTCAAGCGACTGACCGAGGTCAAGACAACCCAGGTCCCAGTGATCTCAACTGCCCATCATTCTTGTCATACAAACTCGGAGTTGTAGGTGCTACTTGTAAATGTTAATGAGACACATGCACACATGTTTAGTGCAACTTTACTGAGAATAATACTAGGTGAGGTGAGGTGAGGTGAGTTGGGGTTTAACGCCGCTTTCAAGAGTATTTCACTTATATCGCGGCTGCTAGTATTATGGCAGGGAGAAAGCCTGCAACGCCATGTGGCTATGCATTGCGGTGAAACCTGCGAGCAACGGCTGGAACTAGCAAACCATAGGTGGTACTACGCTGAAATTCAGTGTAGCATTGCACCCAAAACGTACTGCTTGTAGAACAGTTCTCTACTGCATACAAAATTGCCGTGCCCTTGGCGGGATTCGAACCCCGGACCTCTTGACCCGAAGCAGAATCAGAAGACGCTAGTTCCAGCCGCTGCTCCATGGTTTCACCGCCCCAGAAGCCAAATGCGCTAACCACTGTGTTATGCTGTCTCTCATTGAAATTAACCATTCATGAAAAAGTATTGTGATATTGTATGTTATGGAGTGCTCACCTTACCATTCTAATCAAATGGACTTAAATTTTATCTTTAATTAAAAGCACCATAGCCCATTATTTTAAAATCATTTTTTATTCAAATTTGGCATTAAAGTTTATAAAATATATTTTTACGTAAGAGGTTAAAACATTTCATTACACAACCTGATAAGCCAAATCCATAAACAAATTGTTTTGGAAGGAAATGGTTCCATGTTTAAAGAGACAATTTTGTAACACTCGTCAGTGTGAGAGGTAGATCTTTAGGTCTCATGGAATTTTGAGAGCTATTGATTTTAGACAGCAAGGTGGTTGACAATTCCATCATTGTATCATATTTAAAACTCTCATCTGTGTGTTTAGGTATCGTTACATAAGTCAGATCACTTGAACTATCTTCGTACCAGGCATTTTAATGCTGCTTTAACTTGGTGCACCTAATGGCTGCAAAAGTGCATATGAGATTGTCAAAGCGTGTTGTTAACATCCAATGATCGAGCGCCATCAAAAGCGCCTTTGAACAGCTTAGCTTAGCTTGGCTGGATATTGGCGCTATACAAATGTTTACATGAATGAAATACATTGGTTTTAGTACTCTTTTTATTGATACAGGAGAGGTGAGGTGAGGTGAGGTGAGGTGAGGTGAGGTGAGGTGAGGTGAGGTGAGGTGAGTTGGGGTTTAACGCCGCTTTCAAGAGTATTTCACTTATATTGGGGCTGCTAGTATTATGGCAGGGAGAAAGCCCGCAACGCCATGTGGCTATGCACTGCGGTGAAACCTGCGAGCATTGGCTGGAACTAGCGAACCATGGGTGGTACTGCGCTGAAATTCAGTGTAGCATTGCACCCAAACCTTACTGCGTGTAGAACAGTTCTCTACAGTTCTCTAAATTTGCCGTGCCCCTGGCGGGATTTGAACCCAGAACTCTTGATCTGAAGTCGAACATTGCTCGAAAAAACAGCTATGACCTAACATCATTTTGCCAGTAAAGGTAAATCTTTAGCTTCATAGTGTAAGTTTCATCAAGTTAACTTTCTGAAAAATGTGTAGAACTTCTAATGACAATTTCATTCTCTTGACCTTTAAGTTTTAAGCACTTTATTTTCAGACATAATCAATTCGGTACTCCCAAATAACAAACTTATCTTTAATCAAAGACTGATTAGAATTGTGTTCAGTACAAGTTCAAAGCAGTTTCTGTGAAAATTAATTGAGTTCTTTTGGGCAATTTACACTTGTATGTGATTTTAATCCCCTTCGAGATTTTGTATGCTAATAATACCATGGTAACAGACCAATTCAAGTCCACAGTCAAACCTACTGACCTCAGCTCTCTAGAAGTTGAGTCTGAAATACATTCACTTCTTGATAGAACAGCGCTGAATGATATAGAATCTACAAGGGACGTAGTAGGAAAGAATATAAACAGTGACATTAACACTTGACTGAATATTTGCCATCCATATTGATGCCAGTTTCAGATCCGAAAACATGTCAAACCTAATATCGAGATCCAGATTTGGTTATGCTTGCAGTAGTTTCCCAATGTTCACGCTTCATCAATTCAATTTCTGAAAAGTTACAAATATGTTTTACGAGAATTTCTATTGATATTGTCACTTTGACGTTATAAGGTAATAAAATTCATATTTAGATTGAAGCAAAAAATTCATATTTAGATTGAAACACTAAATATGAATTAAACTTCCCCATTCACTGCCATAAAACTTGTACAACTAAAATTCCAAGAAAGCCATTCAAACAATCAATATTTATATGTTGGTGTTCCAAATTTTAAATGCTTGTAGTTTAAAAAGAGGGTTCTGTCTCCATCTTGGATTATTTGCATTACGTGAAATGAAAACATGCTATATTGTACCTCATTTTACAACTTTTAATAACTAAAGACATACACTGATAGAGTATTCACATAGTATTCACATAGTAACACATAACATGTTATAATTAAAACTAATAAACACTTTGCTGTTATGCTGATCCCCATTCGCAGCACCGACTAAGCTTCAGTTCTTATTTTTCATCAATTTTACGCTTGTATTAGTTGTGAAATGTAAAGTCATCAAAATATTACCTTCATATATCTTTTAATTTGACTGTGTTTTAATCATGTATTAATAACATGTATGTGTATAAAGAGGAATATCCTCTTGAATTTCGTTTCCACAAAAAATGCCCCAATAGAACCCTTGATCTTTTACTCCTCTGGCTCAGTGGTACAAAATTCTCTCTTAGTCTGGGTTTAAATCCTAACATCATTGAAGATGGTAAAAATCAACTCTTGGAGTGAGTGAGTGATTTGGAGTTTAACGCCGCTTTCAAGATTATTTCACTCATATCACGGTTGCTAGTATTATGGCAGGGAGAAAGCCCGCAACGCCATGTGACTATGCATTGCGGTGAAACCTGCGAGCATCGGCTGGAACTAGCGAACCATGGGTGGTACTGCACTGAAATTCAGTGTAGCATTGCACCCAAACCTTACTGCGTGTAGACAATTCTCTACTGCAGACAAAGTTGGCTTGCCCCTGGAGGGATTCGAACCCCGGACCTTTTGATCCGAAGCCGAACGCGCTAACCACTGCGCTATCCCACCCCCTCAACACTTGGAAAGGCAAGAAATACTTGCTCTTGTTGCTGTCTTCACAAGGGACAAGATTCAGATCGAGTTCACCTATTGGCTGAAAGGTCCGAGTTTGAGTCCAAACAACATCATTTATAAAGATGGTGAGTTTTGATGGCGGTACAGGAGTTTGAATTACTGTTTAATTCCATATTTTGAATGTTTTGAAATTTGCATATCATTCATTCCAAAAAAATTTTTTTTTTTTATAACACATAAAGTTCTTATGCCAATTCCAAACAAATATAATCTGACAAACTGCACATCGTAATGAATTATAGATTAATCTCTCAGCTAGATCATTATTAATAATAATAATAATATACATTCTAACGCCTAATATCCAGTGCAAGCACGGCTCAATGGCGGTACAATTATTAACAAGTTAGCTACATTCCGAACCTAAACTATGCACCAAATGATCTTAAAGAAGAATATGAGTCTTTACTTTTTACTGTGTACTTTTGTCAAGCAGCTGCAACTGTTTATACAAAGCTATTTAAGTATGTCCATGATTCTTTAATGATAGACATGTCTTTCACAATTACTCTTGGTTTGAATATTCTACAGCAAGTACGTCATAGAAGTCATATAAGGACGTAGTTGTTTTTTCTGATTACTATTTAGTGAGGTGAATTTGAGTTTAACGGCGCTTTCAAGAGTATTTCACTTATATCGCGGCTGCTAGTATTATGGCAGGGAGAAAGCTCGCAACGCCATGTGGCTATGCACTGCGGTGAAACCTGCAAGCATGAGCTGGAACTAGCGAACCATGGGTGGTACTACGCTGAAATTCAGTGTAGCATTGCACCCAAACCTTACTGCGTGTAGAATAGTTCTCTACTGCAGAGAAAGTTGCCGTGCCCCTGGCGGGAATCGAACCACGGACCTCTTGATCCGAAGCCCAAAGCGCTAGCCACTGCGCTATCCCGCCCCCGTTTACTGTGTACATTTTATGATGCATCTATGTGTTTTGTTAAGGATCTTGTTTTTTTGTCAAAATACCATGTCAATTACCATAGATCTCCAAACGAAGTTTTTTTCATAATAACACTTTATTGTCCTCATTACAATGTAAATTTGGAAATTCATTATGTACCATTGGTACCCGGCAGCCACTGAGCAGCGCTAGTTAATGCGATGTTCTATCCTTATAATGCTGAGTTCCAAGCAAGGAAGCAACAACTTCCATCTTTTAACGTCTTTTGGTATGACGTGACCGGGAATCGAACCCCGACCTTCCGGGTGAAGAACGGACACTCGACCAACTGAGCTACATCATACTGGTAGGATAATTAGTAAAATGTGTAAGATTATTTTCACTGTCTAAAATGGTTTCCATTGCTACAAGTAAATTTAACTGTTCTGTCATTTCAAAGCTAAAATAACCAAAACATTAATAAAATGTAGCCACACATTAGTTTTATTTATTATATAAGCTAACGAGCCAAAAAAAAGTATAACACTCATTTGTTTTTTTATTAATTCAATATTTTAAAGAAATTACATGTATTTGATTATGGCACAATACAATAACCTTTGGGCGCTAGTTTGAATGACCTAATTGGTGATCGACTGATTAATTTTTTAATTAAACATCATTTTTTAAAGTAGAAAAGGGTAGGAAATGAATTTAAACCAACATAATAGCTACCATGTTTAAAATATTGTAAATGTGTGCAGAACGTAGCATATTATTCAAATTGATTTTCACATAGAGTATGTGTTATATGCATGTCTATGAACAGTTGTGTTTTATCAAAATTATTTTTGGGAATTCTAAAATATAAAGTTTAAATTCTTTGTCTGATGAATTTTTTGGACTAATTTCCAACACACTAATCACTCTTTGAATATGACGTCCAAAACTCGAGAAATTTGACATTGAAAATTTTACATATAATAAATACAACTAGGTGTTGTACTTTCTTTTGGATGTCAGTTAAGATTTCTTAGAGAGCTTTCCTTTATTGAAGAATAAATTGATATAACGATAGAACTTTTTCAAAAACATTAGTTTAGTCATCACAGTATGTTTATAGATTTTTTTGCTATTTGTGGCTAACTTTATTCAAAATTCCCCATTGCATTTCTTTCCCACTGCTACTTCAGATAATATAAACTATTATGGAAATAAGCCTGAAAATTGCTGTTATTTATTCCGAGTGGCTCTATGTCTCCACAGAAAGATGCAAGGGAATAACTGAAAAGATCTGATCAATGAAACCCAAGAGCTTAGAGAGCTGAAATGATGCATCAATGCACAGAGGGATGATATATGTCTAAAAAAGACATTAATTTGAACATGTAATTGAGGAAAATATATGATATAGGGGAACATATAACTCACGTATGTGCTAGCTGTTTCGTATGTTATCCCATTTTTATCATTTGCTAAATTACATAAAATTTACTTAGAGCTTGCAGTGTTTTAACCTTGTCTTTCATCAATGCACATGTTTACGTCAATACTTATATCTATGTCAATGCTTATGTCTATGTCAATGCTTATATTTATGTCAATGCTTATGTCTATGTCAATGCTTATATCTGTGCCATGCTTATGTCTATATCAATGCTTATATCTGTGCCATGCTTATATCTATGTCAATACTTATATCTATGTCAATGCTTATGTCTATGACAATGCTTATGTCTATGTCAATGCTTATGTCTATGTCAATGCTTATATCTATGTCAATGCTTACATCTATGTCATGCTTATGTCTGTGTCATGCTTATGTCTATATCAATGCTTATATCTGTGTCATGCTTATGTCAATGTCAATGCTTATGTCTATGTCAATGCTTATATCTGTGCCATGCTTATGTCTATATCAATGCTTACATCTATGTCATGCTTATGTCAATGTCAATGCTTATGTCTGTGCCATGCTTATGTCTATGTCAATGCTTATGTCTATATCAATGCTTATATCTATGTTAATGCTTATGTCTATATCAATGCTTATGTCTGTGTCATGCTTATGTCTATGTCAGTGCTTATGTCTATGTCAATGCTTATGTCTGTGTCATGCTTATTTCTTTGTCATGCTTATATCTGTGTCAATGCTTATGTCTGTGTCAATGCGTATGTCTACACCAATGCTTATGTCTGTGCCATGCTTATGTCTGTGCCATGCTTATATCTATGTCAATGCTTATATCTATGTCAATGCTTATATCTATGTCAATGCTTATATCTATGTCAATGCTTATGTCTGTGTCATGCTTATGTCTATGTCAGTGCTTATGTCTATGTCAATGCTTATGTCTGTGTCATGCTTATTTCTTTGTCATGCTTATATCTGTGTCATGCTTATGTCATATCAATGCTTATGTCTATGTCAGTGCTTATGTCTATGTCAATGCTTATATCTATGTCAATGCTTATATCTGTGTCATGCTAATGTCTTTGTCATGCTTATGTCTTATCAATGCTTATGTCTGTGTCATGCTTATGTCTGTTTCATGCTTATGTCATATCAATGCTTATGTTCAACTGTCTTTGTCTTTTGCTTGCATCCAATAATTAAGACATTAAACCGTTCTTTGTTTTCACTTGGGATGAGAGGAGAAATATTATTACAAATGATATTGACATGAAAATCATATACATATCCATCACAGAAGAAGACAACACGCATGTCCAGCTGACAACACAGTCTTCGACTAGGTATCTGCAGCTAGATAAAAGTGGATATTCATAATGCGTTCTTTTCGATGCATTTAATGCTTGCTCAAGGCGGTAGACATATTATTACCCTGAAGGAAATTCTACTTTCAGTGCCGCTACTAAGTGCTCCGCTGAACCGTATAGGTCCATACTTCCCACGTCCTGGTATCCATTTAAACAGCTGGATGGACTGAGTGCAAATTACAACAATTTAAAGTTGAGATCATATGGGGTTAACCACATGATCTTTCAAGAATACTTCTTGATACAAATTGTTACATAACTACAACTATGAAGATCAACTGCACGTCTTGATACAGATCGATACTTATATCACGACCAACTAAGTATTATTGCAGTCCTGCATTATGCAAATAAGGTGAGGTGAGTTAGGGTTTAACGCCGCTTTCAAGAGTATTTCACTTACATCGCGGCTGCTAGTATTATGGCAGGGAGAAAGCCCGCAACGCCATGTGGCTATGCATTGCAGTGAAACCTGCGAGCATCGGCTGGAACTAGCGAACCATGGGTGGTACTATGTTGAAATTCAGTGTAGCATTGCACCTAAACCTTACTGCGTGTAGAACAGTTCTCCACTGCAGACAAAGTTGCCGTGCCCCTGGCGGGATTCGAACCACGGACCTCTTGATCCGAAGCCGCATTATGCATATATGGCTGGAACCAACAAACAATGGATGGTGCTGCACTGAATTTCAATGATGCATTGCATCCATCCTTTACTGCATGTAGATAATTAAGTTCTCTACAGCAGACCAAGTTAGTTCCTGGAGGATTCTAAGCTCAGACACAAGAAGATTATCTTACCCTCGAAATAACCCTGGAAGTAGCATACTAGACTCTCACCATGATGTATAAGATAACGGATATTCCTTTAAGCATTTTTTAAATGAGAAATACATATATCAAAGACATATGAAAAGTTACAGGAATATTAACAAATTTGCTACTTAAGGAGATAAACCTCTTTGTCTGATATGTTTTATCTGCTTGTTGATATCATTGAGTGTGAATTTATATATTGTAAAGAGAGTTTTCTGAGTCTCCTTTAAGAAAAATAATTTCTTCTTTACCAACTTATTATTCAATATAAATGACCTTCAATAAACTAATAATAATAATAAGGATATTTATATCACACACTGTTTGACACAAAATCTGTACTCAAGGCACTATTTACATAATTATTATTCTGAAGGAATTATACTTTCGGTGCCGCTTAAGCACTCTGTGTGACCGTTTTTAGCTATACTTCCCTATTTTAATTTTGATTATTCTATGACGTCCTAGTCATAATTCATATATGAATTTGTTCAAAGAAAAAAATTACATGAAACATTTATGATATTAGTTAGTTAAATCATAAGAGTAATTAAAGTAAAAAATATATGTACAGTCAGGCCTCAATAATCCGAATGTTTCAGTTTTAGTGAAATGTTCGGACTACTGAAATGAACCAAAAAAGATGGAGTTGATTACCTTTGAATCTACAGACAGACGAGAACGTATTTACAATATCAAATGAGTTTGACACGCTGGATATTCATAACTATCACACAAAATTAGAAATTTAAATTTATTACAATCACAAACTACTGACACACAAAGTAAGACAATACAATTTATTGAAATCACAAACAACTGACGCCAGTGACGCGCTCAGCTTCCGTGTCAATCCACTGTCATTGAAGTTTACCAATCCAATCAGTGTGATGATCGCTTGTCAAGGGGATTATCCAAACTCTTTTGATGAACCGTCGGATTAATGAAGCAGAAATAGTTGTAATTAACTAATCCGTTACAGCTAATTGACATTCGGATTCGAAAACGGAATCAATGGATTAATGAATCAACATTTAATGAGTTTATATAGAGATTAGATTCGTTACAGCTTGCTACCGTTCAGACACAGTGAGATTCGGATTATCTGTGGACGGACTATCGCGGCTTGACTGTAAAAACATTCTGAAATGTCAAGGAAGAAGTAGGAGTATGCATAATCTCGTGTGTAGACAGATATAATGCTTTCATATCAATAAAGTTGACTGTCCATAAATCTTGTTCTATTACATCACCCCAGTTTCTAAATTGCTTGTTGGAGAAAACAATAAAATATATGAACTGAAACAAAAATCTAATAACTAAAAGTGGCATTTATGACCAAGCTATGTTTCACCAAACGAGTAATAAAAGCTAATAATATAAGCATTTCTAAAATGTCTCTTGGAGAAAACAATAAAATATACAACCCGAGACAAAAGTAAAGTAAAAAGTAAAAGTAAAAGTGATATGTGCAAATTTGCCATTTATGACCCTAGTTATGTTTTACCAGAAAAAGACAATAATATTTATTCTATAAGCATGTTCTGAAATGTCAGGGGACAAGAAGAGATTGGTTATCTCGTGGAGAACACCATTCATCATGATAAATTAATATACCTAGGAGATGTTGTACATCTCTGAGAGTTTGTATGTATGTAAATGTCCACTGCAGACAAGGAGATGTTGTACATCTCTGAGAGTTTGTATGTATGTTAATGTCCATTGTAGACAAGGAGATGTTGTACATCTCTGAGAGTGTGTATGTATGTTTATGTCCACTGTAGACAAGGAGATGTTGTACATCTCTGAGAGTGTGTATGTATGTTTATGTCCACTGTAGACAAGGAGATGTTGTACATCTCTGAGAGTGTGTATGTATGTTAATGTCCACTGTAGACAAGGAGATGTTGTACATCTCTGAGAGTTTGTATGTATGTATCAAGTGTCGACTTGTGTGAACAGATCGAGCTGTTAGCAGCAGGGGTATCTCAACACCAAACATGACCTTTATCTTGTTAACACAATCAGCAAACAGTCAAACAGACAATCTATCAATCTATCACCATGGTTTTGTTGCTTCACAGCTTGCTGCTTCACAACTTGCTTCAATAAAACGTGAATTTTTCAACTTAAACAAAGGGAGACATTTATCCACAGTGGTAAAAGTGGGGTAACTATCCTTGGGGTTATATGGATCCACTAAAGGAGTTGAGGTGATTTGATGTTTAACGCCGCTTTCAAGAGTATTTCACTAATATCATGGCTGCTAGTATTATGGTAGGGAGAAAGCCCGCAACACCATGTGGTTAAACATTGTGGTAAAACCTGCGAGCATTAGCTGGAACTAGTGAACCATGGGTGGTACTACGCCGAATTTCAGTGTAGCATTGTGCCCAAACCTTACTGCATGTAGAACAGTTCTCTACTGCAGACAAAGTTCCCGTTCCTCTGGCAGTATTCCAATAAACGATAGTCTAATGTAAACATGTAGTAAAACTAGAAATATGTGCATGTGATGCACTGTGATGTTCCCCGCTCCAACTTTCAATCCAACCAAGTCATATTACCCCTATTTTTCACTTATGCTAAGCACTAAGTTCAATACTGCATTAATAACGAGAAATAAAAAATTCAGAATAGCGAGAGTAGCAAAAGGCACCACTCTATCACTAGGTCTAAGCACATACAAAGTTTGGTGAAAAAATATTGAACGGTTTTGGAGATAGAGGCCGGAAAAGGTCCCTACCCCCAATATGCACTAAGTTCAAATTGTTTCCATGGAAACCAGAAAAAACAAGCAGACAGAGTCGGCGATATCCCCCGCCTTTGGGAAAATTTATTGAAGAATAGTTGTTGAATAACAGTGACCTTTTCTCAACTAAACACAACACACAAAATTTCAGCTCCTTAGACAAAGTGGTTCAGGAGAAGACAAAATGCGAAAAGTTGACGGCTGGACACCCTGCAATGCCATAAGCCCATCAGACCTTTCAGGCACATCTACACATGATGATTGTTTCACACACCAAGTTTCGTTGAGATATGTCTTATAGTTTTCGAGTTCTGTTCCGGAAAAGAAATTCTAAGTTACATTTCCATGGAAACGGTCAAAAAAAATAACTCGAAGAAGTTGAAAACCCCAAAAGGCACATCTACACATGATGATTGTTCCACACACCAAGTTTCGTTGAGATATGTCTTATGGTTTTCGAGTTCTGCTCTGGAAACGAAATTCTAAGTTACATTTCCATGGAAACGGTCAAAAAAATAACTCGAAGAAGTTGAAAACCCCAAAAGGCACATCTACACATGATGATTGTTCCACATACCAAGTTTTGTTGAGATATGTCTTATAGTTTTCGAGTTCTGCTCCGGAAACGAAATTCTAAGTTACATTTCCATGGAAACGGTCAAAAAAAATAACTCGAAGAAGTTGAAAACCCCAAAAGGCACATCTACACATGATGATTGTTCCACACACCAAGTTTCTTTGAGATATGTCTTATAGTTTTCGAGTTCTGTTCCGGAAACGAAATTCTAAGTTACATCTCCATGGAAACGGTCAACAAAAATAACTCAAAGAAGTTGAAAACCCCAAAAGGCACATCTACACATGATGATTGTTCCACACACCAAGTTTTGTTGAGATATGTCTTATAGTTTTCAAGTTCTGTTCCGGAAACGAAATTCTAAGTGACATTACCATGGAAACGGAAAAAAAAAATAACTCGAAGAAGTTGAAAACCCCAAAAGGCACATCTACACATGATGATTGTTCCACACACCAAGTTTCGTTGAGATATGTCTTATAGTTTTCGAGTTCTGCTCCGGAAACGAAATTCTAAGTTACATATCCATGGAAACGGTCAAAAAAAATAACTCGAAGAAGTTGAAAACCCCAAAAGGCACATCTACACATGATGATTGTTCCACACACCAAGTTTCGTTGAGATATGTCTTATGGTTTTCGAGTTCTGCTCCGGAAACGAAATTCTAAGTTACATTTCCATGGAAACGGTCAAAAAAAATAACTCGAAGAAGTTGAAAACCCCAAAAGGCACATCTACACATGATGATTGTTCCACACACCAAGTTTCGTTGAGATATGTCTTATAGTTTTCGAGTTCTGTTCCGGAAACGAAATTCTAAGTTACATTTCCATGGAAACGGAAAAAAAAAATAACTCGTAGAAGTTGAAAACCCCAAAAGGCACATCTAGACATGATGATTGTTCCACACACCAAGTTTCGTTGAGATATGTCTTATAGTTTTCGAGTTCTGCTCCGGAAACAAAATCGGGACGGACGGACGGACGGAGCCCATTTCAATATCCCCCCCCAACTATGTTGGCGGGGGATAAAAATTAGAATAACCAAAAAAGCAAAAGGCACCACTCCACCACTAGGTCTAACCACATACCAAAATTTTTTTCGGGGGACATAATGAGGAACAGGGGACTGTCACCAATAGTAAAACACCCTTCTCTTTTTTGGAAAATCAAGTTATGAATTATGAGTGTAAATGTTTCGGTAAAGTCATTGGAATCGTTTTTGTAATTCGTAATAAAATATGTTCATAATAAAATGGCCGCCATGCAATTTTGGCTTTAAATGCAACATCATTATTACCAATACAGATAATTGGTTAGTGTAATAAGATGTTTTACCCTCTAAAGTAAATTTAAATGACATAAACTATCATTATAAATGGGAAATTTGACAAATAAATTTTGCAAAAAATGTGCTACAGCCCCTTTAAGCTTCTGAATTTTTATTTATATTCCAAATGATGACTGAAGTAAATCTACACATAAGGATGTCCTATCTGGAATATCTGTATACAATGTTACCAGGTGAACTAGTTGGGTAACAGGTACATGTACATGTGTTACATATCAACAATATCTCACTTGGTAATATTCCTTTAGCATAGACTGTTCATGGTCCCTTGGAACATATAAAATCACACATGTTTTTCAAGGGATTGAGGATTGCAAATCTCAAATCTCTGATTGATTGATTGATTGATTGTTTGATTGATTGATTGATTAATTGAGTGAGTGATTGAGTGAGTTACTGTTAAACACTGCTTTGGCAGTATCACAGCCATTAGCGGCAAAATCTCAAAGAAAAAGATTATAATACTTGAATGTGTGAGTTCAGATTTAAAAGGATATGTTATTTTTTTGTTATGCAAACAAGAAGAAGAGTATGTATATACATAAATTCTAATGATTTTCATATTATTCAAAACTTATGAATGAAATAATTAAACTTAATATTATTTATATAATCCTTTAAAGTTTAACATCAGTGTAAGAAGTACTCTCTTCAGCAGCACAACATTCAATTGTTATATGACAAAAACAATGTGTGTGTGAATGATTTATATACTTTTGCTAGGTACATGTATAAAGAAAATTTGCTCATGTGCACATACAAGTTATATGACGCTAGTAATGTTTGGCATAATAGCAAGAGGTAAATACAGACTAGATAGATATATGTCACAAGATTTAATGTACAGGTGTGGTGAGGTAAGTTTAGGTTTAATATATTTCACTTCTATCACGGTTAACAGTATTATTGCAGGGAGAACGCCTGCAAAACCATGTCTATGCATTGCTGTGAAACCTGCAAGCATTGGCTGGAACAAGTGAATCATGGGTTGTATTGCGCTGAAATTCAGTGTAGCATTGCATCCAAACTTTACAGCCCATAGAACAGTTCTTCACAGCAAACAAAATTGCCGACCCCGATTGGGATTCAACCCAGGACCACTTGATCCAAAGCTAACCACTGCACTGTCCTGCCACTTCTAATCTGCAGGACTGGAGTACAAACACATAACGAGTCTATTGCAGTGAGTGCCTGATAAATACATAGTGACTGAATGCAGGTCTACCCAAATCCACATGTGGCGCCCAGATACACATTGTGAACTTTCGATGGCATTCGGTGACTGAATTCATCCCAGGTGGGAAGATACATTCAGATTAAGAATTAAATACTTTGTCCGTTTATAGACTTCCGGATAAAGTGCTGGACATTCTAATCATGTTGTTGGAATTTGATAAATGTTTGCGATTATTTTCAATTATATCAACAATTTGGTTTTGATTACTTATATATACATTTTCCAGGTATATAATTTACAGTGTATTAAAGTTTGTCGTCTGAAACACATGAAATTGTAAGCCTTAATTGTAAGTTATGTCATAAATCTAACAAAAATTAAAATCCTTTGGATTTTTTTAGTGGTATGCAAAGTTAAAATCTGAAAGAGTTGTCTCCCTTTGATAAATCATCCATCAAATGCTGATTACTTTCACACTGAGAACAGAAATAGATCATCCCCGAAGCTCTGCTTGATGAGGAATTAGACAGAAGAGGGCAAACAAGAAAACCCATTCTGCATACCGGAACCATGTGGGAATCATGCATACATTCTCACATGGGCCATTTTTGTTTCATGGGATGCCATGGGTGTTTTCATTTTGTCCTTATGACAAACACAAATGAACAAATTTGGATTTTTTAGGAGAAAAAAGGAAAATGAAGGTGAGACGAGTTGGTGGTTTAACGCCGCTTTCAAGAGTATTTCACTCATATCACGGCTGCTAGTATTATTGCAGGGAGAAAGCCCGCAACACCATGTGGTTAAACATTGCGGTGAAACCTGCGTGCATCGACTGGAACTAGCAAACCATGGGTGGTACTATGCTGAATTTCAGTGTAGCATTGCACCCAAACCTTACTGCGTGTAGAACAGTTCTCCACTGCAGACACAGTTGCCATGCCCCCAGTCTGATTAAAATCGACGGTTTTCCGTGGAATAAAAAATGCAAAATAGTGCATCTACCGGGATACGAACTCGTTCGTGGGTTTCCACGCCAAACCGTCTGAAAGCACCCCGTACACTAGCATGTTCGGGCGCAATTCAGCTAGCCAATCAAAAGATGCCCAACAAATGCTTTCGGTGCGAGAAACTAGGGGCAGATAACTCCAAACAGCTATCCTTTTGTCTGTTCCGAATGCTTTCAAAACCGCAACCGTTTAAATACTATGATGTGATTGGTCAGCTATTTGACTGGGTTTTGGCTGCGCTAAACTGGTTCTGAACACACGCCTATACGGGGTGTTCTAAGACCTTGTGGCGAGGAATCTACAGAACCTGTTCGTATCCCGGTAGATATATTATTTTACAAATTTTATTCCTCGGAACAAGGTCGAATTTAATCAGACTGGCCATGCCCCTGGCGGAAAATGAAGAATGAGTTTTTACATGTTTTCACAAGCCGTGAATTAGTGACTGGCCAACCAGAGGCTACAATTTTCAGGGATTAAGATAATGACTATTGGCTAAAGAAAGGTCATTTGGAACATTCAGGAGGAAATAGGAATACATCTATAAACATATGAAACTACATCATGCATGCCTATTGCAAAAGGTATATGATTTGAACTTTTTCATCAGATAACCAAATAGGAAGATCAAATTGTTGGTTCAGAGACCCGATCGTATAATGGCAGGGAGGGTTAATTGCCTTGAGACAGGGTAGGTAACTCTTGATATAAAATGTCACGACCATCAAGATAGGCCGAGGTATTGATATAGCAAGTGTTATGGATCAACACACGTCAACGTTCGGACAAGATCTGGAGCTAAGTGGCCATTTCACCCTTCTAGCGCCTTGATGAGCTCGGAGATAAAGTCTTGATATAATCTATATACCAGACTGATGGAACAGAGACAAAACAATAGATGTTCAGGGATAATGTAGAGGGCATGTTGGCATGCCTCACTTTGATGTAGATGTTTATCAAAATATTGCAGATTGCAGACTGAGCCTGTTGGCAACATCCATATTCCTTGGACAGGAAGATTTTCTTGAAAACAACTTCTTTAATGTGAAAATACACGACGTTTCGGAGTACATACTTACTCCTTCATCACATATCAACCTGATGAAGGAGTAAGTATGTACTACGAAACATTGTGTACTTTCACATTAAGAAGTTGTTATCCAGATAATCTTCCTGTTCTTATGTATACCACTTCTAAATGCCCTTCAAAGACCTGATCCATATTCCTGAATAAAGATTGATGGAATAAATTTTAGCAATTTAGCTTTCATATATATATTTCTGGACAACCATAAAATAACAGTCGATGAAAAAAAGAGGGACAATATGTTCTCTTATCAGAGCTGGAGCATATTAAAAGGTGCTGCTATTTCGTTAAAAATTGTGAAATATATAAATGAGTTGATATATTTCAAAATGAAATCCTTATTGAAAAAGCATCTGTGATACAACCTTGCACATAATACATATATACACTCGTTGCTTATCTTATATCAGAATTAATGATACAAGGTATTTTACATTATTATCTAATAGAGATATCATATCGGCATTCATATTTTACATTCTATGCTCTAGAATGAAATATGCCTTCATTTTGTTGACAAGACATCAAAATATTACCTTTTGTAGTCTCTTTCAATTTGAATGTGTTTTAATCACGTATAACATATATGTGTGTAATCAGGAATATCCTCTCGAATTTCGTTTCCACAAAAAATACCCTAGTAGAACCCCTTTTTAACCCTTAACATGCGGGCGACGGAATTATCCGGGAGGCTCATAGAGAAAAATGTTAGAACCCTTGGCGAGACCCGTACGTTGGACTTAGTGCATTTACCGGTTCAGTAATAATTATATTTGCCCCCCAGGCGAAATGCGAGACGAAGTGTGTCCGTATATCGCCACATGAAAACTTGTTTACATACATCTCGCAGACAGCCACGATAACGAGTCTGTGTGAATGTCCGGTCGAAATATCAAGTAAAATTCACACCAAATTGCGTGTGCATTGTTGACCCGTAACGCATTGATAATTAGCTTTACAAAAGGCCAATTTTGTCGGGCTTAGTCCCCGAAGCATTAATTCGCTTGAGGCTATTTTCACCCACGTGTTTGTATTGCCTCGGGTTTGCCTCGCCCGAGACTGCTATCTGCCTCGCATCTCGCGAGACGGGGAAAAAAATCGCTAACTCGCCTTACTCCCGCAATTCATATCATGTGAGCGAATAGTTTGTTTTCAAAAAAAAATACGGCAAAATAAAGGGGAAACAATGGACTACATTCCCATATAAAATTAGAAAATCTCAAAAAAATAATAAAGACACAGCAAGCGCCGTGAAAAAGGTCATGTTTACACTTCATAAATTTTGAAACAATCGGCGATTTTCACAACTTCTTAAACATTTATCACGGCTAAAATACTGAATGCATGTTCATAATTTTTATATCACAATAAACCGAAAAGAATAATCTTTTATTCTATATAAAATGCGCAGATTTATTCACAGAAATAAAGATACAATTTTACCTTTCTGAGAGGCATGTGAAACCAAACGGCACACAAACTAATCAACATATTTTCATCAGTTATGGTTCGAGGTTAGCGTTTATTTGAAAAGTCAAACAACATAACCATATTTGGGTTGACATGTGCTTATTTGTCAACTGGTTCGAGATTATGATTTCTTGGAAAAGTGCGATGAACGACCGTTTGCAATGCCGCATACATGTTGTAAGTATTGACGATTTTATAGGTGGAAATAAAGACAAACTTTACATAGCTATAGAATTATAACCAAAGGTCGCATTCTAATAATTTTTATACCGTATTCTCGCGGGTATAAGACCAAGGGGCCCGGCAAACAAACATCTTGAAAACATGGGGGTGGGCTAGTATACGAGAGAGACCCCAACTCATGAGACCGAATCCAAGATGGCGGCTCGGAACTAACACAAATAGGCAAGGCATGTTACCGGCATAAAGAATATTGTACTTTGATGTTTCAAGTCTTTTAAACATAAACATAATATTATTAATATTCATTCATGTTATTTTTTATATATATGATAATTATATTATGCACTTAAACATCATTTTTGTTTTTCAGAATTGTATGATCGGCGACTGGAAAAAACATGAAATCATTGCCATTAATTTTTTTATTTATGAATTTTGTATGCCATGTGTTTGGTTTAAAATGGTGTACAATGAATAAAAAATATAATATTCTTGAGTTGCGTTGTTGATAGTTGTGTACGTAGCTGACAAAATAATCCGGGAAAATTTAAATGTTGGGAATAAATTTAGCTACTCACGTCATCAAACATCGATGTAAGTTACACGTCCCGATTTGCTATTCATCATTACATAGCTTAATTATGATGTTGTCAATAATGTTAATGACAATTATGTACATTATTTAGTCATAAATTCCAGAACAAATATCGTAATTTGCTTATGAACAATTTACAATTCAGTGTTGGAAGCGTCAATGCATGTCGACTGAAATGGCTTTTTTTTCAAAGGAAGTACAATATGATTGGTTGTTATATTAGTCTCGACCAATCAGAGCAGACTATCGTCATTACGGAATTTCCTTCCCGCAAGCGTGGTGTCACTCTCTAACACACACGATCTGTCACTAGTCTACATCATGTTGTTTAGGATATTGTTTTGATGTTTTATTTCATAACATAACATAAACACGATATTTATTTATGTCATTATGTTTATAAAATCGTAACTATATTCGTTTAACGCACAAATACATCGTGTTTGTTTTTCAGGTGAGTAGCTACGATCAGCGAAGCCAATTGCCATGATACTCGAGTAACTTTTTCTGTGAAATTTGTTATTGCCGTTGAATTAAAAAAATTGTGTACCATGAATTAAAACGATAACAATAAGCTGTGTTGTTGACAAAAAATTAACAAAATGTTTTCACTTTGAAGGTCGATTATTCAAGAACGAATGCAGAATATAACGAAACAGATGGCAGATTATTGCGTCGGAACGAATGGCTAATTACTTATGCGAACTCTCATTGGTGGATAAAAGGGTGTGTCATCGATTCAAAATCTCATTGGCTGATATATTTGGCGACTCGTAGACATACGGTGCTTACTTCCTGGTTCGAATCGAAGTATTTAGACACTTCAAAATGATACGAAAAGAGGACAAACACAGAAAATATAACAAATATTTTATTTCACAACTATCTTCAAATCGTTTCCCTCAAGTGATTGTTTGAAAGACAAAAAGTTTGTGACGTTGTTCGCTCCAAATATGGCGGTCATGACACGTGAGATAAATTTTTGTCAGATATGTTTACAGATGCCATTTTCTACTTGAATGTTATAATAACTTGACTGCATATCTATATTTTACTACCATATCATAAAATGAAAATTCATTTAGCCTATTCGTTTATGGTGTTTGATATTCTTTTTAATAATTACGGTATCGTAACTGCACGAGACTTGACAGCTCGCAGGGAAGTATCAAGTTCATGTTGTGTTTTGATTTACGTAGGCCTACACAAATATAATTAATGAAAGATATAACCCAAGTTATAAAATAATATTATAGATATATGTAATGGATCCAATTATTAAAATATATACGATAATTAAACTGTCACAATAAGAATATGAACACATAACACAAGACGATAACATGACAAATCAAACTTTATTGTATGTCCGAGAAATGAAATCTGTGCATGAATAGAGACATCGTTCGACCATGGAACATCTGTCAAAATGGGGGGTGGGCTATAACTAGGGAATAAGCCCAACCAGGACAATCCTCTGAAAAGTGGGGGTGGTCTTAGGCTCAAATATGGACTTATACCCGCGAGAATACGGTATCATTGTGAAGCTAGACATCTTGTCTTCAATTCCGTATATAAATGGAATTTTTTTCGTTTCGTATTTATGATGTTACGAGGCCCGAATTAAAGACAATCTTTCGAAAGTAATAGAATAAAAACGAAAAATCATAGAAAATTCATTCAAAGTTTCGGGTGTGAATTAGCCATTTGTGTACGGGTGTCGCTACTTGAATTTGTATTGAACGCCCGTATATAGTCCTTATTCGCCATGTAGATGCGGTATATTTCGTAAAAACGGTACCGGAATCGCCGCCTGGAAATTCCGCCAGCAGAGCTCGTTAGTGAATAAGCTCAAACTACTGCTGCGAGCTGCGAGCCTGTAAATTCCGCCACAGGGGCTAAAAATGGTAAAATATATATACGCAACGTAAGGGTTAAGGTTCCCTCATCAGTCATAAATACCAATATTCAGACACTTAAACACAACACAACATCGACACTCACAAAATATCTGCTACAGACATAGAATTACCTATATAGAATGATAGTACAAGGTATGGACCATATGTATATACATATATATATAGAGATATGATATTTGTATATATATAAAACTAGATGCCAAGCGAAGACAATCAGAATAACACACCAAACAAAAACCACCTGGAACCATGTGTGAAGGATATGGTAGAGTATTTAACACTGAAATAGATGGTTTGTTCTACATCATATTCCTATGAACGGAGGGAAGCATTAGTAATATAGGTGTAAGCATGCATAACGACATGGCAGTAGAGAAACCATCAGAGCCAAAATCATAGCATAATGTATATACAATATATCAATTACAATGGTCTGCAAAGTACCATCTACAGAAAACTTGCAATGAAATTGACGATTACAGATCCTATTGCTTTAAAGGGAAAGTTCTATCACTGATTTATCGGCAGCATCCTCCATCTCGGTGTCTTGGCTTTTCATGAAATGAAAACATGTTATATTTAACCCAATTTTACAACTTTGAAATAATAAAACATATACATTGATAGAATATTCCCAAAGTAACACATAACATATAATAAAACTAATAAACACTATGAAGCTGAATGCGCTAACCACTGCGCAATCCCGCCCCCCAACTTAACATTGAACATAAACCCAATAGAACAGAAAAGAAGATTCAAGGGTAATAAAAACACTCATTTCACTACCAAGAACTTACTGCAGCAGGAATGTTAGCACTAACATGTGTACCCACTGTCATTTAGAAGGGCAAAGAACACTAGTGTTATGACTAAAACAGTTATCTCCATCTCAACTCTCATAGATCATAACTATATTATTACTTCCAAGGTTGCACTGTCTGTTAACAATAGGCTTTTATTACAGAGAACTATTGGTTTACAACAAGAACATGGCATAGTCCATTTACTCCTCCATATATACACAGCAAATTCAGAGGGGCCATATTACGTAGAGGGTAATGTCCGAGTAACTCTCCATTCCTTTAAAATAATGTAGCCGAGGCCCATTATTTTAAGGAATGGAGAGTTACGAGGATATTACCCTACTTAAGTTATACTCAAAAGTATTGCTCTTATCAAAATTGCTTTAAAAAGTTAAAGAAATTAAATTTCTACATGATGTGATGTGCAACTAGAGATCTCCATTACTTGAAAATAATGGAGTGAAAGAACAATAGGATGACATCACAAGTGTAATTTAATGTACTATATCTCCTGTGTGGTACCACTGAAGGAATTGAGCTTGTAAATTTAACCTAGCAACTTAAAAGGAGGGTTCTATCATGGAATTTTTCGTGAAAATTCGAAAGGATATATTCCCCTTTACATATATATGATATTAATACATGATTAAAGCACATATTTCAATTGAAACAAAGTCAAATGTTACCAGTATAACCAAGCTCCCATTGTAAAACTCACTGTTAGCCTTAGTACAAATGATGGCATTCAGATAACTTGTTTAAAGGGATGGTTCTGTCGCCATATTGGATTTTTTTTGCAATACGTGAAATGAAAACATGGCATATTAATTGTACTTAATTTTGCATTTTTTTAATAACTACAGACATACACTTATAGAGTATTTACATAGTAACACATAACATGTCATTTCACTAATAAACACTTTGCTGTTATGTTGTAGCAAGTTTTCCCCACTCGCAGCGCCGATGAATGGCTTCAGTTCGTATTGTTTTATTTTTCAACAAATCTGCGCTTGTGTTTATCAAGTTGTGAAATATAATTCATCAAAATATTACCCGTATTACTATCCTTCAATTCGAACAAACCTGTATAGGTTCCAGATTCTTTGAAGAGGATCCTCCTTGGGGTACTTATTGCATAAAATCCTTGATTTTAGGTATATGACAGGTTGTAACTATATTTTTCCACTTTAAAAATTAGTTAAAAAACTAAAAAACTAAAAAACCGTACTTTGGGTCACCCCTCTTGAGCCTCATACCTTGTGGTTGTCATGCAACCAAGGGCAGATAACTCTGATCTCACCACTTTTCAATCCAGTCATGCAGGCTGAATGAAGGGGAGGTGGGTGGCCCTACCCCAAGGAGGATCCTCTTCAAAGAATCTGGAACCTATACTGGTTTGTTCGATTCTTTTTCAGAAGGGATCCTCCTTGGGGTACTTATTGCATAAGACAGACTCCCAAAGATTAAATCAAAGGCAGTGGCATTCAGACTGCACCCAAAGGCGCAAAGAAGTACAAGAAATAACTCACCCAAAGTATAAAATGAATCCATGAGGAAAACTCAAGGACCTGGGGATTACATGGCGCACTCACAGTCGCCTTGCAGGTCTAAATACCCCGCCCCCCCCCCTTTTTTTGCAAGAGAGAAAACGAGGGCAAAAAATCCCATAAAACACCCCACGGGAGTCTTCAGCCAGGGAAGTAACCGTGGGATAAAGGACAGGGCTGCTGCGTACGCCTTCGACGTCGCGACTGCCCTTACCGCATGAGCCTTGAGGTCACCTGGGGGGCTCACGGCCCTTAAGAACATAGGCTAAACAGATAGTCGAGACAAACCATCTCGAGATCGACTGCTTAGAGGCGGGTAAACCCTGCTTGCCTCCACCATAACAGCAGAAGAGCTGCTTATCCTTACGGATAGAGGCTGTTCTTTTGACATATGCTTTCAAGGTCCTGCGCACGTCTAGAATATGATCGTGCGAGGCCTGAAAACCTGTTGCTGCCGGCTGCTTGAGCGCCGGTAATTCTATGGGGGCCGAGACACGAAAAGAGTGGGCCACTTTAGGTCGGTAGGAGTCTGGCAGTCTGATACTGACTCTGTCCCTGCAGAAGACTGTGAGCTCGGGATCGGCGGACATAGCATGTATGTCGCCTACCCGTCTGCCAAACGCCATCACCACTAGAAAGGCTGTCTTCCAGGTTAACAACTGGGGAGACAACGAAGACATATCCCTGAACCTGGGACCCGAAAGCCAATCAAGGACTATCGGAAGGTCCCATACGGGGCTGATCCGCCTCAAAGGAGGACGGATCCTGTCCACACCTACTAAGAAGCGCATAACAGGTCCATCTATCTATCCTCGTACTGAATGTTCGTAGAATCCCTCCTTGAAGCCGGTATTGTGTCCGCAACTCGTGCAGGAATACCGCTGTTTTGGAGGCGATTCCGGACAGAGGCCAAGCCACCCACTGCACCCTGTGGTTGGGATGGGGGGCTCCGTCCTGGGACAGAAGTCCCGGTCGACATGGTAACAGAACAGATGGCATAGCCAGAGACCTGAGTACTTGTGAAAACCAACTCTGCGCTGCCCACAGAGGTGCAAGAAGCACCAGCAGACGCGGAGGATGAGTGGCTAGACGGGTAAGGACCTTGGAGATCAGAGGCATTGGTGGGAAGGCCCACAGAACTCTGTCTGTCCAGTCCAGTTCGAATGCATCCTGGGATAGGGCCCGAGTGTCGGGTATCCTGGAGCAAAACTGAGGTATCTGAAGGTTCGTCCCTGACACAAACAGATCCACCTGGAATGACCCTTATAACTGGGAGATAGTCTCGAATATCCCTTGATCCAGTAGCCACTCGTGGGGGACAAGGATCCGGCGAGACAGAGCGTCTGCTCGGACATTGTCCACCCCTTGTAAGTACACTGGCAGGACCGTGGTGTCGAGCTCGTCGCACCAAAGGAAGAATTGCCATGTCTCCTCCAGGAGGGACGGAGAGACCGTCCCTCCCTGTTTGAGGATATAAGTCATGGCGGTCCTGTTGTCCAAATGGAGCCGGACCACCTGACCCTTCACCTGATCTCTCAGGTGTTGCAAAACCAACCAGGCCGCCCTGAGCTCTAGCACATTGATGTGCATCTGAGACTCGGCCTGAGACCACAGGTCCGAGACCGTGTGGGATCCCAGAACCCCGCCCCATCCCGAAAGGGAGGCGTAGGACTGAACTGTCAGGGTCGGCACCGGAGGCTGCAGGGGGTAACCCCGAGTCAGGTGATCGACATTGTACCACCAAGACAGGTGTGGTAAGACCCACTCCAGAGTGACGAGCAACTTCTCGTAAGACTCCGAGTGGGACCATAAACCCGCCAAGGCTTGTTGGACGGGCCTCATGCGGAGCCAGGACCTCCAAACCACATCCACGGTCGGTGCCATGACTCCGAGGAGCTGGAGCCAGACCCGAGCTGTGTGGGTTGGAGCACAGAAACGAGTTCACAGTCCCCAGGATCTTCGGAACCCGGTCCGGGGCCAGGGATACTATCCCCGGCTCCGTCTGAAACCTGGAGCCCAGGAAGACTAGGTCCCGAGACGGGGCTAGCTCCGACTTTTTGAGGTTCACGATCCATCCCAGCGAGACCAACGTGTGGAGTATAGCCTGGGTGGATTCGTGGTTCTGAAGCTGAGACAGCGCTGAGTTTGGTGAATACCCTCGGAGCCGTAGAGATTCCGAAGGGTAACACCCTGAACTGATAACACTTCCCGTCGAATGCAAACCGCAGATACTTTCTGAAGTCTGGGTGCATTGGGACATGAAGGTAAGCGTCTTTGAGGTCGATGGAGGATAGCCATTCCCCGACCTGCACTGACGAAATCACAGATCTTAGAGTCTCCATCTTGAACGATGGTACCTCTATGAGTTCATGATCTTTAGATTTAGAATGGGCCTGAACCCTCTACAGCGCTCATCATCTGGCTTGCGGAGCTCCGAATGGAGTCGCGCACCTGATGACCTCCAGCCGCAGTGATCTGACCGAGGAGCTCCCAGGAAGGATTTCCAGGGATCTCCAATCTCAAACTCAAGCGGGTCCCCCGCGACCTTGGTCACGGGGGTGCTCGTGGGTCCCGCGTGCGGCCCGGGCTTGGCGCTTGAGGAGACCTGGGGCCCCATACTCGACAGGGCTAAGCATGTGAGTTGGGTGCCTCATACCCTTAGGTGAAAGCCTGGACCTGGGGACCGTCTCCGGCGAGAGGTCCCAGGTTAGGCATGACCAGCTGGCCTCCAGACGGGACCTGACTGGTGTCAGGTGCCTGGAGGGACTGTACGCTTGTGGAGACTTGGGCTCCATACTCGACAGGACTAAGCCTGGGAGGTAGGTGCCTCATACCCAGAGGTGGAAGCCTGGGCCTGGGGATCGTCTCCTGCGAGAGGTCCCAGGTTAGGCAGGGCCAGCTGGCCTCCAGACGGGACCTGACCAGTGTCAGGTGCCTGGAGGGGCTGGGCGCTTGTGGAGACCTGGGGCTCCATCCTCCGCAGGGCTAAGCCTGGGAGCTGGGTGCCCCGGGCTGATCCCGTGTCTTGGACTAGGCCGAGACCGGAACTCCCCCCTAGGCAGAAAAACATCAGGTTCACGACCCGATGGCTTGGGTCCCGCGTGCGGCCCGGACTGCACCGTCACTGGGACGGCGGTCGCGGCGCACGGGGCAGGGGGAGAAGTCGCTGATCCTGGAACCAGGATGCGCCTCATACCCTGAGGTGGAAGCCTGGGCCTGGGGACCGTTTCCAGCGAGAGGTCCCAGGTGAGGCAGGACCAGCTGGGCTCCAGACGGGACCTGACCGGAGTCAGGTGCCTGGAGGGACTGGGTACCTGTGGAGGCCTGGGGCTCCATACTCCGCAGGGCTAAGCCTGGGAGTTGGGTGCCTCATACCCTGAGATGGAGACCTGGACCTGGGGACCGTCTCCAGCGAGAGGTCCCAGGTAAGGCAGAACCAGCTGGCCTCCAGACGGGACCTGACCAGTGTCAGGTGCCTGGAGGGACTGGGTACCTGTGGAGGCCTGGGGCTCCATACTCCGCAGGGCTAAGCCTGGGAGCTGGATGCCTCATACCCTGAGGTGGAGACCTGGGCCTGGGGACTGTCTCCAGCGAGAGGTCCCAGGTAAGGCAGAACCAGCTGGCCTCCAGACGGGACCTGACCAGTGTCAGGTGCCTGGAGGGACTGGGTACCTGTGGAGGCCTGGGGCTCCATACTCCGCAGGGCTAAGCCTGGGAGCTGGATGCCTCATACCCTGAGGTGGGAGCCTGGGCCTGGGGACCGTCTCAAGCGAGAGGTCCCAGGTAAGGCAGAACCAGCTGGCCTCCAGACAGGACCTGACCAGTGTCAGGTGCCTGGAGGGACTGGGCACCTGTGGAGGCCTCCATGTGGGAAAGCAAGTTACAATAAACATGAAATTACTACTGAAAACATGAAGCCATTCGACCCTACTGTAAAAAGGTAGAAGTTACCACACATACAGATTGTCTTTGGGCCATTTTCTTAGAGATCAGCAGTGAAAAACTCAGAAAAAATCAGAGCAAAACTTCATGTGTCCTTGTCCTAGAAATGACAGATTGAAAAGTGGTGAGATCAGAGTTATCTGCCCTTGGTTGCATGACAACCACAAGGTATGAGGCTCAAGAGGGGTGACCCAAAGTACGGTTTTTTAGTTTTTTAGTTTTTTAACTAATTTTTAAAGTGGAAAAATATAGTTACAACCTGTCATATACCTAAAATCAAGGATTTTATGCAATAAGTACCCCAAGGAGGATCCCTTCTGAAAAAGAATTGACTGTATCATGTATTAATAAAATATATGTGTAAACAGGAATATCCTCTCGAATTTCGTTTCAACAAAAAATACCCTGATAGAACCCTCCTTTTAAATTTGAAGGTTGCTTGCGCCCTTCGTGTTTTATGCTCCCTGCTATGTTTTATTCAACGATAAAGCACGCCAACTCGTCTTCTATTTCTTAAGTATAGGCTAGTATACCCAAGTATACCTCAGTATAATCTAGTATACCCCAGTATACTCCACTATATTTAAGGAAGTCCCAGGTTCATTTCATATACTTTAAGAGATATGTGAACTCCTTTGTTTTATACTAAGTCTATGACAACCTTTTAGTTTCATGAAATGTTGGCATACACATATTTATTACACGTTTTCAATTTTTTAATATTATCCCTTTTGATTTAATCAAAACTACATTGTATACTATGTAGAATACAAAATGTTTGTTGTGTTTGTTATTCATTTTGTAGGTTTATTCATAGAGAAAACGGATTCGTAGACAACAATTTCGTTAGATTTAAAGTTATAGTTTTTTTAGACACGGAATAAAATCCATATTAACAATCATTTCTCAATATTGATTATAAAATAATATATTTTGGCAATAAATGTACAAGGCGATCTTGTTCGACTTCCTTTTTAAATATTTGGGAAAAGAATACAGAAGTGGTAAGTGATTATCATACAGAAGAACCATTAGGTAACACGTGATCAGACAGAACTTCATTATTTCCTACACTAGCGGATGATCGATACAACGAATTGTCATTAATATAAAAAAAATGGTACAATGAATCGACAATGCTCAAAATCCATCTTCAAATGTAATTATACTTTTTTGAGACAATAAATAACCATATTTTATTCTGAGAATATGAATATTTACCTTCTAATTTGCCAAAAGACCAACATAATTCTCATTCATTCATTCCATTAGTTTACTTTGTTTAAACGGTTAACTTTAAGAAAGTTGCTTTCTCTTTATGAGCCCTATCTTGAACTCCATAAAACTGTCATATTCTGCAATTTCTGTATTTCACAATATTTTTTTACAAATTGTTAAATCATTCAATTTCTGTCTAAATACTCAAGGCTCTTGGACTCCTTTTATCAGAGATAAAAAATAAAAATAATGGATGGAATTTATATATTGCTAAAATCTCCATGTAAACTCACAAATAATGAAAAAATGAAGCGGGTCACCCATCCACACAGCAAGCCACACCCATACTTGCTGAACTTCACTAATAGCGGTCGATAATAGCTCAGGGCCATGCGCAACCACAAATTTAAAATATCTAATCCATAACTATTTGAAACATAAATTTGATATATATTTCAGGTGCTATTTATCAAAGGTATTTATTTATCTTTTTTTTTCTAAACCACGATTTTTAAATTTATTTCATTCTATTTTTTTTAATATTTTTGTAGCACGTGTTAAATATGGTATAAAGGTATTTATTAATAAAAGGAATTGGTAACTCAAGTATTCAGTACATTACCAGTTAATTTGCTTGAAGCAAGAATCACAGGTATATGAGCAGGTGTATAAGATAAACAGATAGGTGCTAGAGATAACATGTTCTGAAGCACATTGAAGCAATGCCGAGGACAGGCCTACCAAAGAAAACAATCAAATTGCAATGAAAAGCATCGAAATGCACACATAAAGAGACAAATTTGCATCTTGAATTAGCAATACGGACTGAAATGAAGCGAATCTACACACAAATGCAACAATCAGGGATTATAAATACACGACGATGCGAAATGAACAACACTGTGACTGCATGAACATGAACATTTTAGTAAACCATTTCCATACTTCTTTAATTCATAAAACAGCAAAAAGTGAGATGTAAGAAGCAGAAAAGGCATTTTAACTTCCCGGTTGAAGGAGTCAAACTTTTATCCGCCATTTTGGAATTGGATAGCGCTTAAATTTGCGTCTTTCATATTGCATCGTCGTGTATTTATAATCTCTGATTGTCACATTGGTGTGCAGATTCGCTTGACTTCATTCTGTATTACTAATTTACGATGCAAATTTGTTTCTTTATGTGTAATTTTGATGCTTTTTTTTGCAATTCGATTTTTTCTTTGGTAGGCCAGATGAACAGGTGTATAAGATCAACAGATAGAGTTGGTAGAGAGAACGTACTCATGAGCAATGGCCCCAGGAGCAGACAGTTGATAGCAATCAGTACAAACACTAACAGGAGAACATTATCATATAGAGCCACTGGAGGGACTCAACAATGTACGGTAATTGATTTACAACATTTCATGCCTGTTATCTTTAAATAAATAAAAACAAAATTCTTAGAGGTTCTTGATTTTATTTTCATTTTTCAAATTTTGACAATTTTTCTGAAGTTTTCATTACAAAGACAAAATATTTATTTATTTGATATTTATTCGTCTTTATTTAATACACAAATATTATGTATGTTAATTATCCTATTGATAATATCACTGATTCATAAGAATATCAATATTGAACACCTCGGCCAATATGGTGTACACAATATCTCCAAATCTCAACATGCTCTTAGATATCTTGATAACTATAGTGATTGATACATACGATTACATTTAACCGATAACCCTCCAAGGTGTCTTCAGTTTCAATTAATTTCTCCAAATATCCCAATTACAAGCCAAGGAAACATAAAACTAACTCAACCAATCTCCCTGATCACAACATGCCCAGTTAATGATTCTAATACCTGAAGTGATAGACGATAGAGATTACTCTTCAACACCTTAATTGGTCTCTGAGATAGTGATAGAGTGTTTACTACTCATGCATCTGTTAATATTTGTAAATACAACTCACATCTCTCATGACTGGCTATGTCAAACTCTTAATCCTATAATGACTGCAGTGAGTGATGACTAAGAGAAGTGTGAACTTCTGATATTATTTATTAGTACATACAATTAGTCTTACACTCAGACTATGAAAAAAGTATTTATTCTGAAAATATTACCATTTTATTAAATATTGAAAAGGAGACTGTAAGAAATGGAATAGGCTCCTTTTCAATTTTATATTTTTTATTTGTTTAAAGCGTCTAAGTGTTAGACTATACATACAATGTAAATCTAAAGTTTTTGAAGGGCATTTATATAAGCTGAAAAACTTAAGAAAAGCAAGATTTCTTAATAACAACTTATTTTTTATTGTGAATATACACTCTTGTTTTTCTAATGTAAACCTCTGTCCCATTCCATAGCTCAATAAATCTTAAAACCAAGAAGAATTAAATGGTACCCACTTGAACTCCTGCTATTGCATTCTGTTGTGGCATTCTAACACTAAAGAATGTTTTGCCTCTTCAAGAAGATTTACAAAAAATATTTCCTGATCACTTTAAATCAAGCTAATGATCCTGCGATTGACAGACTGATGAAGAAAACCATATGTTGACACTCAACTCTCTAAGATATTTGTGATGCTGTTTGTAAACACAAATTAAAGTTCTGCTAATTCTTCAAAGAAAGTGATGCCAAACTCGTCACCCTGGTGACTAGAGTAATTGATGTGAAAGATAGTTTCTCCCAAATCATCAAACATTTAACACTTAGAATAGCACATAACCTCTTTCAAATAACACTTAACACTCATCAAATGTTACAACTGCTCATTCTTCTGCAACTTTCCAATGTCAGTTAAAAATATGATAA
The DNA here is from genome assembly GCA_936450465.1 of Gibbula magus. Classification (NCBI taxonomy): domain Eukaryota; kingdom Metazoa; phylum Mollusca; class Gastropoda; order Trochida; family Trochidae; genus Gibbula; species Gibbula magus. The sequence goes on from OW388300.1 coordinate 15,761,383, forward strand.
ATCCCAAATTTACAATTCTCTAAGATAACACTTAGGATAACACTTAACCTTTCAAGATAACACTTAACACTCACCAAGTGTTATAACCTTATTCTCTTGCAACTTTCCACTGTCAGTTAATAAGATAATTAATATCCAATTTAGCATTTTCTAAGATAACACTAAGGATAACACTTAATCTTTCAAGATCATAAAATGTAATAACCTCTTCATTCTTCTTCAACTTGCCACTGTCAATTAAAAAGATGATAAATCCAAAATTTAGCATTCTCTAAGATAGCACTTAACACTTAAGATAACACTTAACCTGTCAAAACAACACTTAACACTAATTAAGTGTTATAACCTCCTCATCTTTCAGTAACTGTCCACATTCTGGTAAAACATTATTAGCACTCAATTCACATTTCTCTAAGATTAATCTTCCAATTTCATTGAAGATAGCACTTAACATTTCAAGATAACACTTAACCTCTGAAGATAACACTTAAGCTCTGAAGTGTTATCAAATGTGATAACCGGCCCCTCCTCATCTTTCAGTAACTATCCACATTCTGGTACAATGTCATTAGCACTCAACCCACATTTGTCTAAGATTAAACTTCAAATTTCATTAAGATAGCACTTAACCTTTCAAGATAACACTTAATCTCTGAAGATAACACTTAAGCTCTGAAGATAACACTTAACACTCACCAAGTGTGATAACCTCCTCCTCATCCTCAAGTAACTCCCCGCTGTCAGGTACAACATAATTAACACCTAGCTCACACTTCTCAAAGATTTAACTTCCAATTTAATTAAGATAACACTTAACCTCTGAAGATAACTCTTAACCTTTCAAGATAACACCTCACCTCTGAAGATAACACTTAACACTCACTAAGTGTGATAACCTCCTCCTCCTCCTCTTCGAGTAACTCCCTGCTGTCAGGTACAACATTAACACCTAGTTCACACTTCTCTAAGATTAAACTTCAAATTTCATTAAGATAACACTTAACACTCACCAAGTGTGATAACCTCCTCCTCCTCATCCTCGAGTAACTCCCCGCTGTCAGGTACAACATTAACACCTAGTTCACACTTCTCTAAGATTAAACCTCCAATTTCATTAAGATAACACTTAACCTTTAAAGATAGCACTTCACCTCTGAAGCTAACACTTAACACTCACCAAGTGTGATAACCTCCTCCTCCTCCTCATCTTCGTGTTACTCCCCGCTGTCAGGTACAACAACATTAACACCTAGTTCACACTTCTCTAAGATTAAACTTGAAGATAACACTTAACAGTTTGGATAACACCTAACCTTCAAGATAACACCTAACATTTCTGATACAACGTCATTAGCACTCAACCCACATTTTTCTAAGATTAAACTTCCAATTTCATCAAGATAGCACTTAACCTCAAAGATAACACTTAACACTCACCAAGTGTGATAACCTCCTCCTCATCTTCGAGTAACTCCCCGCTGTCAGGAACAACATAATTAACACCTAGTTCACACTTCTCCCAATACAAGTTGTCATAATCCTCCTCGTCACTTTCAAACATGACTGAAATCAACACACGTCAACGCCCCCAACACGATAGTATCCTCTACAAATGCATGTGCGTTACACCCTGTTATGAACGTGTGTGTGCGTACATGCATTTTTCTGTTGGGTAACCTTGGCGATACGCCGACACTGCTTGCGTAGAAAGCCTAGCAACCTATGTTAGAGATTGGTAAAAGGTTTTGGGGGGAAATAAAGCCTGGCGACTGGTACCCCCGAAGATATGTATTTCTGTCTGCCTTGATGGTTAACACTTGTTGGGTTTCTCGGGCCTGGAGTGTTGATTTGCAATATACAACCTGCGCACTGTCAATCGGAAACTGCCCATTGTGGACACAGCTGTCAACATTCTGCTAATCCTCACAAGATTCTTAAATATTGGGTTGTTTCTTTGCTAATAGGCTGATATCTTTGATACATTGGAATAGTTTTAAATAAAACAAGATCATTGGCTTCATACAACCCATAAATCCTCTTGACTTCATTCTTTGAAGTAATTTTCAACTTGCTTGTGTCTCTCTGAGGCAATATCATTTTCACAAATATAATCAGTTTTGAAATCCATTTTTACGAAGAATTGGATATGATATTGATGCATTTCCACCTTGAATTCTTACTATATAATAATCAGTGTCTTTACAAATGGGGGCAATGTATCTCTCCAATTAATAGAGATGAACTTGGAGAGTATTTGGATTTCATAAAGTTATCTTAGGTAGATTGTAATAAAAGAATTACTTTTTGTAATTTTCAAGACAAATTAAATTCTTTGACACGGACAGTAACTTAACTTGTCTGTTTCGTTGTACAAGAGTGAGAATAGATTGATTAAAAAAAATATAAAAAATAAAATACCAAAAATATGTCAAAATAGAGCCTTTAATTGCTAGATATAGATCTAGATTCTTATTCAGCATGTTGATACTAACTGAATTAGCATATGAAATAACAAGACCAAGAAAATAACATTAAGAAAAATCTTGCATGATATACAAAAAAAAATATTCACAGGCTAAATTTTAATCTACCCATACCACACGTGCTAACCTGCCGAGCCAGTGAACCTACACTATAAGCTGAGAATAGATGCATGCAGTTGTTTTTGTGAGTAACAAGCCTTGCTCATCTAAATACCTTACATCTGCAGAACACATCACTGTAACCCTTTAACTCTTAATGCAGTAGAATTAATGTTTTATTATTGTCTTATTGTTCTATCACTGATCTATCGGGAGCATCCGCCATATTAGATTCTTGGCATTATGTGAAATGAAAATACGCTATATTTAACCCAATTTTACACTTTTTTTGAAAATTAAACATATACAATGATAGAAAATTCACATAGTAAAACATAACATATAATAAAACGAATAAACAATATGCGTTTAGTCAGTAGCGAAGTTTTCCCCACTCGCAGCGCCGATGAATGGCTTCAGTTCTCATTGTTTTTATTTTTCAACAAATGTGCGCTTGTCTTTATCAAGTTGTGAAATATAAAGTCATAAAAATATTAACTTCATTAATATATTTTAATTTGACTGTGTTTAAATATGTATTAAATTATGTATTTATATCATATTTGTGTAAACGAGAACATCCTCTCGAATTTCGTTTCCACATAAAATACCCCGATAGAACCCTCCTTTTAAAGATCACATCACTGTTTTTAAAGGGACACCGTGTCAAGGATAAAAATCAGATTATGTGTATCTACCTATGCTAATTAACATGTCTTTTAACAAGTCACAGACACCCAATTTCAGACAATTAACATAATTGGTAATAGAAACAACTGCAGTGACATACCAAAAGACGTTAACAGATGGGAGTTGTTGCTTCCTTGCTTGACACTCAGCATTATAAGGATAGAACAACGCTTGAACTGGCGCTGCACTGTGGCTGCCGGATGCTATTTGCACACAATGAATTTCCAATGTATGTATTTCAGACAATAAAGAGTTATTATTATTATTATAATAAAAAAATCGGCACTGATCTATTCAGTGGTCAAAACTGCTAGGTTTGGAATACTGAAGAATGGGTTGATTAAGTCAAGGACTCTATCTAAATCCTTGATAAAGTTAATGTTCAATATTTGAAAAACTTTATAAGCAATGCATCCACCAACTTGAAGAACAAGTCTTATTCACTAGACAGAGATTTTCTGCAGAACAATATCTTTATATTGAACATACACAACTTTCCCTAGTTATTCCTTCATGAGGTTGTTGTGATTGCGAGCCCAAAAGCTTCGACTTTAACTGTCAACTTTATTACTTTTAGTTAGTTGCCATTCATCATTAACAGGTAATCCAGGTGAATTCACCAATTAGCACAATGGTTTTCAGGTACCCAGGTAAATTGTCCAGCTAAAAAAGGGTTAACCAGTTTACCTATGTATGATCCTGAAAGAACTGACATGAGACAGAAATGACAACTACATGTGAACTGTCGGAACAACTAACGACTAGAGCGAATCGTGATTCACAGAAATATATTCACAGAAATATATGCAACATTAACCTTTGAACTTGGTGACATTTATATATTTAACTTTACATGTCACTTCAAAAGTCAATCAAAGGTACAAAATGGTGGACATTGGAATATAATCTGTCATTCTTGTTGAGATGAGGAATTTTAGTGCTTATTTCACATGTAAACTGACAAAATGTTTAGAAATGAGTCATGTATATTTTTGACATCTTGATTTGTTCACAATAAATTTGTTGCAAAATAACAAACTCATTTCACATGATAGAAATAGAATCTACTTTGAAAACATTGACATTATCTTTGATGACAAATCAATATTGTTTCAAAGTTTTAAAAATCATAACCACCAATCGAAAATTTCTACAGATTAGCTGATTTCATCTTTATAATTTGAATTTGACCCTGATGTGAAATACTTCCATTGATTTCAAAACACATGTTCATCCCTCGATACTCGATAATTTATTTTCTAGAATTCTCTAAAGTTAGCAAATAAAAATCATATGAACATAATTTTATGCTTCTAAAATTTACTATCATTTCATTGGTTGCATGGAAAGATTCTTGTGGAATCTTCAGACTCTAATACTGGAGATACAATTGCAAATTCACTTTCATTAACATAACCTATTCATTGAAAATTTGTTTTGAATAAGTGTCAGGTGTGACGATTATGGTTTCACTGTATCCCCTGAAAATATTTCATTTAGATTATTGCAGCTGATATACAAGAGAAAAGCCTGCATCACCATTGTTGGTGCTTTGCAGTGAAACCTACAACCTTCAGATGAAGAAATTTAGGGTTTTTCAATGCTGCTCTAAATAATATATTATTTAGATTATTGAAGCTGATATTTGAATGCAACATGTAGTGGAACAGTCAAACCACACTGCATATAGAACAGTTCTCTACAGTATAGAAGCTGCAGAGACTTTGACGGGATTCAAATCCCAAACCACTTGATCAGAGTTGAACAAGACGGATCCAGAGGCAGGTAATGATATATCGCGTTAACAAGAGTTTGAAAAGTGGTCAAAGTGTCGTCTCACCAACATCAACTGGTGGCTGTGTCTTCCCACAATGTAGACCGACACAGTCTGATTAAAACCGACGGTATTCCGCGGAAAAAAATGTGCAAAATAGTGCATCTACCGGGATACGAACTCATATCGTTCGGAGATTTCCACGCCAAACCGTCTGGAAATAGTCCGTAGACTAGCGTGTTCGAGCGCAATTCAGGTAGCCAATCAAAAGATGACCAACAAATGCTTTGGATGCGAGAAGTTAGGGGCAGATAACTCCAAACAGCTATCCTTTTTTCTGTTCCGAATGCTTTCAAAACAGCGACCGTTTAAGAACTATGATGTGATTGGTCAGCTATTTGACTGGGCTTTGGCTGCGCTAAACTGGTTCGGAACACACGCTTATACGGGATGTTCTCAGACCTTGTGGCGAGGAATCTACAGAACCTGTTCGTATCCCGGTAGATATTATTTTGCAAATTTTATTCCTCGGAACAAGGTCGATTTTAATCAGACTGTAGACCGACACCAAGTTTGAAGACTTTGGATGTAACGCTTCATGAGACATACGTACGGACGCCGCTAAATACATAGTCCCCCATTCCGGATTGCGGCGGTGGAGGGACAATATGTGAAAAGCCAATGCTACACCCTCCCCCCTTCAAAATTTCTGGATCAATCTATGGGATTGATCTAAAAATCAGACTGCATGTATAGGTAAAGTCACTTGACGTTGGTGGAATTCAGGAAGAGAATATATAGAAGTGAATTTATACTCAACTGAATGAAAGAAAAGGTCTATACTACGACAACACCTAGACAACACCTAGCCCACTCACCAGACAGGTAGTCCAGTTCCTCGTAATCACTGTCTTGATCTCTATCCTGGTACCACTTACAGAACAGGTAGTACGATGCACCCTCCAGGTAATTATCCGGCCACTGACACGCCATCGTTAACAGGTAATCCAGGTGAGTTCACTAATTAGCACAATGGTTTTCAGGTACCCAGGTAAATTAAATTTTTTTCCAGGTAAAAACTATACGTTATGAATATTTAGTGTTTCAAGTCACACTAATTTGATTAGTGGTTTCACTAATGTCCACTGTAGTAAGATTGTATACCATAGATTCAGGTATCACTGATTAGCATATCAAATTTCAGGTAATTCAAAGCAATATGGAGTCTATAGATTCAGAAGAATGCACAGATTTCAGGTAGAACAGAGCAGCACATTTGATTTTAAGTGACTTCAAATCAAGTCATTCAATAAAGCTAACAATAATTAGCACATTTGATTCCAGGTAAGTCCACTCAATTCAGTGAACTTATCATTAACATACTGAATTCTATTTAATTCAGGTAGCACTATTTCCACGTTGAATTTCAGGTTATCTTCGTAATAACGATGTGAAGATGGGTAAAATCCAGGTAAATTCATTGATTCACAGGTAAATCCAGGTAAATTCATTGTTTCACAGGCAAATCCAGGTAACACTGATTGGCACTTGTTCCAAGTGCACGTTAGATAAGAACTGTCATTTCATGTTGTACTTTTGTCTTCTTTCCAACAATGGTAACAATGATTGTCATAAGTGAGTAATTTGACTTCCATATTTCATAAATCTCACTTGCAATATTCTTTGTGTCAAGTTTATTGAGATATGTTTGTTTACTATTTTATTTATTTTCTTCACATTTTCAATTTGCTGATTGGTAATTCTTAGAAGTTTGAGAGAACTTCAATTCAATACTCACTGTCCAAATCACAATTATCACTTATTCAGCTTTGTCCATCTTTGAAGTGACACAAGTTACATAATATGTGATATGTACAATGTTATGAAATATACAACATATCAAACATAAAGTGTTGGCAATATGAGCAGATTGAGGTAGATAAGGGTATTCAACAGATGAATATCAACATTTGGTATGCAAATATCGTTGTTATGCTATCATCAATGGGTATCAACAATGGTATGCATTGATATGAGAAAACAACCAATCATATGATTGGTATGAGGAGTATTACAGGGGACAACCAATCATATCAATGATATTACATGGGTCAACCAATCATATCAATGATATTACAATTGGTATGCCAAGGGTATTACATGGGTCAACCAATTATATATGTATGGCAATTGGTATGCAAAGACAAGTTTTTATGAAGATATGATAAGAAATGGTATGTACGAATACAAAAGCTTTCAATCGAAGGACTTAAAGATGTATCAAAGCCTGTTCATTCCCTGAGAATTGATCATATTATATAGAGGAAGACAGAATAAACAGAGTATTCAGTCAAAGTTTTTAAACATGAATAAAATGTATTTCAAACAACAATTTTTTTAATAATTAAATTGATAAATAACTTCTAATCTAAAGAATAAAAATATTATTTGTTTTCATTCTAAAAAACTTCAGACAAATCATCGTTTTTTTCTATTTCATATAGAGTTTAAGCAAGCAAAGTGATTGGCACTCAGTAAATGAAGACATTAACAAGTTTCTCTTCAAGTAATTGCTTCCTAAGGTTCTTTGATTACTGCGTGATGTCGACTGTCACTTCCAATCTCCACACAGTGTCTCTCATTACAGAATCAGCATTGGAGAGACCTGAGCTCCCTGCAACACATGCAACACTTCCTGTATACACTGCATGCAGTCTCCTGAGTTCGCTCCAATACTTGTCAGTATTGGTAATATTGGTGTGGGATTGCTTCACACTCTTGTAATATTGTTGTGAAACACAGTGGCGCCATCTGATAGAGAAAAGGGTTAGTAAATGGTGATTAATTGTTTTACATGATATACTTCAATATGAGAATAGTTATAATTTTAAAATGAAATTGTATTTTAATTGTATTTTGTTAGTATCTATCAATGGGCAGAAATCTTTTCACTATATTTGTCAAATGCAAAAATATGAAATAAATCAATTCAAAGAAAATAAAATATTGTCATCTCTCAGATCATAAGTAACCTTCAATTCAAATATATAAGCAGAAATCTTTTCATGAGTCACTAATGTCAAAAGCCTGACATTAAACTTCAAATATTTCCATGACAATTTATTTCGTGAAAAGACCTACATAAACAAGATAATGTCAAAGAAAAGCAGAAATTTCACTAACTTCTCTCAAACACAAGAAATTAAAATTGTTAATGGAACATTATATAATGATTGTCTTCGTCCATACGTCACCTCGCGAAGGTATATGCTCCCTCTGCACCCAGGGTATGATAGTTGCATTAGCATACGTAAAATACCCTGCGACAGGATGTGTCTAGACAGATGGACCTTCTGATTTCTCTGTGGACATCAGAACAGTAATTGTTGGTCAAAATGGGTTGAATGTTAAACATCTGGTAGGGAAGATTTCATGGTTGTTAATTATCAATAGTGATTCTCATTATGCTCCAACCTATTTGAAAACCCTCCAGTGTAATGGGCTTATGGATGATGGTTATATTTCACTTCTCAACAGCATTTCAATAAGGGTAAAGGTTATCACATCCACTCACACATCCTCTGCTTACATCATGCCCAATCCCAGTGGTAGATACGGACTACCCCCCAAACCCCCCCCCCCCCCCCCCCCCTTCAAAGTGTTTTGCATGGGCAGGTATGGGGACCTCAGTTTCCACAGAGTAGTAAGTGTTTTATGTTTGATTCAGTTGTTATATAGCTAACAAAACATTTAAACAAGATGTGTTTGTTAAACACGGATGCCCCCGGATGTACCAAAATTATGGCAACGGTTAAAGTTTTCTGAAGATGTCCACTGCGGCAAGGTCAAGGTCACAAGGTCAAATATGATGACCTCATCTGAAAGGTCTCATCACAAGGTATACACATGCCAAGTATGAAAGCCCTAGCTCTGAGCAATCCAAAGTTATGGCCAAGGTTAAAGTTTTCTGAAAATGTCCACTGCGGCAAGGTCAAGGTCAAATATGATGACCTCATCTGAAAGGTCTCATCACAAGGTATACACATGCCAAGTATGAAAGCCCTAGTTCTGAGCAATCCAAAGTTATGGCCAAGGTTAAAGTTTTTGTGGACAAACACACAGACGGACAGACGGACAGACAGACAGGTGAAAAACAATATACCCCCTGAATACTATGTCGGGACAAAAACTAAGTTATTATGTCCCCCGAAATTTTTTTCGGGAGACATAATGTTTTCGCCTCCGTCCGTTATTCCGTCATTCCGTCATTCCGAAATGCTTTCTTTTCCGGGCCATATCTCAAAAACCATTCAATATTTTTTCACGAAACTTGGTATGTGGTTAGACCTAGTGGTGGAGTGGTGCCTTTTGCTATTTTGGTTATTCTGATTTTTTTTGATTTTTTCTGGTTTCCATGGAAACAATTTGAACTTAGTGCAAATTGGGGGTAGGGACCTTTTCCGGCCTCTATTTCAAAATCTATTTAGTATTTCTTTACGAAACTTGGTATGTGGTTAGACCTAGTGGTGGAGTGGTGCCTTTTGCTATTTTGGTTATTCTGAATTTTTTTATTTTTTCTGGTTTCCATGGAAACAATTTGAACTTAGTGCAAATTGGGGGTAGGGACCTTTTCCGGCCTCTATTTCAAGTCTATTTAGTATTTCTTTACGAAACTTGGTATGTGGTTAGACCTAGTGGTGGAGTGGTGCCTTTTGCTATTTTGGTTATTCTGAATTTTTTTATTTTTTCTGGTTTCCATGGAAACAATTTGAACTTAGTGCAAATTGGGGGTAGGGACCTTTTCCGGCCTCTATTTCAAAATCTATTTAGTATTTCTTTACGAAACTTGGTATGTGGTTAGACCTAGTGGTGGAGTGGTGCCTTTTGCTATTTTGGTTATTCTGAATTTTTTTTTTTTCTGGTTTCCATGGAAACAATTTGAACTTAGTGCATATTGGGGGTAGGGACCTTTTCCGGCCTGTATCTCCAAAACCGTTCAATATTTTTTCAGCAAACTTTGTATTTGCTTAGACCTAGTGATAGAGTGGTGCCTTTTGCTACTTTGGCTATTCTGAATTTTTTATTTTCTCGTTATTAATGCAGTATTGAACTTAGTTCTTAACATAAGTGAAAAATAAGGGTAATATGACTAGGTTGGATTGAAAGTTGGAGCGGGGGACATCACAGTGTATCACATGCACATATTTCTAGTTCTGAAAGTGTACTGACCTCTGACCAGACAGATGGACCTACTGACAGCTCATTGGACATCAGGCAGTAATTGCTGGACAAATTGGCCTTAATGGTCTACATCTGCATGGTTGTGAAGATTCCATAGCAATAAATATTCATTTAGGACTCTTGATTTGCAGTACCTAACAAAGGCAAATTACAGAAACAGAGCAGTAACAGAGCTAGGTTTACATAAAACATCTATTCAATTGTATAGCTTCTGGAATCTTGATCAGAGAATTTATTATCATAAGAGAGTCAGTGTGTTAGTTGGGGTTTAACGCCGCTTTCAAGAGTATTTCACTTATATCGCAGCTGCTAGTATTATGGAAGGGAGAAAGTCTGCAACGCCATGTGGTTATACATTGCAGTGAAACCTGTGAGCAGCGGCTGGAACTAGCGAACCATGGGTGGTACATGGGTGAAATTCAGTGTAGTATTGCACCCAAACCTGACTGCGTGTAGAACAGTTCTCTACTGCAGACAAAGTTGCCGTGCCCCATGCAGGATTCGAACCCCGGACCTCTAGATCTGAAGCCGAACGCGCTAACCACTGCGCTATCCCGCCCCCTATATCATTAGAGAAACTTTCAGACTAGTCACATGCACCTTCTGATCTCACACTGGAGTAATAGCTGGACAAACTGGGCTAAATCAACATCTGGATGTGAAGATTCCATAGTAGTAAATTGCAGTTAAGGCTCTTATTTTGGCAACAGCAAACAAGGGAGGTATTGATAGTATATATATTTAATAAATCTATTCAAATGTATAATTTCTTGAATCAGGACCAGAGAATTGAGTATTATTTGATCAGACAGATGGACCTATACTGACCACTCACTGGACATCAGGCAGTAATTGCTGGACAAATTGGTTGAAATGGTCAACATCTGTTTGTGAGATTCCAAAGAAGCATGTGTTCATTTGGGATTCTTGGTAGACAAAGAAGGTAGCAGAAGCTTATATGCAATAAATCTTGTCCATTATATCAATTATTGAGTTCTGAACAGAACAGAGACTTTCAGATCATATACAGAAGAACACACTGGTCTCTTGACACCAGACAGTCAATTGCTGGATAAGGCAAAAAAAAAGGAAAGAATTGTTTCCGGTTTCGGCCCTAGTTGGTTTCAAACCCATGCCTCAGGTCTTTCTTTTCTAGATTTTAACAAAAGATTGGGGCAGATAACTCTAATTCTTTAGCCTCAGAAAACATTGAAAATGTCACTCGTTTCTGTTCAGATGGACCATTTGGAAAAGTAACAAATATTTAGGAGGGTTAGTGTTTTATTTATATAAATAATTGTGTAAATTTTGTTTTTTAACCAGTGAAAAGTTTGTATAAAATGGAATTTATCTCTTTATTCCAAAAAAACATGTAATTTTTTTTAAATCACATACGTCATCGCATGATTTTTGTCATTAATTTTTAACTTTTGGGGCTAAGTAAGGGTGAACGGTCAACATCTGGTAGGGACATATCATGATAGTTAAACAGTCACGAGGGAGTCACAGCCTCAAAGGAAAGGTTCCTCTTCTAAACATGGAGGAGAGGTGAGGGTAATGAACAAACAGGAGTAGTATTGGGGGGATGGAGGTGAAAGAGGATTTGGAGGGAGATCATGGTCTAGCTCGAACTCAATTATAAAGGAAAGGTAGTAGTTTCCCTCCTGTACTTGGAGGGAGTGATATATAGATATAAGGGTATTGGGTCGAGGGGTGGGGGTGAGAGGTGATGTCACAGTTTACTCAAAGAGAGAGTACACTTGTCTGTCATCATCCTCTTCTATGAAATTATACCTAAATCAAGGCTACAAATTTTAGGAAGTCTAGATTGTTCAATATCTGAAGATGAAGTGATCTGCTTTTCATTAAAATTTCCTGTTTTTGAAATATCTTTTTTTTTAAATTGAAATGTCAGAATCCCATTTGTTTATGCTTTACATACTTCACTGTCCTGATAAAGCTACATTGGGACATCTTACAATATATATCCTATATGACAATGATACGAGGGGCGTTCAATAAGTGTTGCAAGCGGGGCATTGGTGTTTACATAAACAGTGTTAGCTTATAGCAGGTGTTACTATAGTCAAAACATAACATTGACACATGGCAAAACAATTTCTAGACATAACAATTATTTAGATATAATAGCTGCGCTGACCTAGGGGTCTCCATAATCATGGATTCTCTCAAACATGAACAACGCGCTGTGATCAAGTTCCTTACTAAAGAGGGATGCAAAGCTACAGAAATACATAATCGTATGTGTAATGTGATTGGTAAGGATGCTCCTAACTTTTCAACAGTCTGTCGCTGGTCTCTTCAGTTCAAGCGGGGCAGGGAGTCCTTAGACGATGACCCACGGTCAGGCAGGCCATCTGAAGTCACCCGACCGGAAGTTATTGCCGCTATCGAAAGACGAATTTTAGCTGACCGCCGTGTTAAACCTGGATCCACCACTGGGACTCGGAAACTAAACTGGAATTTTCAAGCAATGGAAGCACCCGAGTTCACCGCCTCCCCTGAAGTTTCGCACTCAACCATCAGCTGGCAAGGTTATGGCGACAATCTTTTGGGATGCAAAAGGCATATTATTAATTGATTACTTGTCAACCAAAACTACAATGAATGGTCAATATTATGCCAACCTAATGTAAGAATTGCGAAAGACAATTCGACAGAAACGCTGTGGTATGTTGACACGTGGTGTTCTGATTTTGCATGACAACGCTCCAGTCCACAAGTCAAGAGTTGCACAGGCCGCTACACGTGATTGTGGATTCGAACAGCTTAACCACCCACCCTACAGCCCAGACCTAGCCCCCAGTGACTACTTCCTGTTCAGAAACCTGAAATCCGCCCTACGTGGAAGGCACTTCCGGGATGACGAAGACGTCAAAGCTGCCACAGAGGCGTGGTTAGGGGGGCAAACGGAAGACTTCTACAAAAGCGGCATCAAAAATCTTAAAGAGAAATGGAATAAGTGTATTGAGGTGAAGGGTAACTATATTGAAAAATAAAAGTAAAAAATTGACTACGCGAGTTGGTTTTATATTGAAGTTGCAACACTTATTGAACGCCCCTCGTATATCTGTTTGATGGAAAATTGTTACTGTATATAACATACATCCATAAGAGGTCAGCCACTCTGTACCTTATAATTTTGGCAACGTAATTTCCTACATGTGACAAGAAAATGATGACACATTAATACCCACACAGATCAGAAAGTGTATATTTACATATATCTACATAAAACCTCCATTATCTACATAAAGTACAGTACTGTATTGTTCACAGATATTCGGAACAAGGCAATGCTTTTTTAACAAGATAAAATTTTCACCTGTATGTCCTCTGTGCAGAGATAAAGGTATAACAATAATTTAGATCTTTTGTTGAAATATGAATTCTTAAATATGCGATTGACAACAATTAAGAGACAAAAGTTATATGTTAAATATTTCTCAGGATAGAAGTACATAAATCAATATTGCCGAAACATTTTTCTTTTACAAACTGATTTCAGACACACAGCTGGTATAAAAATTGCATTTACTTTGATATCAAATAGCATGACATGTTTAACTTTCGGAAAATCATTGTCCCTTCAAAAAAGAACAATATAAATCTACAGAGAGCTTGTTTATGGAAGGTCGCACTTTGAAATGAAACCTTATTCCATTAATTACTCAAAGCGGTTGTTCATAAACTTCACCTATCCACCCATGAAGAGGCTCCTTTGCAATACATAATAAAATAGAATTTAAAACTTAATTTTAATTTAATTTTTTTCAGAGTCTAAATGTCAGACTACCATACATTCTACATTTCATTTCTAAAATACATGTTGCTAATCATATATATATATATATATATATATATATATATATATATATATATATATATGTATATATAATATACATAATATATAACTTAACTATTTTTACTAAAAGAACTCTGTTGGAATTGAAATATATATTTTGTCATTAAGAGACTGATTTTGGGTAAATACTTTTTATTACAAAATTTTAAAATTTGTCATTGAAAACCAATTTCCTCAAAACACATGACTTTAATTACAAGCAAATTATTCTTTTCTTTATACAAACAGAAGAAAAAGATATGCACTTGTTCCACAGGGCTTAACTTGTTCCAACCAATACTGATGTTTACCCACATCATGGTCCAAGCCTTAAATTATTAAGGGCTGTAGCACATTTTTTTGCAAATACCGTATTCTCGCGGGTATAAGACCAGAGGGCCCGGCAAACAAACATCTTGAAAACATGGGGGTGGGCTACTATACGAGAGAGACCCCAACTCATGAGAACGAATCCAAGATGGCGGCTCGGAACTAACACAAATAGGCAAGGCATGTTACCGGCATAAAGAATATTGTACTTTGATGTTTCAAGTCTTTTAAACATAAACATAATATTATTAATATTCATTCATGTTATTTTTTATATATATGATAATTATATTATGCACTTAAACATCATTTTTGTTTTTCAGAATTCTATGATCGGCGACTGGAAAAAACATGACATCATTGCCATTAATTTTTTTATTTATGAATTTTGTATGCCATGTGTTTGGTTTAAAATGGTGTACAATGAATAAAAAATATAACATTCTTGAGTTGTGTTGTTGATAGTTGTGTACGTAGCTGACAAAATAATTCAGAAAAATCTAAATGTTGGGAATAAAATTTAGCTACTCACGTCATCAAACATCGATGTAAGTTACACGTCCCGATTTGCTATTCATCATTACATAGCTTAATTATGATGTTGTCAATAATGTTTATGACAATTATGTCCGTTATTTAGTCATAAATTCCAGAACAAATATCGTAATTTGCATATGAGCTATTTACAATTCAGTGTTGGAAGCGTCAATGCATGTCGACTGAAATGGCTTTTTTTTCAAAGGAAGTACATTATGATTGGTTGCTATATTAGTGTCGACCAATCAGAGCAGCCTATCGTCATTACGGAATTTCCTTCCCGCAAGCGTGGTGTCACTCTCTCACACACACGATCTGTCACTAGGCTACATCATGTTGTTTAGGATATTGTTTTGATGCTTTACTTCATAACATAACATAAACACGATATTTATGTATGTAATTATGTTTATAAAATCGTAACTATATTCGTTTAACGCACAAATACATCGTGTTTGTTTTTCAGGTGAGTAGCTACGATCAGCGAAGCCATGATACTCGAGTTACTTTTTCTGTGAAATTTGTTATTGCCGTTGAGTTAAACAAATTGTGTACCATGAATTAAAACGATAACAATAAGCTGTGTTGTTGAAAAAAAAATCAACAAAATGTTTTCACTTTGAATTGATTATTCAAGAACGAGTGCAGAATATAACGAAACAGATGGCAGATTATTGCGTCGGAACGAATGGCTAATTACTTATGCGAACTCTCATTGGTGGATAAAAGGGTGTGTCATCGATTCAAAATCTCATTGGCTGATATATTTGGCGACTCATAGACATACGATGCTTACTTCCTGGTTCGAATCGAAGTATTTAGACACTTCAAAATGATACGAAAAGAGGACAAACACAGAAAATATTACAAATATTTTATTTCACAACTATCTTCAAATCATTTCCTTCAAGTGATTGTTTGAAAGACAAAAGTTTGTGACGTTGTTCGCTCAAAGTATGGTGGTCATGACTAAACACGTGAGATACATTTTTGTCAGATATGTTTACAGATTCCATTTTCTACTTGAATGTTATAATAACTTGACTGCATATCTATATTTTACTACCATATCATAAAATGAAAATTCATTTAACCTTTTCGTTTATGGTGTTTGATTTTTTTTTTAATAATTACGGTATCGTAACTGCACGAGACTTGACAGCTCGCAGGGAAGTACCAAGTTCATGTTGTGTTTTGATTTACGTAGGCCTACACAAATATAATTAATGAAAGATATAACCCAAGTTATAAAATAATATTATAGATATATGTTATGTATCCAATTATTAAAATATATACGATAATTAAACTGTCACAATAAGAATATGAACACATAACACAAGACGATAACATGACAAATCAAACTTTATTGTATGTCCGAGAAATGAAATCTGTGCATGAATAGAGACATCGTTGGACCATGGAACATATGGCAAAATGGGGGGTGGGCTATAACTAGGGAATAAGCCCAACCAGGACAATCCTCTGAAAAGTGGGGGTGGTCTTAGGCTCAAATATGGTCCTATACCCGCGAGACTACGGTATCATTTTTTAAAATTTCCCATTGATAATGATAGTTTATGTCATTTAAATTTACTCTAGAGGGTAAAACATCATATTACATAAACCAGTTATTCGTAGTGTTAATAACGGTGTTGCATATAAAGCAAAAATTGCATGGCGGTCATTTTAATGTGAACACATTATTTCTAATTACAAAAACGATTCCGACAGCATTACCAAACCATGTACACCCATTTTTTAACTTGATTTTCCGAAGAGAGAAGGGTGTTTTACTATTAGTGACAATATTTTTCAAATACATTTCATCGACTTATTTCAGCGAAAAAAACGTGCTACTGCCCCTTTAAGATGTTGGTCTGTCATAAATACTGGAAAATCCATTCAGCTGTTGGGATTGTTTTGTGATGAGAATCTGACAATTGATTACTTTTGATCTATCGCTGAAGTGGTCATTGAGGTATCAGGATGAGTATTGACCACAGGCAAGTAGAGCAGAATTATTCTGAGACATGCAAGCTAAATGTAAACCGATTCTGTAGAGTTAAGAGGCAATTGAAACATGTTCCAACCATCCCCAACAGTCCAGCAAGGAGAGGATGGATTTTCTGTACAAATACTGATCAAACCATTTAAATGTTGGAGTGGTTGGTCAAAACATCACAAGTTCTTGACGTTAAATCTTAGCATGGCTGACATTCTGCAGTCGGTCACTTCAGTGCATGATCAAATACTTTCTGATGTTACTTCTGATGTTGGATTTTCTGTGCAAAGATTGGTGTTCAAAACATCACAATTTCCTAAAAGTTAAATCTGAGCATGGCTGACATTCTGCAGTCGGTCACTTCAAATACTTCTAATGTTCTGATGTTACTTCTGATGTTAAATTTGAGCATGGCTGACAGTCTGTAGTCGGTCACTTCAGTGATCAAATACTTCTGATGTCCTCATGCTAGGTTTGACGTTGGATTTTCTGTGGTCAAGTCATGTTGAGGTTGGTCATGTTTGTGGTCAGCACACCACAATTTCCTGATGTTCGTCTGAGCGAGTGAATTATAGACATTAAGTGGGATCAGAAAAGGGATTGACCATTGGCAAATGTTCTTGAATATTCTGCTTTAGCAGCTGATTGGTTGATGCACTTCAGTAATAGTAGTAGTAATAGTAATAGTAATAGTAATAGTAATAGTAATATTATTTTAACCTTTTTCTCTAGATCTCCAATTGTTCCACCTACTGAGGTGTTTCACCAATTCAAATAAATGCTGGTCAAGCCATTCTGATGTTGCAAGGGTCAAGGGTCAAACAAACCAATTTCCTGATGTTAACCTGAGCACAGAGAGGACATTTTGAATCAGTCAGTCAGAAAAACAGTGACAGAGTTTTAATGCTGGAAATGTTCGGGGTCCAAAAATCACAATTTCAATGTTAGCTGAAGAACATGACTTTGATGTTCAATTAGATTGGGACTCCAAATGACCATTGGCAAATATTCCTATTCTGTCATCCAGACCCATTCATTTTTAAGAACAAAGGCAATTCTACAACAAGACTACATAGCTCAGTTTAAAATGTAAAAGTTTGAAAATGAACACATCCCAGAGGCTGCTTTTGATTTCATTTGACTTTTTCAAATTTTGAAACATGAATAGACTTTGTGTTAACTAGCTCAGAAAGGTAATTACATTTTTTTTTTCAAAATATTTTTCCAAGTCCATATTTTGAGATTTTGAGATTGGCCATGCAACTTTGTTCTATAAAATGCAGGTTATGGGTAAACTAGCTCAAAAGAAAAAAGAGCCAATCATAACCTTCAATCACTTTCCTCAAAGAATGGTCCAGTGTTTTAGGTATTCCACTATAGCCATTCTGATCTTGTGCATGTTAAAGGGTCAGTAGCAAGTTTTTTGCAAATTTTATTTTTTCAAATTTCCCATTTATAATGATAGTTTATGTCATTTATGATAACTTTAGAGGGTAAAACATCTTATTACACAAACCAGTTATCCGTAGTGGCAATAACGGTGTTGCGTACAAAGCAAAAAATGCAAGTCGGCCATTTTATTGTGAACACAATTTATTATTTCGAATGACAAAAATGATTCCCATGGCTTTATTGAACCATGTACACTCATTTTTCAACTTGATTTTCCAAAGAAAGAAGGGTGTTTTACTATTGGTGACATTATTTTTCAAATACATTTCATCGACTTATTTCAGCAAAAAAACGTGCTACTGCCCCTTTAAGAGTCCAAAAACAATTAACTAATGTTCATGTAAGCGTAGTCAGGACATTATCTATCCCCTCCTCAAGTTCCCAAGTAATCATGATGTTGGATATATGGATTCAAACATTAGTAATTTCCTGATGTCCATTGAAGTGAGTAGACTGGACATTGAGGCAGAAAGGGGTCAAGAGTGTCCAAACCGAATCATTGACCATCTACAGCTACAGTAGTACGGAAGTTGTAAGTGTTTGTAATCCAACATCACAATTTCCTGATGTTCATCATAGCGAGTAATTTGGATATTGAGTGGGAGGAGATAACGATTGGTTATTGGCTCACATGTGCTAGAATGGAACGCAGTTTAGAGTAACATGGCAAAAAAAGATATCAGCAATATATAAAATTATTTTTTTAATTTAAAGTTTATATTTTTGCACATACCATGTGTTCTGAGGTTCTTAGTGGTTTGGGTCCAAATATCAAATTTTCTTGTAATTTCCTGTTTACATCAGAATAAACTTAATCCTGGGAGTGTTTAAAAATACAGACCTACAGACAAATTTCACTGACTGTACCAATATCTTACCCATTCGGGCATGTGACCTCAACATCTAGTTATTGACTGTTTGGCATATGATTTGTGACTTTACTGGTGTTAGTCTGAGTGAGTACAAGGTAAGTAGACATTGAGTTCAATATGTCCAGAATACAGACTGCATTGATGTGGTGATTGACTGGTTATGGTTTGGTATATGAATTGTGACATTATAATGGCTATCTTTGATTTATTTAAAGTCCTTTTTACAAATAATTTTTTAATAATTTCTTTTTCAATTCTTTATTCCAGAAATACTTTAGGCCATAGACCCATGACTACAGTATAGTTGTCAAGACATGACGTACATACATCTCAATCTATATTGAGAGAAGACACCCTTAAAGCTTTGTACCGTATTTCCTCTAATAAGCGCCAGGTCTCCAATAAGCACCGGGCCTCTAATAAACACGGGGGGGGGGGGGGGGGGGGGGGGGGCCTCAGATCCCTATACGAGTGACAGACCAGGAGAAAGTGAAACTCATCCTCAACATACCCAATCTTACACATACAACCCATTATTACCCATATGGTTGAAAATAACCGAGTTAATATTATTGATATGAGCACATGTGCACATATCACGTTTTGCTTGGCAACGATTGTTTCACCGCGGCTTCCTGTATTTTGTCGTCTGTGACGTCATAAAACGATTGTTCGTGACGTCACTGTTGCTTGCCGCTGAGAAGTGGGCCGCTTTCTGACTATTTTTACGCGAATCATATGGAATAGAACGGGTAATAAAGAAATTATCACACTCGAAAGTGTGTCATATGACTTTTACGAAACGAGTGCGAATTTGTGTATAACCCTCGCTCTCGCTTGGGCAATAAAAAAATTCACACTTGTTTCGTAAAAGTCATATGACACACTTCCTCGGTTAATAATCTCTTTTTATTTTTTATCAATATTTGAATACCGTCCAGTTTCAATTTGAAACCTATGAGAGGAACACCTGAACCAAGCTCATACATACCTGAACTTCTTTAAACTGATACATTCAATATATGATTCCTTTTGGAAGGATATTTTAAAAGTCTTTGAAGGGCATTTTAAAACATGAATAAACAAAGTTTTACAACCATTTTCAAGCCCGGCTCGCAATCTTGATCTTTGATTTTAAGTGGGAAATAAACTCAGACATAATATTTTCTTATAAATGCTTGAAAATGTTGATTCCGAATATTTTCTTTAACATAATTCATTAAAATCATTACGCTTAATCTTTAAGAGGCAATAACACAGCAAAAACAGCCTTTTCCTTCTTTCTTCTTTCTCTCTAATCTATACATCCAAGTTAGTATACTTTCACAAACATTTTCGGAAAAAACAAATGTGTCATAAACCTACATAAAAGCTATTCTGACTGTCTGATGGTCTCCGGTATGAATTTTCATCTGAGTTGGGGTCTCTCCCATCTAAAAGCCCATCCCCATGTTTTCAAGATGTTAATTATTTATTTTTTTGCCTGGCCCCCTGGTCTTATACCAGAGAGAATA
This sequence comes from Gibbula magus, assembly GCA_936450465.1. Classification (NCBI taxonomy): domain Eukaryota; kingdom Metazoa; phylum Mollusca; class Gastropoda; order Trochida; family Trochidae; genus Gibbula; species Gibbula magus. The sequence goes on from OW388300.1 coordinate 15,782,245, forward strand.
AGGTAATGTATTTTCAGATCACTAACCATCAGGAAACAACATCAGTAAGTAAACATATATTACTTTTCCCATTTTTTCTACAGGTAATTACACCTTCAATCCGAGCAGGTTAATTGGGTTCCTGCAAACAATTTGATCCTTCTGAATCTTCTTGTCTCGTTACTCAGGTTCAATTACTGCAGTCAAGATTAAGGGTAACGAATCGAAAGAACTTACTTACGCTCCATCAGAATCTTACCTAATTTACTCCCATGTTCACAAAACCGTTTTGGAAATAAACATCTCTTTTCCACTGCAAACAATTTATAACTTCACGTTTAACAACATTCATTGTTCATTTTCAGATGTGGCATTTCTCTATTTAGTTGGTTTAAAGATTTCTCAAGTATCAAAGAAAATGCCAAATTCTACCAGGACTTTTGATTTTTTAAAATTGTTTTATTGTCGAACAGAGATTTGAACAAGATTTTTGGGATAGGCGATTTACTGCGTTTGAATACATTATGACATTCTAGGCCAAACTATGTCATTGAAAACAATATTCGTAAATCAGTTCCGCTCTGCGGTTTCCATAATATTTTCCTTCTCTGGAATTTAATTCGTGTATCTTATGGGAAAATACATTTTCCAGTCTCTCAATAATAACAGAGTGACTGGAAGAAGCCTTATACCTTATTCTCCACAAATGTCAGAATTCTTTATTGTCTTATCAATGGCACCAAAGGTACCTATATTCTACTTCTATACATTTTGACTTTTCCCTGAGGGTTGCTGAATATTTGTCATACGTCAGTATCCTTGATCATGCATTAATCATCTAGATACACTGTGAAGAACTCAGTATCACATGAAGATGGACATCAATAAATAATACGATTAGACACCAAACCTTCAGGATTGACTAACTGACTTCTTGCCACATTTCAATTCACGGTTCACACATTTCAGGGACTCTTTCGTCAATCCTCTCTATTAAGAGATTGAGAAGGTTATATATCTCTTCTGAGTCCATCTTCATAGACAGAGCAATTTACCAAAATATGGCACTAATGGTCAATGAATCTGATCTTTCATCATTCTCAGAAGCTACATCACACTAGAGGTTCTATCACCTCACACATTCATCATTCATAATCCCAAGAAATGAAGCAGACATCCTATCCTCAAAGACATCATGGGTAAATTCCCTGATGTTAATTTGGCACCAAAGGTGACCGACTCTCGAAATTAAACTAAAATAATGTTATTATTTATCTGCTCTTTATGACAAACCCAACATCTCTTGTGAGAGCATCATAAATGAACGCATCTACCATGTTACTGAAATATAGCAATAATGGGACTCAAAAGCTATATATACTAACATACAAAAGACACATCCTCCAATTTTTAAAGAATATAAAATGAAATTAATATTGATGTTGGAGAAAGTAGATTTTGAATGTATTTGAAAGACAGATGTTTTGTAAATTCATATTTAGTATTGTTGGGTTCTGAAGACATCATGTCACGCTTTATCAGTTGTAACTATAGCCCTGGATTGAAATATCTTGTATTTTGTATGGGGATGTTTCTTTTGCACATGATATCATATCTGCTACACATGAGTGTATAGATTCATACCATTATCATTTGGATTCTGAACTGTGATCAACAGAAACAAATGCAGATTCTTTACCATTATCTATCTGACTATCTGCCAATAGCCTATTTCTGTCCTCAATTGGATTCCTACTGTGATGAAGACAATACCTCTTCAACAATTGCAAACTTTACCAATCAATGGCGCCAATGGTACTAAACTCTGACCTCTTCAAGAATCAACAAGAATAAACTTTACCAATCAATGGCGCCAATGGTACTAAACTCTGACCTCTTCAAGAATCAACAAGAATAAACTTTACCAATCAATGGCGCCAATGGTACTAAACTCTGACCTCTTCAAGAATCAACAAGAATAAACTTTACCAATCAATGGCGCCAATGGTACTAAACTCTGACCTCTTCAAGAATCAACAAGAATAAACTTTACCAATCAATGGCGCCAATGGTACTAAACTCTGACCTCTTCAATAACCAACAAGAATAAACTTTACCAATCAATGATGCCAATGGTACTAAACTTGAGAAACAACAAGAACAAACTTTACCAATCAATGGCGCCAATGGTACTAAACTCTGACCTCATCACGAACCAACAAGAACAAGCAGGAACTATCCATATATCTGATTGATTTATGCCGAGATCAATCCCTCGAACCACTCAGTAGGTCAGCGCATATTGTCTTAGCTGATGGTATCACACTATTAAATATAATGAGAGTAATGAAGAGCTTATTCTATTGTCAGGAGAGGTTTCAGAGCAAAATCCTTTGACCTCAAATCTTATTTGATGGGGAAATTGTCAGGACTTTACAAATTATAACACTATAAATGAATATGGCATTTGTTATGTTCAACTTTTAGGTTTTAGATTCGAACCCCGGACCTCTTGATCCAAAGCTGAACGCGCTAACCACTGCGCTATCCCGCCCCCAATCTTGATCAAGGGATGACGGCGCTAACCACTGTGCTACCACACTCTTCAGTCAAATGTGTCAATCTTTAAAAGAGCTTTTACAGAGAAATAATGAACACTATATATTCCCGTCCATCCTCTCCCAATTAAGCCAGGACTCCCCTCAGGTCATCATCAAGACAGTTTCCACATTATCAACTCTTGAAGACTTCCCTGTAGGGATTCGTCACTGGCAGCACGAATCATGAAGACTTGACATATTCCATGAATTCTCCTTTGAATATTCCAGATATTATCAGTATTATCAGTATTATCAGTATTATTAGCGAAATCTATGTAAAATAGAACATTTCGAAAATAGAAGTATTTTTCAAAAGTTTTAGGGATTTTGAAATCCATTTTTTGAAAGCTGTAAGAGTCTATGATATTTAAAGTCATAATCAGATATCTTTACGTCTGCTTCGATCATCATGTCAATCAAATACATATTGAATAAATAATAAAAAAAGGTACATTTGGCATTCTAATACTGATCGATTCATAATAAGGATACATCAGATCAAAATGAAAGGTAGAGATTATTTCTATAATTCATGACTTTCAACATGTATTTGTACATTTTTACAGGACTATCATATTAATACTCTTATTTGTCAGAATTTGTTGCCCAAATTGAACTGTTTTGACTCTAAGACTTTAAAGTAAATGATTACCAGCCTTTGAACACTCAATGCTCTTCAAAACGGTAACTTAAGTAAGATCACAACATCAACATTATTTGGAACCATGTCTTCTCAATTACTTTTATATTGACCAGATTTCGATTATCAACCTTCTTTTATAACATTTTACTCATTTATTACATCCTAATATCATAAGTTCGTTATTTTGTATATGTTGACTGGTCATCAAACAAAACTGCCAATATAACTTTTCAACTTCAACATATGTAACATATTTCAATGGCATATACTTATATCAGATTTCAATTTATCATTGGTGCCACGTAGGTTACAATTACAATTTGGACCAGACAGACAGACAGACATGTTTATTCAGCATGTAAGGCTCAGTGGCCCATTGTACAGTTGAAATTATATTAGAACAATTTGGTCATGTGACTTTGAAGAAGATTTTTCATGAGATTTCATAAGGTACATCAAATGTTTTATAAATATGGAAACATTTTGAATGACATCAGCATTTTTTGCATTTAGAAGATTGAACATCGTTTGTTGGTTAACATTAACTCATATAAAAAACTTATATCTGCATTCGGAAAAGGCTTCACAGATTAACAGAATATATGATATTCATCTTCAGTTTGGCCTGAAGAACAGTATGAACATGCTAAATCGTTCAGAGTATTATTATCTTTCCTAAAACACTGGATTGTTAAGGCATGTAGAGATATTCTATATTTACAGAAACTTCTTAAATGTGATTTATCATTAAGGACACTTATGTATTTTTCAGGCCCATAACTGATTTACAATAAGAGTAATGGCTGAGGGAGGTGGATGAATAAATTGATTAAGACCACTTCTGGATAAAAATGTCTTTTATACGTTGTTTAAACATTGACAAAAATACATGTTTGTCACCAACATCTTGATTTGGACCACGTCAGTTGCACGACCATGTTCATTTTATTTAAATTCACAATGACACTAAAGATCAGTTAAAAACCTACATTGCCATTGATGTCATCTTTTTAACCAGCACTGACCTACTTTACCAATATAGTAAAATCAATGAGAAGTACCAAAGGACCTATTCTGTTACCGAGTCGAGATTTCTTAAAGCAAACTGTTCATTAATCTTCAGTGCCACTCCAGAAATCAATATTCTTAGACAAATGTTTGATTCCAAGAATCCCTCTGAGACTATTATACAAGCTGGTACCAATGAAAGGCACCAATGGATTTATCTGTTTTAGAGTAAAAAATTCTTGAAGTAAACTTTTAATTTTTGTTTTGTGCCTCTCCAAATAATTTGTAGACAAATTTATGTTTGATTCAAAGAATCCCTCTGAGACTATTATACCAGCTGGTACCAATGAAAGGCACCAATGGATTTATCTGTTTTAGAGTCAAGAATTCTTGAAGTAAACTTTTAGTTTTTGTTTTGTGCCTCTCCAAACAAGAGAATTAGTGAGCAAAGCTCACTCATGATACCCCCGCTTTTAGATTAACATTGGTCAAAGAGAAATGTTTGAAAATAGCAAAAGGGTATCAATGTTTAAACTTTTGTATGAAAAGACCATAACATATATTATTAAAGCAGAGTAAGTATTACACCTCTAAGCATGTTTTAGAAGTAAAAGTCAAAGTGGTTTCGTAACATTTGAACAACTAGAAGAGCGTTTGCGGGACACCGCAAAAGCAGAGCAGCTCCGAAACTTTGGGTCTCGCCTTTCCCTGTTCCGCCTTCTCCTCAGCATAAATAAAATGGGATTTTTTTTTTGGACAAAAATTTGTTCATTATTCAAGTTATTCTAAATAGTTGAATCATCACTGGGGTCACTTTTCACAAGTTTGTTCTTAAAACCTATTTCTGATTTCAAAATTGGATCAAAGGATTAACATATGGCCTGAACCAATATCTCATGACCTTGACCTTGACCTTAGACCTTCAAGGTCACACCATCACTGATTACTTTTCATTGTGTATAACAATCATGCAATGACTCAAAGTGTTCATTGTTAACATAAGGCATATTCACAATAGCATGCTTAAGTTGTGACCTTGCTGTGACCTTGACCTTCGACAGATTTTAGCGAAAACTTTTTCAAATCTTGGTCTATCTCCATAGTTGATATATACCAAATAAGAGCCTGACAGCACAAAAACGTTTGAAGTTATCATGTTTACAAGGATTATTGTAGTAATTAAAGCACTCATGACCTTGACCTTTGACCTTGAATGTGAACATGTCAAAATCATTTACCAGATTTATAAGAAAGAAGCTATGTATATGAGGTGTTAATACCTTCTTGGAAACAAGTAGTATTTGAGTTATGAGCGGAACCAAAAGTGTGACCATAGACGCGCACACAAAGACGCTTAAAAGTGGAAAATCTGAAAAAATAATCATGGAATCTGAGGGAAACATAGAAAAGGCACATCTAGGGACCATAAAGTGTACATGTATAAAGTTTCATAACAATTGAACAAGTAGTATTTGAGTTATGAGTGGAACCAAAAGTGTTCCGGACGGACGGACGCGCTGAGCGCTATATACCCACGACTATTTTGTAGCGGGGGTATAATTATTTGTAGACAAATTTATGTTTGATTCAAAGAAATCCCTCTGAGACTATTACCAAAGGTAATACAAATGAACGGCGCCAATGGCTTTATCTGTTTTAGAGTCAAGAATTCTTGAAGTACCGGTAAATTAACTTTTAATTTTTTTTTAGTTTCATTCAAAGTATTCTTGGACAAATGATTTTTAAAACTTTAAATGATATGAATCGGCAGAAATAATTTGGCAAATGACATTTCACTAAAATGAGAATTTTTTATTTAAAGAGTTGTTCTTACAACAACATTCAATTTGGAAAATTCTTTCTTTATAAAGACAAATAACAATTAGCCAGTTTCATTCATTTTAATTTTTCTGTAATAAAATTTCTCTGTCAAAAACAATACAACTTTTACAAATTGAATTAGTGAGAAATCAATTCTACCTCTTTCATCTCGTGTATTTTAGGACACACAAATTGAGTTTTCTTCTTGTTAAATGACAAGAAAAGACATCACTTGTCTTTTCACTCGGTGAAACATGATTACCGTCACGATGAAGACGTTTCTTATAGAAGCACTGCTACAAATAGTTTTCTTTGAAAAGTTAGCAGAACAACAACCCTTGCCTTGTATTGAAGGTTTTGTATTGCAACAGAAAATGTATTGTGATGTATTAGGATGCATGATTAGTGAAATTACATAACAAAAGGAAAGATTTTTCATTGATACCAAACTCAGCTGATAACAATCATGTCTAGGTCATTATTATCTTTTTTATAACCGGGATGTAGCTCAGTTGTAGATTGCTGTTCATCACCCGGTAGGTCGGGGTTCGATTCCCGGCCGCGTCATATCAAAATACATCAAAAGATGGGAGTTGTTGCTTCCTTGCTTGGCGCTCAGCATTGTTTTAAAGGATAGAACAACGCTTGAACTGGCACTGCACTGTGGCTGCCGGGTGCCACTGGCACAAATCGAATTTCCAAAATCATTGTAATGAGGACAATAAAGTGTTATTATTATTAATAATAAATATGGACATAAAACCCATTTTAGCCAAGATTCGAAAATGATACTTTTGTCGACTGGGGGCGCCAAAACCCTGGTTGTTATTGATAAAAAAGAACACATTCTGGCCTGCATCCCTTGAAAACAACACTGTCTCCTAATTTTGTGTTGTGTCTTTCATATGCTATTCTCGCTGATGTTTGCTCTCGTCTAGCTTTCGAGAGGGCATTAGGCTGGGCCTTTGAACCTTAAGTTTTATAATTGCGATTTTTTTTCTCAGTTTAAATTTTTATTACAGATTTTCAATAGTGCTTATTGGACTATTCCTTTAACGAGACTAGGAGGATCAGATGAGCGATGAATTAAATGAACCAATTATCTTGAGAATTGTCTTTTGTGATATGATATAATGCCAACAAAGATCACATTGAAAATAAAACCTTGATTACTGACAATTTCCATATTGCAAAAACACCATGATGATAAAATGTCAGCATCAATGTGATTTTACCAATAATCTTGGAAATTTCTTTTGAGATTATAATACCCATCTTGGAAACTAGCACATTGCAATTGAGCCATACAGCTCTACATTGAGCTCTGCAGAAAATTCTGAATTCTGTTTTATAGTTATGATAACATCAACATAATGCTCAGACACTAAAAATGCCAACACTCCAATTTTCATCAGTTTCCTCTCAACTGGTAACAAAATCAATACAAACAGCGCTTGATCATGGTAATGGTGACTGATTTAATATTCCTCATTTTTTCTTCGGACAATTTTCATCTCTCATTTTTATTCATGGGCTGCATGATCAATAAATTGGCTAACAAACACTGTTGTTTCATGTCTTTAACATTGGTTTGAAGGATATCATATTTGATAGCTATTTTACTGCTTTGATACCTACTGAATCAGTCATTGGAGTGATGGGCTATGTAGCTCATCAGGTTTGGCATGGTTGAAGTTTAAGACTTAGATTTAAAGAAAAATAATCAAATTGTTTTAAATATATGGTATAATCCTTTATTAATGACCCAAAGGTCACCAGAACTGACCCTGATTATAGAATGCCACCAATGTGCTTAAATACTCAGTTTGAACCAACTCTGTTCTCCAGATACCTAATTTTGAACTTGAAAATAACCTCAAGGGCATTAACTATGACCAGCGTTGACCAATGACCAATATGAATTCAAACAAGATTTATAGAAATGCCATCAAATGGTTGTCCAACTTGCCTCACAATCCCATCATGACCTTGACACTCAAGGTGACGGAACTTGTCTGGTGTACGCTAATATATATAAAAAAAATATATCTTAAAATGAAAAATGCTGTATTTTCACTAATTTTGATTTTTTACATTAAAAAGACATATGTATTGTTAGAATATTTATAAAGTAACAAATAATTCATCAAATTCAACAATGTCTTGTTGTGCCTTTGCAAAGTTTTCCACACCCATATAGCGCCGATGAACAGCTTTACTTCTCATTTTATTTTTTCTGAATGAGTGTGCGCTAACCTTTTTCATATTTTCAAATATCAAATCATAAAGATATTACCCTCAGTAATATGTTTCACCTGGATTGTGCAATAAGCATAGATTAATAACACATGTGTGTTAATAGGAACATCATCTCGAATTTTGTTTTAAAAGGAGGGTTTTATCGGGGTATTTTTTGTGGAAACGAAGTTCGAGATGATATTCTTGTTTACACCTATATGCAATCAACACATGATTAAAAAACGGTCAAATTGAAAGATATTTTATATATTAATATTTTGAAGACTTGGTATTTCACAACTTGAGAATGACAAGAGCACATTTGTTGAAAAACAAAAACATATTGAGAACTGAATTTAAGCCATTCGTTGGCACTTCGAGTGGGGAAAACTTCGCTACGGACTAACAGCATATTGTTTATCAATTTTATTATATGTTATGTGTACTATGAATTTTCTATTATTGTATGTGATTTATTTTTTAAAAAGTGTAAAATTGGGTTAAATATAACATGTTTTCAAGAATCAAAGATGGCGCTTCCGATAGATCGATGATAGAACCATCCCTTTAAGTCCAACACACACAGTTTAACAAGGAGTCTAATGTACAATCTGCAGTCTACATGTTACAAATGGACTTCACAAACGGCTCTCCCAGTAAGAGACATGAATCACTTTCATGCTAAATGGCCCCTTCTTCATGATCCAGACAAATAAAATGTTAAATCCTTCGAGGGTTGATTCTAAATTGTTGGCTGCATACTGAGGTTAAGCTGACATAAAACCGTTTGTGTTTACTTTATGGTACAGAAAATATTTGTGAATGTTATAGAATTTGATATTGTTTAAGTTGTACATCATTCAGATATTTGTTATATATGAGTTGACATATTTCAAAATGAGAGTGTACATAACAATATTTCAAAAAGAACTTTCAAGTGTCAAAAAATAGTTTGTGCTAAAATTGAGTTGATTTAGATATGTAATTTACATATTCGTTACTGAAACTTCTTTTCAAATGCCTCGAGATAATTGATACTAATGTCTACATACTAGGATATAATTAGTTTTTATTTAATTGACAAAAGAAGCCTAAAGTATCTTTGAAACCAAAACCAACTCAAAGAAGCACACTATAAACAATGATTATAATCTCAATAATAGGATAATCAACAATGTATTAATATTCAGGCAAGATTTTTGGTAAAAATCACATTTAAAAGTAAATTGAATAAAACAATGTACATTTAATGATTATTATGTCTGAGTTTGGGTTTAAAAGTCAAATAAAACTTAAAAGGATATATTTCTTTAAAAAATAGAATATTCAAAAGAAAACTTCTTCATGTAGTAAAAAATTCAATACCACATTCAAGGGATAATGGCATCTCTTAGATCTGCTTTCATGCTTGTTGGAAATGCATTAAAGGGGCTTAAAAGACCCTGTGGGGTTAACAATATTCATAAAACTTATTGCCAAAGAAAAATGATATGACCCCAATCACTGCAAAAATACCATAGGGTATTTCAACATGGGAAACATTTCTACAAAACTTTCTGCGTCATTATTCCAGAATATCAATGGTTTTGGACATAGATTGCGTTTCCTCCAAGAACAGCCATTTTGTACATTATGGAACAATCTCTGCCAATCTTTCAAGACTTTCCTTGCCTGGCAGTCTTCAAAGTTCTTTTAAAAACATTTATCTTACGTCAAGCTTTTCCTGACCATTGACCTTTCCTTGATGTGGTCTTTGAGCATGTTCATGCATGGAAATAGTGTTACATAAATGGACTGGAATATATATCAAAGAGGCGCTGCATGCAGCACATTTTTTGCCAGTATTTTAATTCTCAAAATTTTCATTTATTATTAATTTTTATACAATATACTGTTACGTTCGAGGGTAAAACCTCTCATTACTTGACCTGATAAGCCGTATAGAAAATGGTGATCCGTATTGGAAGAAAATCGTGGGGCGTATAAAGCGACAATGTTGTTGAACTCTTCAGTGTGAGAGGATACCTTAAAATGGCCGCTTGATGGGAAATGGACTTGTTTGGCTCAACAAAACCACATACATTTGTTTCTTAGCTCTTGTTATTGATTCAGAAGAATTAATTAGCCATTGGTAACACTAATTTATGTGAGAGACTTTATTTCAGTAAGAACAGCGTGCTACAGTGCCTTTAAATCATAGGAGGCTAAAGTTAAAACAGGAGGAAAAGGATTTTTCTCTCTCATTTTCAAAATTGTTTCTTGATGAAACATTTCTACAGAAATATCTTCAACATTAATTAAGCCAGAAATCTTTGACATGGATAGCTTGTGTTTAAGTCGGTATCACTATTCTTCTGTCATGTTACGCAATGAGGACAAAGCTTTTTCTCTCTCTCCTTTCCTAAATTGTTTTCTTATTATTTGTATCAAAATGGACTTATCTATTCTATATACATTTTGGTGTAGATAACGTTTAGCTATCAAAAAACACTTGTCTTCTCTAAACTAACAAATTCTAAAATGCAACAAAGGAAAACAATATAATATATGTCTTTTCTTGACTAATACCATGTTGATCTCATCTAGTGAGGTAGAAAGGTTATAATTTCACGAGCGGCGCACCCAATGAGTGAAAATATATAAATTTTCTACCTCACAAGAAATTTTCTATTTATTATATGACCAAATCCTTGCATATTCATCGAAATCGATTTGCATTTACGTTAAGTCGGCTCCAGAATGAGCCTGTCGCCTCAGCAACAATGTGACATCATGAATGTGTCATGACGTCGGAGCATTGTTTTATGACGTCAGGTCATTGTTATATCAGTCACTAGTGACTGATAACACGTTCCATTTTTATTTTCACTAGTGACTGATAACACGGTTTATTTTCATTGATAGATCCCGGTATTTCACCTGCAATCATATAATAAATTGTCTTGTCTATTCTATATACATTTTGGTATACATAACGTTTATAGCTATCAGAAAAACCCTTGTTTTCTCTACATTCTCAAACAGTTCAACATTCAATCCATTATGTGTTTGTCTTGTCCAAAAAACTTCTAAAACATGCAGTACATACCATTTATTACACAAGTTTATGTTGAAAAATCAATTACAATTGATGAATAACATTCTAGCCTAAGTGCAGTCAAGCTATTTCTATTCAGACATGGTTTATACCCAGTTTGACTTTCCTCATCATTTATTCACTGTAATCAATTACATTTATTATTCAAGCGTTTGTATAAAAAATATCACTACTTTTCAGGATCGAATGAATTTCTATTCTGATCAAATCCACATCATTGTTTAACCATAGAATTAGTTCCACGTGAGCAAATGTATATGGTAACACTCCAATTAGCGATACAAAAGTGGTACAAAAGCTGTATCAATATTGTATCGTCTCCTGTTCCCAGAGGGAGAAACCACTCGCCAGGGAACTCCGTTAATTCATTGAGTCGAGAGAACATGCACATCCAACCACTCATCCGTGACATCGTCTACTCAACCGTGTCTTTCTATGTGATATATCTGTTTACACTGTCAGAAGTGTGTATATTGTCTTCTCAATGTATATGCTCATTGTCTACTTAATAATAATAATAATAATGATAATTTTAACGCCTAATATCCAACGCAATGCTGCTCAGTGGCGGTACATTATTATCCTGAAGGAATTGTACTTTCGGTGCCGCTACTAAACGCTCCGCACGACCATATAGGTCCGTACTTCCCATGTTCAGGTACCCATTTAAACAGCTGGGTGGACTGAGTGCAATGTGGATGAAGTGCCTTGCCCAAGGACACATCACAGTATGAGACCCAGGTCACAAGTGTTTGGTGTCTCCACCAGGATTCGAACCTTTGGGGTGAGAGGCAGACATGCTAACCACTACACCACTGTGCTCCATACTTAGGCCTGCATTTGAAAGTGATGTGTAGAGTATGTGAAGTACATATTTTTACATTAATTGTCAGAAAATGCACACATTTTAAATTTTCCTAAAATTTCACAATTACTCAGTGTACCATTTGGTTCCTTAGCTAAAATGTTCACACAACATACTTACAAAAAAAAACAGTTTTGCACATAGCTGATTTATAGGATTACCACCTCTTCAGACAAGGTGTAGACACAACAAAGAATAATCTTGACAGAGAAAGGATTAATGAACACTAATCACTTCTTTTATCTTGAACAATGATATTTGGACAAGGCGTCACAACTGATTGTCTTGTTTATTGACATTGGTGTCTTTGATAGGAATTAATGACAGCCACATTAATGTTGTCATAAATCAATACAAAGAGAAATAATAATATCTGCAAGTTAATCCTCACACTGCCTGTAGTAATTCGACAGTAATCTCTGGTAATATCATGAAACCTTAAAGAGACAGTAGCACCTTTTTTTTTGCAAATTTTATTGTTTCAAATTTTCCATTTATAATGATAGTTTATGTCATTTATATTTACTTTAGAGGGTAAAAATCTTATTACACAAACCAGTTATCCGTAGTGGTAATAATGTCGTTGCGCATAAAGCAAAAATTGCATGGCGGCCATTTTATTGTGAACACATTTTATTATTTCCAATGACAAAAACGATTCCCAGGGCTTTATGGAACCATGTACACTCATTTTTAAACTTTTTATGAAGAGTGAAGGTTGTTTAACTGTTGGTGACATTAGTTTTCAAATACATTTCATCGACTTTAAAGAGAGGGTTCTATTACAGTATCAGCCATTTTGTTTTTTAAAAAAGTTGAGGTGAGGTAAGGTTTAGCGCCGCTTTTAAAAGTATTTCACTTATATCAAGGCTGCTAGTATTATTGCCATGGTGGCTATATGCATTGTGCTGAAACCTGCAAGCATTGGCTGGAACTAGCGAACCATGAGTGAGGTGAGGTGAGTTTCGGGTTTTAACGCCGCTTTCAAGGGCATTTCACTTATATCACGGCTGCTAGTATTATGGCAGAGAGAAAGCCTGCAACAACATAGTGGCTATGCATTGTGGTGAAACCTGCGAGCACCAGCTGGAACTAGCGAACCATGGGTGGTACTACGCTGAAAGTCAGTGTAACATTGCTACCAAACCTTACTGCATGTAGAACAGTTCTCTACAGTAGACAAAGTTGACGTGCCCCTGGCGAGATTTGAACCCAACTAACTTAGTTATAAGGTTTAATTCCAACAAAATACAAACTACAATATGTTAGCTGCGACCTGAATTATATCTAATCATTTTTTATAAAATTTATTATCGGAGTCATATTGATTCCTAGAATAATGGGTTTACCAAATCCACTCAGCAGAAAATTAATAAACAGAGATTATGAGAAATAATTGACAAATACTCTTTATATTTCATTCCAAATGATTTTTTAAAAACAATTTCCTGTATACCATATTCAATATTGACAATATGTTTTTATAGCTAGCCTCAATATGAATTTGATAGTCCAATATTTATCCTCTGTAATATACGTCAGTCCCGTGTGATTGGAACATGATTTGAGAAAACAGTTGGAAAACTGAATAAATATTGACATTTTGATTTATGACTTTGGAATATTGGAAATTCTGCTGCTAGAACTACCAGTGAACTGCCAGGAAGCTGTGATAAATCACGTAATGCCAAATGGATCCCAAGACGCTTTTCCCTAATCCTAAGATTTTAAAATCCCTCATGGGGTTTGCAGTCCAAATTGCTGACTGAAATTTAACTGAAGGTCAAGATGACTCTGTACAGTACGGCGAAATTATGGAACAAGTTAAACTTGTTTCTAGATTGCCGTTTTTCAATGCCGTTGGTGATGTGATTTTGTAAAAAGATAACAAGGGTGAAATTAAATTGTATTTATGAGCTTTTGGGTTTACTGCATCTTTCAAGGGTAGATAACTCAAATCTGGTGACTTGTATCACTTGGTGAGGTGAGGTGAGACGGGGTTTCACTTACATCATGGATACTAGTATGATGCCAGGGAGAAAACCTGCATCGCCATGTGGATATTCATTGCGGTGAAACCTGCGAGCATGGGTGGTAACCATGGGTGGTACTGTGGTAAAATTCAGTGAAGCATTGCACTCAAACCTTACTGCGTGTACAAAAGTTCTCCACTTCAGATAAAGTTGCCGTGCCCCATGCAGGATTCGAATCCCAGATCTCTAGATCGGGAAGCCGAACGCGCTAACCAATGCGCTATCCCGACACCTGAGGTGAGGTGATTTCGGGTTAACACTGCTTTCAAGAGTATTTCACTTGCATCATGGTTGCAAGAAGATTGCAGGTAGTAAGCCCGCAACACCATTGTGGCTATGGATTGCACTGAAACCTGTGAGCATCGGCTAGAACTAGTTGTAGTGCACTGTATTCCAATGTACATCATAACCTTACTGCTGGTAAATCTGTTCTTAACAGTAGACAGAGTTGAAGATACCCTTGAAACCCTCTTGAGGGTTTCAAACCCTGGACGTAGCCAAACAAACCATCCTTCTCTAGATTGCTTGGTTTAAGGAAACAGGGACTGCTTTTCCTCTTATTCTATTTTATTGAAAATATATTGGTTTATTTTCTTCCGAAGATTTCTTCAAATAGAACTAGGTTACTCAAGTCATTTTCTTCACACATTACCTCTGTCACCTTCTTGTCTATTTCTAGACGTTCCCTGATGAAAGTCTAGATATGGGCAAGAATACAAATAAGGTTGTAACACTGTAAGTTATCAGTTCATTTACTGTTGATTAGAGGTTTTGGGAGTTTTTTTATGGACAAAAAATGTCAGCCAAGAATTTTCAGGGATAATCCAATACTAAATCCCATCTTCACTGCAATAACAAGACACATTAATAAACATTTTAACGCCTAATATCCAGTGGCAATATATTATTACCCTGAAGAAATCATATTTTTGGTCCCGCTACCAATCGCTCTGTGATCATATAGGTCCATGTTCAGGTACCCAGTTCAACAGCTGGGTGGACTGTGCAATATTGATGAAGTGCCTTGCCCAGGGGCACAACACAGTATGAGACCTAGACAAAATGTTTGGTGCCTCCATGGGATTTGAACCCTGGCCTTTGGCATGAGAGGTGTTTTAACCACTACACCACTGTGCTATAAGTTGAACGAAGATACCAATAAGGTTCTAATCCAAGTCATCAGTTCATAAACTGCAGATTACAACCAAGGTGGAAACACATGAAGGGGCTTTTGGGAAACCAAGGGTGTCAAGCCAGGTCCATCAAGGATAAGCTATACTAAATGCTTATCTTCACTGCAATAATAAAACAAATAATGAAAAAAATTTTAACGCCTAATATCCAGTGGCGGTACAATATTACCCTGACGAAATTGTACTTTCAATGCCACTAGTAAGCGCTCCTCATGACCATTTGGGTCCGTACTTCTTGTAGGTACCCATACAAAAAGCTGGGTGGACACAGTATTAAACCCAGACAAAATGTTTGGTGCATGGGGATTTGAACCCTGGCCGTAGGCATGAGAGGTGTTGCTAACCACTACACCACTATGCTATAAGGTGAATGAGAATACCAATAAGATTCTAACCCAAGTCATCAGTTCACAAACTGCAGATTACAATCAAGGTGGAAACACATGGTGGGGCTTTTGGGAAACCAAGGGTGTCAAGCCAAGTCCATTGACGATAACCCCAAACTAAACACACCTCCACAGTGTGACACAGACCAGAGATGGACTAGAACACTAATACCGTTAACACATTGGTTCCCACACACCAGAATCAAGCTCTGTCTTGACCAGGGACTCTGGTTCAAGAGGGCAGAAGGCATGAGAGATGACACCGTGATCATGGTCTCAATTACTCAAATTAGCCCTGGGTTTGAACTCTGAGTCATCCGGACCAGGCTAACCCTTAAATGACCTTCCTATGTCAACCTGGTGAGCTGATTAATGTTTAGGTTCAGTCTGTTTCACTGTTTGTGTCTTAGTGTTCATGGATTGTATTTCTGTTTGAGCAAAAATTATTTTTTAATCTATTGTCTTGGAGATGAAGCAAGTCTATAACAGTGAATCAAGTCTATATGATTTTCAAGAATCCTCTTTGATAATTTTTATTCAAATTTCATTAATTCTGAAAATGACAGTAATTCCGAAAATGACAGTAATTCCAAAAAAAACAGCACATATGATAACATATTTCTGTTATGAGAGAGAGAGATTCTTTATTTCCTCCAGAAATATCCAAAGATTACATGAACCAAAGACGTATATACACTCCATCTAATTCTTTGCATGAACAAAATTAATAAAAATCAAAGCCCAAACAAATTACTTTACAAAAGTAACAAACATGACTTATATAGACTTCCGAAAAAAAGACATTTATTTAAAATACAATTTCGTTCAGAGACTTGCAATTTGTGAAACATCCCTCAGGAGACCAGAACACAGGCTATTTGTTTATGAATAAAACAGTTTGGACAGCGGTAAAGTAATTTCTTTCACACTTAGCCTTAATAATATCTTGTATTTCATGAATTATTCAATAAAGGCTTCCCAAATATGAGTCACAATATTTATCTCTTGAGTGTATTTTATGAGGAAACCAAACCTGCGTTAAATTCGCAAGAAATAAACAGAAAGTACATTGTAACATGCTTAGTAAATCTAGATTCTTCAATTGACGGTTGAATTCTCAATAACTGGTAACATTAATAACTCAGTATAGTGAGTGTGTGAGTTATTGTTTATACGCCGCTTTGGCAGTATTGCTGCCATTAGCGGCGATAACTCAGTATAACTTTATTTTCAAATGTCAAATGTCAAATACACAAACTCCAAACATCTTTTATTCAATGCTTGAAATGAATATAGATTTAGAATACAATTCTGCTGAATGTGCAAAATATCAACACTAGTAGTATTATTTGTCTTAAACATCTTTTATTCAATGCTTAATATGAATTATTGATTTGAATATTCTGCTAAATGTGCAAAACATAAAATGTTTCAATATTGTTTTAAATAAACTTCTTTTATTCAATACTTGGGATGAATTATTGATTAAAAATACAAATCTGCTAAATGTGCAAAACATAAAAGGTTATAATGTTGTTTTAAAGTTTTTTCATTCAATACCTCAGATGAATTATTGATTTGGAATACAAATCTGCTAAATGTGCAAAACTTAAAGGATACAATATTGCTTTTAACAAACTTCTTTATTTATACCGTAAGATGAATAATTGATTGCTCAATCTGTTTAATAAGAATTAAGTAAATATAGCATTCATAAAATAATATTTTAACTTATTTTACTTGTATTTTATATAAGATCTCTTTAAACTTCAGATAAAATTTCTTTTCTATAACATATACAATGAAATAAGTAATACATAAACAAACATAAAATAGCATTAAAAAGATCTAGTTTTATATAAAAAATGTAAGGGATTAATGTGATTAATACAGAAATATATATACAATATAAACAAACCATAAATGAGAAGGCAAACCTGTCCTTTTTTGACAGTGATATATATATTATATCAAGAAGTTAAAATTTTCTTGTTCATTATTTCATTATTTGGTCATTGTAATTAAGCTTAATATCTGCAGGTAAAATTTCCACTATAATAAACAATAGAATAAACAATAAAATAACGAGCCTACCTTTCCTGTTTTTGTCAGTATAAGCATAACTATCAAAATGTCAAGAAGACTAAATTTCTTGTCCAGTGAATTTTCTTATTTTTTCAGCGCAAGGCTAATATCTTCAGGTAAAATTTCCACTAAAATAAACAATAAAATAAACAACCTATCTATCCTGTTTTGTCAGGGTTTGCATGACTTATTTTACCATTAAGATTCTTGTCTAGTGTATTTTCATTATAGTGTAAGACTTGATATCTTCAGGTAAAAATCCCACAAAAATAACGAATAAAATACAAATAAAATAAAAGCCTACCTTTCTTGTTTTTGTCGGCAGAGTTTTGAAAGGGGTTGATTGATTTGAGGAAAGGCCACAGCATCATATTGTAGGTAAATAGTAGGTAAATAAGCGCTATATCTATATCCCCAGCACAAGGTGCCCTAAATATTCTGTCAGATGTCAGGTAAATTTTGATTTATATTCCTACACTTACAATATAAGCTCTAAAACTGTTCATATTATGCATGGTTGTCAAGTATGACTCATTATTACCGGAATTCTTTCTGAAATAGCTAACTTGCAAAATGAATACAATGTCACACTGAACTATTTTAAAATAGATCTTAATTTGCATGTGTTTGATATAATTTATGCATGTGCTTTGCTCTTATATGGACTCATGTGTTAGAGGTTTGTATGCTTTGAAAACACAAATTTTGGCATGTATTTTGCGTTAATTTCATAAATACTAATTTGTGAAATAAATTATTAAAGGGACACTGCGTCCAGGATAAAAATGAGTCTCACTCATATCTCCCTATGCTGATTAACATGCCTGCTAATGAATTACACTTCGCTTCACTGTTAACATGCAGTAGATTTTATTACTAGTTACTTCAATTGTCTGAAATTGGGGATCTGTGACTCATTACCAGACACGTTAAACAGCAAAAGTAGATAAGTCTGATCTCATATTTATCCTCGATGCGGTGTCCTTTTAAAATATGAAAATATTTAAGATACATTTTTAATTAAATACTAAAATGCAATGGTGAACTGTTTAATAATGCAGTGCTATTATAATTAAACTGAATTTTAATTATATTTCAAAACCATCTTTCATATATGATTCATTTCAGGAAGAGTTATCTCTGTAAAAAGGAATCCTGGGCTATTTCAGTATTCATTATCTGTGACAAATTCAGGATTATTTCCTTTGTTAATAAACTATGATTCCTGTTAGTTGATAACCAAGAATGGTTTGTTACCAAATATTTCAGCAGCTAATGTGTTAAGACCTTACAATCTTTAATTTTTTTTAACTATTGTTAAATAGATTCTACAACTTTTGTCAAAAACTCCAATTTTCACAAGAAACGCTCTATGTAAATGTTCTTGGATTTGCATTTACATTGATCCAGCAGAGAAAAAGAAATTGTCTCTAAAGACTTGTAAATAAGTTCTGCACACTCCACAACTTAGTCAAGACAGTTAAGTAAAGACATTTAGATTCCTTGATCATTTGGGATTTGAAGCGGCTAGTAACGTCAGAGGGGAGGGAGGTGGGGGCGGGATAGGAGTGAGGGGGTGGAGATAGGGGTGAGGGTGTGCAGGTGGAGTTGGGGGTTAGGGTAAGGGTAAGGGTGAGGGGGTGTTGAGGGATTGAGGTGGGGTAGGGGTTGAGGGAGGTGGAGCTGGGGGTTAGGGTAAGGGTGAGGGGGGGTTGAGGGGTTGAGTTGGGGATGAGGGTTGAGGGAGGTGGAGCTGGGGGTTAGGGTAAGGGTGAGGGGGGGTTGAGGGGTTGAGTTGGGGGTAGGGGGTGGAGTTGAGGGTTAGGGTAAGGGTGAGGGGGGGTTGAGGGGTTGAGGTGGGGGTAGGGGGTGGAGTTGAGGGTTAGGGTAAGGGTGAGGGGGGGTTGAGGGGTTGAGTTGGGGGTGAGGGTTGAGGGAGGTGGAGCTGGGGGTTAGGGTAAGGGTGAGGGGGGGTTGAGGGGTTGAGGTGGGGGTAGGGGGTGGAGTTGAGGGTTAGGGTAAGGGTGAGGGGGGGTTGAGGGGTTGAGGTGGGGGTAGGGGGTGGAGTTGAGGGTTAGGGTAAGGGTGAGGGGGGGTTGAGGGGTTGAGTTGGGGATGAGGGTTGAGGGAGGTGGAGCTGGGGGTTAGGGTAAGGGTGAGGGGGGGTTGAGGGGTTGAGTTGGGGGTAGGGGGTGGAGTTGAGGGTTAGGGTAAGGGTGAGGGGGGGTTGAGGGGTTGAGGTGGGGGTAGGGGGTGGAGTTGAGGGTTAGGGTAAGGGTGAGGGGGGGTTGAGGGGTTGAGTTGGGGATGAGGGTTGAGGGAGGTGGAGCTGGGGGTTAGGGTAAGGGTGAGGGGGGGTTGAGGGGTTGAGGTGGGGGTAGGGGGTGGAGTTGAGGGTTAGGGTAAGGGTGAGGGGGGGTTGAGGGGTTGAGTTGGGGATGAGGGTTGAGGGAGGTGGAGCTGGGGGTTAGGGTAAGGGTGAGGGGGGGTTGAGGGGTTGAGGTGGGGGTAGGGGGTGGAGTTGAGGGTTACGGTAAGGGTGAGGGGGGGTTGAGGGGTTGAGGTGGGGGTAGGGAGTGGAGTTGAGGGTTAGGGTAAGGGTGAGGGGGGGTTAAGGGGTTGAGTTGGGGATGAGGGTTGAGGGAGGTGGAGCTGGGGGTTAGGGTAAGGGTGAGTAGGGGGAGGGGGGGGGGGGGGTGGTGGAGGGTTAGGGTAAGGGTGAGGGGGGGTTGAGGGGTTGAGGTGGGGGTAGGGGGTGGAGTTGAGGGTTAGGGTAAGGGTGAGGGGGGGTTGAGGGGTTGAGTTGGGGATGAGGGTTGAGGGAGGTGGAGCTGGGGGTTAGGGTAAGGGTGAGGGGGGGTTGAGGGGTTGAGGTGGGGGTAGGGGGTGGAGTTGAGGGTTAGGGTAAGGGTGAGGGGGGGTTGAGGGGTTGAGGTGGGGGTAGGGGGTGGAGTTGAGGGTTAGGGTAAGGGTGAGGGGGGGTTGAGGGGTTGAGTTGGGGATGAGGGTTGAGGGAGGTGGAGCTGGGGGTTAGGGTAAGGGTGAGGGGGGGTTGAGGGGTTGAGGTGGGGGTAGGGGGTGGAGTTGAGGGTTAGGGTAAGGGTGAGGGGGGGTTGAGGGGTTGAGGTGGGGGTAGGGGGTGGAGTTGAGGGTTAGGGTAAGGGTGAGGGGGGGTTGAGGGGTTGAGTTGGGGGTGAGGGTTGAGGGAGGTGGAGCTGGGGGTTAGGTTAAGGGTGAGTAGGGGGAGGGGGGGGGGGGGGTGGTGGAGGGGTTGAGGTGGGGGTGAGGGTTGAGGGAGGTGCTGGGGGTTGAGGGGTTGAGGTGGGGGTAGGGGGTGGAGCTGGGGGTTAGGGTGAGGGTGGGGGGGGGGGGGTTGAGGTGGGGGTGATGGTTGAGGGAGGTGGAGTTGGGGGTTAGGGTAAGGGTGAGGGGGGGTTGAGGGGTTGAGGTGGGGGTGAGGGTTGAGGGAGGTGGAGTTGGGGGTTAGGGTAAGGGTGAGGGGGGGTTGAGGGGTTGAGTTGGGGGTGAGGGTTGAGGGAGGTGGAGCTTGGGGTTAGGGTAAGGGTGAGGGGGGGGGGGTTTGAGGGGTTGAGGGGTTGAGGTGGGGGTGAGGGTTGAGGGAGATGGAGCTGGGGGAGCGGAGCGATTGCCATTGTGACTATTGAGGAGAAGCTAGTTCCGCTTGTAGAAAGACGTCCCATGTATAATAACAATAATGATTATATATTATACATTGGCAATACATGGACATCTGACTTTGGCCTATACTTTGTGGTGAAACCTGTAAATATTGAAACCCAAATATTTATTTGAACATGAAAACATGAATGTGTATGTCATTTACAATAATCACTCCATATTAAGCAAATTTATTCATAGGATTATAAGCTCCATCTTCAATGTTTAAACTAAATAGAATTGAGCAAAAAGAGGATATATTTATATTAATTAAAATTGAATGCCATTTGCCAACATGTCCAGTGACGTCCTTGATCTTTACCATAGCAAGAACATAAAATTGGTCCATTATTTGTATTCTTGAAAAAAACCATCATCACATAGGATAATAGAAAAGCAACCTTTCCAATGATTATGCATACAATAGAGCAAAATTATCTTATAAATCCCATGTATTGTTGAAAGTTGACCAACATTTTAAAGCAAACATATTTCATAATTTAGAAAATAATGTTCATTATGTCATCACATGACATATCAGCTGTATCCTCTCAAACCAAACTCCTGGCTCAACAGACACAAAGGAAATATTTTGTAATAAACCTCCAATTGTAATAAATTCCAAATTGGCCAAGATGATCAAATATGGTCAAATGATGAGCATGGTCCATTGTCTGGAATCTTTTGTAATCAACCTCATAATCACAAATATCTCATAATTCCAAATTGGCCAAGCTGATCAAATATGGTCAACTGATGAGCATGGTCCATTGTCTGGAATCAATAAACCCAAGGCTAAATCAATTACTTGACCGCTGCCCATCTCAGGGTGACCAGTGCACCTCATTCAATCAACAGCCCATTGAAATCACTCTCCTACAGTTAGTTCGGAGGTGGATGGCCTTGTCAATATAACATGCAAACTATTGAGATATTTATTACTGTATTATTTGCCTGCCATGGGCATGTTGATAAAACGAGGAAGGTTCATAGTTTGGCTGTTTAGTGGTCAGGTGTTGAAATTAACTTTATGAAAATATTTGGACTTTTTATTTCGTTTTTTAAAATTTTCATTTCTGAAAACGCTAATCCAAACTCATTTCAGATGACCACACATATGTCGACAAGCATCTTCAAGCCTAATAGTTTTATCAATCCCATTAACCCAATAGAGACATTAACATACATGACTACAATTCATAAAGTCATCATTTTATTAGCTATAAGCTCCAAATTTATACCGTTTATGCCAATGATAATAATAATAGCTTATCTGTACAGCAGCTTTTCCATGAACATTTAGTTACAATCCTGAAGGAATAATACTTCAGTGCCGCTACTAAGCGTTCCATGTGACTGTATAGATTAATACTTCCCGTGTCCAGGTACCCATATAAACAGCTGGGTGGAGTGCAATGTGGATGAAGTGCCTTGCCCAGGGACACAACACAGTATGAAACCCAGGTCACAAATTTTTGGTATCTCCACCGGGATTCGAACAAGGTCTTTTACATGAAAGCTAGGCCAGCAAGCTAGCCACTATACCACTGTGCTCCAGTGAGGTGAGTTTGGGTTTAACTCCGCTTACAAGAGTATTTCACTTAAATCATGGCGACTGGTATTATGGCAGAGAGAAAGCCTGCACTGTCTTGGTGCATTGCAGTGAAACCTGCAAGAATATGCTGAAAATAGTGAACGATGGGTGGTACTGCGCTGAAATTCAGTATAGCATTGCACCCACTTACTTGATGTAGAACAGTACTCAACATCAGACAAGATTGCCGAGCCCCTGGCTTGATTTGAACCCCGGAACTCTTGATTGGAAGCTGAACAG
Organism: Gibbula magus; assembly: GCA_936450465.1. Classification (NCBI taxonomy): domain Eukaryota; kingdom Metazoa; phylum Mollusca; class Gastropoda; order Trochida; family Trochidae; genus Gibbula; species Gibbula magus. The sequence continues at coordinate 15,805,705 of OW388300.1, forward strand.
GGTAACCACTGAGCTATCCTGGTTCCTCCACAAAATGATTACATTATTACAGAGAGAAAGCCTGCACTGCCCTGGTGCATTGCAGTGAAACCTGCAAGAATCTGCAGAAAATAGCGAACCATGGGTGGCACTGCGCTGAAATTCAGTATAGCATTGCACCCACTTACTGCATGTAGAACAGTTCTCCACATCAGGCAACGTCCTGGCGGGATTCGAACCCCTGAACTCTTGATTCGAAGCTGAACACGCTAACCACTGAGCTATCCGGCCCCTCCATGAAATGATAACGATTTGCAGAATCAATATAGATTTATGACTTTATTGGATTGGCAAGTGCACACCCTTGTCAACTAAACATACTTTGTGGAAGCAAATTATGAATAAATTTATCAGTTTATTTGGCTTCGGGGAAATAGAGTTACGCTATTGAACACATAAAGAGCCATATTCAGGATAAATATGAATAAATTTATCAGGGTGTTTGACAGTGATTTGCCCATTGAGAAAATGACAATCAGCATGGAACGAAATAGAATAGATTAGATTGGATGATTTGTTGTGAGTTCTATTCACCTAATAAGCTTTGGTAATTTAAATCTACAACAAAACATCCCACTCCCGCAATAAAGAAGTTGTAAATTCATAGAATTTCTTTCTCCTTTACTATAAAGTGGACAATTTGCAAATATGAAAAAAACTTTCACAGATAACAAATGGACAACACGACATGCCTAAACTGTCAGTAGAAAGGCCTATTTCAGCATGTAGAAATCAGTTTGGGGAACAATGCTTGATATAATATGCAAAACCTAGCTGACAGAGACAGAAAATACAAAGCGCAATCATAACAGCCATTACTTTAGATTGTTGAAGATAACCGATGGCAAATTTAAGACAATATACTCAGCAGAATAAAACTGCATTCTTCTCCATTTTATAAACGTTGTCATATATAACACAGACAAAACCATCTGTAGAGTTATGCTCGAAGGCAAATACGAAATGATTAAACTGACACTCAACAGAATTTCCTTTTTTTCATTCCAGTTCATTTCACTATCAGCATGATAAATAGAAATGTAGAGTATTGTCAAAAGTAAAAAAAAGGCCATTACTTAAAAGAGGCAACTGTAGACAATGCCTTTGGGATAATATTGTCGGTTGAAAAAAGGCAATCGGCAGAATGTAATTTTTCACAATGTACTTGCTTGCGTCATCGAAGGAGTGGGTCAGTATTGTAGAAGGTGATTTAATCAATATGTCAGTGGCTAGCGACAAAGAGAGGGAGGAACTTGCCCATCGGAGGTGGTGTTCAATTAAATTGGAAGCTGTAGGGAATCTCTCGGAGCCTTGTCCGTGATAATTAATTGAAGAATCGAATCTTGGAAATATGAGGCTAATAAAGATGGTGCTAGTGCTAGTCTTGCTTTGGGTCGTTTCCAGTGGTAATTTTAAAAACAAACTGTTTGCTTTCAATTGAGGTGAGGTGAGGTGAGTTGGGGTTTAACGCCGCTTTCAAGAGTATCTCACTTATATCGCGGCTGCTAGTATTATGGCAGGGAGAAAGCCCGCAACGCCATGTGGCTATTGCAGTGAAACCTGCGAGCATCGGCTGGAACTAGCGAACCATGGGTGGTACTGCGCTGAAATTCAGTGTAGCATTGCACCCAAACCTTACTGTGTGTAGAACAGTTCTCTCCTGCAGACAAAGTTGCCGTGCCCCTGGCGGGATTCGAACCCCGGACCTCTTGATCTGAAGCCGAACGCGCTAACCACTGCTTTCAATTGAAAGATATTTGGAAAAAGACAGTATTTTCAGTATGATTATGACATATTTGGTGAGTATTTTATCTACCGCTATATCAGTATTAAAGGGATGTAATCATGTTGGTGAGGTCACACATTATCCAAAGTAATAATTTGTGTCATTTAATTGAGAATTATCAACTTTAACCGAAAATAACTAGTTTAAGGTCAATCAGTTCAGTATAACGAAAATACAACCATTCAAAGTCCTGGTCTTGATCGAAACCGGACAATGGCCCTTGGCTTGCTGCAGCAATTAAGTCAAACATAATTTTGGAAACTAAAGTAGATAGGAAGACAGAATTGATTCTATAGCACTCAGTAGGTCTTATAACGAGTACATACGTGAGATAGAGCCATAAATGTCAGCAGCTACACATCCTTGGTTTTCATTGAAACATATATATTTGATATTTTAAGAATTTGGGGGTGAATATGAAAGTCAAGGAAGAAGATATAACCTAAACCAGCACCTGTAATTTGATACATTTTAAAATATCATGCAAAACTGATCATGCAAAACTGATCATGTACCTTTAAATGTGAGAAAGTGGGTACAACACTTCATGGTACTACGCTGTATTGATAATTCACTGAATAACATTTTATATTAGGTTAAACTTAATCCTGCTCCATGACTAAAGGATAGATAAGTGCCTTAATACAGAAAAGGTCCTTAATTGGCAAGACTAGAAAACTGAATACACAATTACGAGTCTTGGTCTAGCAAGAGTTGTTTAAGCATATATTATGACGACTAATTCTATTGCATGGCGAAAATGCAACATTGTGTCTAACATTGAGTTGTAATTAAGCCTTCATCGAAACTATGCAGTGGCACAAATTTTGATGGATCCCCCCCCCCCCCCCCCCCCCTCTCAAGGTGACCCTTCCCTTTTCATTATGTAAACAACCCCTCCCCTGCCTATGTACTCATGCCCCATGACTGTGTGAAAAATAAGAGCCTTAAATACAGTCTAGATATATTCAGCAAGTCTAGATAAACTGAATACACTGGAACTGGTAGTATTGAAAATTTATTATCATAAGAATGAAGGTACAATAATTTTTAAAAATTCCATGGACTTAATTTTAGTCTAATGCCTATGCTACTAGTGGTGCGTACTGTACTGCAAGCCACCATAGCAAATAGAGGGAGTTTACTTCATGTATAAAAGTATTTCACTTCAATCACTAACATTATTGAAGGGAAGAAGCCTCCATGTACTCAACACTCAAGATTACAATGTACGATTGCACTCCAGTCAAAGTGTATAAAGAACAGTGAAACACAGATTTCCAACATCACAGAATCATTTCAAACCGGAAATGTCATCCTATGAACAAAATACAGACTTTCTCTATAAGAGACAAGTGATATAGTCAAAGAAAATGATTAAATCATTTTATACTAATTATCTGTACAAACAATTTCTGTACCTTCCCATGTTATCCAAAATATACTTTGTATACTTGCAAAAGATTTCTGCTCATTATATTTCAGACTAAAAAGATTTCTGCTCATTGACTACTAATTAATATGTTTAAGAGATCAAAATGTATACTTTAACAAACATCATTTATGAATTATAAAATAACAAAAAACAATATTTACCTGCAGTATTCCAAAATTATACTTTTATAAACATAATTCATTAATTATTAATTAACAAAAATCTCTGAACGATATTTACCTGTACGATTTTCCAGGTGTGAGAGATCAATGAATTTTATCCAGTGTTAGTGATACGACCCATATATCCATTCAGTGGCAGTGATACGGCCTATAAATCCCTCGAGAGTATACTGGAATAATCACAATGGTTCCATTGTTGCTGGAAATCACAGGTAATGCCACTTCTTTGCCTTGTAATGGAATATTGATGAAGCACTGATCTGTACGATTGACTTGAACACCTTCACCTTGATAGGAAGAAGTTATTGACAAGTTGTGATTTCTAGATAAAAGATGAAATCTCAAATTACTGTTCCAATTGAACGTTTTTATTGATAATTTTGAATTAAGTGAACAACGTGTAAGTGAATTTTTTCTCAAATTTTTCAACAGAATCTTGACAAGGAACTGATTGTCGACAAATCGTTGATGACAACGTTTATTTCCAGTAAAAGATCTGTGTCTGTTTAAGCTGAATCCTTCTCACTCACAAGTCCGTTAAGCTCACTCAACACATTTGCTATGACAAGAACATTTCTCTTTTTGATGAGAAAGATAAACAGTGTTTATTCCTGTGACTGATCCAGGAAATTGTTCACTAACGGTTCTTCAAGTTTTTCAGACAGTTGTCAAATGACTTGGGTAATGTCAAACGTTTTCCAAAGACTATGTCTGATCATCCATTTTATATTTGTGAAAAAATTCAGAGATTTGTTGATAAACTCTTCAACAACTCTTCAACAACTCTTCAACAACTCTTCCAATTGCTTCAAGTTTTTCAATCATTAGTCAATTTACTGACAACTGTTGACTTTCTCTATGCAAGTTTCCCACTGAATAAGTTTTTAAAGATCATTAATCCACAACTCATCATTTCCAGACAAACAACGAATGTTTTACACAACAACGTCCCATTGAAAAAGCTGAATAGATATCGACTCTAACACTGTTCCGAATGTATCGTCAACGAATTGATTCAGTTGAATCAATAGTCACACTGTGCCGGCTTGGTTCTCAACATTTCAGCCTGTTTGCAATGGAAATTTCTTCAATGAAGTTACAATGTCGACAATACATTTAATCTGATTTCAAGATTGAAAAACTCCAAAGCAAATCTCTATTCCTTTTAGAAGTCAATGATTGTCAAAGCTGCTTATTTGACAATAATATTTTAAGATATTTAGAATTTGCCTTGTGCCAGAATAATGTCAATATAATACATTATCACCTCAATATACTATGAATATCACAATTAGTGGACAAATTCACAATTCCATCAAAATTCCATCAAATATTCTCCGACTTCTAATGATTCAGCTCTTCCAATACACTCCTCTAAATGGATCTTGTGTCCAAGTTATGGACTCTTATTCCGAGACGATGTCTAACGACGCCATCCATCATCAAATTTTCTAGAAAGAAGAGAAGTGTACAACACAGAGTCTTCAACTCAACAGCAACAACTGAAACACTGTAGTTCTCTGCTTGGTTGATCTTAACCCTCCTTTCCTGTGGCCTCACAGATATTATATGAGTTGAAAAAAATCCAGTAGTTTAGGGTTAACTTGTAATGAGTTCAAGGACTGAGTTATCAAAGTAATTCAGATATAGCAACAACCACACACTAACATCTTGAGGGTTGATTTGTCTCATGTGGCCTCACAGAAATATGACTTGAAAATAATCCAGCAGTTATGGGTTAACTTGTTACAAGGTCAAGGTCTGAGTTATTAACCCTTACTCAGGTTCTTGGCAAGGTATCTCTCTTCTGAAGTTATTGAATGATATCAAGCAGCAGAAGATTAACAATATAACTTTTTCTTTTGCAAGATTTGCACCGTCGGACAGCTTCCCTCAACTTCCGATTTCTTTGTTCCTTTGCACGTCAATTGTAAATTTGTCCAACAATTCCAATCTTCAGTTAATTTTGGAATTCTCGAAACATTTGCAAAATTTCATCACTGGAACCATCCTTTTACTGACATTTCCAAGTCCCTATCACTGAACAAATTCCTCCACTATCTCCAATCTCAATGAATGGCAAAATTCATTCAACAATCACAAGCTCCTAATGTTGTCAACATTTTGAAGCTACCACCATCCGGGCCAGAGAAATACCATCACACTGTGACCACATCAAATAATTTTCACTTGGTCTGTTATTTGGGCTTATCCACATGGTTGCCCCGGGGGTAATTTTGTTGTGGACAGTTGGACCGGAGTGGAGGCATCTCAAGCAGATCAATACGGGATTTCTGAAGGTTACAACTCTTGGAGAGTCGCAGGATCATTGGAATTGGTAACGTCTTTTAGCCCTCTCAGCATTATATTGGTTCTCAATGTGATTCTGTTAACTGACATTGGCCATTGTGATTATATCTTATCAAAATATACTTTTTAACAGTATTTAATTTTTTATATTATTTCCGTATTTTGTGCAAATGTACTGATAGTATTGTAAGTCACAGCTTCCAGATTTGGATTATTTTTCAAAATGTAATGTTATTCTGTTGCATTTACTGGTGGTTTAGCTTTTATTTTTTTCACAGCAAGATAATAATTTATTTCTTTTGAAATAAGTTGATATTTTCTTCCTGAAGACAAATTGTCAAAATCAAGCTTTTCATTTTCAAAATCAAAATAATTGAACTTTATGATTTTGACTTGATAACAGTATAAATGCCAAAGTATTAAAAAATCATAACATAAATGCCGGGATATGCCTAAAATCACAACATAAATGCCAAGTTTTCTTTATCAAGTACTTGTCCAATATATCAGTATATGGTGTCTAGTTTGATGAAGATATCAGGAACGTCTTGATCTGTGTACCTAATGGAACATGTGACAGATGTTTCACAGATCACACACAGGAGACCACTCTATCACAGAGTCACACGAGGCTGTCACAGAATCAACACTATCAACAGAAGGTCACAGGAACTGGTGAAGATCAGGCAAGCGTCCATTGATTCCAGGACATCTGAAGACTCCATCTTCTATACAGTTGTTTGACCTCAACATAGGCATTGATTCCACTTAGATATTACTGCTGCGATTCATGTATCACCATTATTTGTCCCGGCAGCTTTGATTGTCAAGAAAAGTGCACAATTGTGGTATTTGAAATCAGTTTCTTTGGTCACTAAACTTTGCTTGTCGAGAAAATTGCACAATTGTGGTATTTGAAATCAGTTTCTTTGGTCACTAAACTTTGCTTGTCGAGAAAAGTGTGTGATTGTGGTATTTGAAATCAGTTTCTTTGGTCACTAAACTTTGTTGTCAAGACAATCGCACAACGATTGTGGTATTTGAAATCAGTTTCTTTGGTAACTAAACTTTGTTTTCAAGACAATTGCACAATGATTGTGGTATTTTAATTCAGTTTCTTTGCTCACTGAACTTTGTTGTCAAGACAATTGCAAAATGATTGTGGTACATTTGAAATCAGTTTCTTTCAATCGTGAGCAATATGGTACCAATTTCATGGAGATGTCATAGTTTTGTGTTTATATGTCACTTTTCTGTGACATAAACTTTATATAAACGACATTTCAGCAAACATTCCTGTGTCAGCAAAATTCAGTCACAAAACTCTTGTTTTGAAGAATTCACTATTCATATGATATGATTTGTGTATTCATTGAATCATATATATAAGCATTATTCATATATATCAAAGTTAATTACACTTGATGCCAATGTTCCATTATTGTGCCATTTTCATCTTTTCTACACACCTACAACCAACACAGAAGTCTTGTAAACATCAACTTACAAGGAATCTAACAGGAAGTGCACGACGTCCCTCACCTTCGTGGCTGCTTTGACAGCCACACAAACAAAACACTTACTTAGCGATATTGCTCCAGTTCTGTATCTTCATCAGAATCCGTAGGCGCCTCTTTCAGAATAAAATTCAATATCACATGGACTTCACTTGTCAATCACACAGCTATCGTCAATATCAGATCATTTTCCCCAGTCATATTGTCAATATCACTGGGATTTCACAATTGGAATGTACATTAACACTTGTATCAGATTCAAGGTACCGCTGTATTTAACGTGACATGGATTTCCCTTGTTGCACATACAGCTATATCGCATGTCCAATGTCACATAGATCCCGAACATTCAACTATGGTCAATATTCGTAGATTTCACATACAAGTATCACCTTCTTGCATCTATTCTCAGCTGTTCTATGAAACACTGTTGTTTCTGCCTACCGCAGTTCCAACCCGACATGACAAGATCTCCCATTGAACGCTGGCCATTATTGATTGGTCGAGAAGCAGAACCAGCATGTGACAGAATCTAGCGGTATCGGAACTCAGCTCCGAGGATGTGGATTAGACAAATAGAGGGATTAACGGCACTGTCAGCATAAGACAAAGCCCATGAGGAAGACAAAGGCACTAGTCAAGGCAAGACAAAGCTCAAGACTAATTACGAACGGTAGTAACAAGGGTAACTGAAGACATGGTCACCTGACGGTGGTATGCCTTCGTTATTGATTGATATGAAGGGTTAGGATATGCTGATGGAGGGAATTCAGTTTGAGCAGTGAAAGACTTGAATGGATATTGAAAATTTAATTTTCTGAAATCATATCACTTGGTCCTACTCCCCATTCTTTATTACCATATCGAGTGATAAACAACAGTGGATGATATTTATTGTATAAACACACAATCTAGGAGTAACTTGGATACTGAGTAGGAGCACCGGAGCAACGTTAAAAAGTCAAGGTCTAAACTAATTCAGGTAGATAAGAAGATAAGGAGTATATGTTTGTCAGCATCGGCTGGAACTAGCGAACCATGGGTGGTACTACACTGAAATTCAACTTTTGAAATATAAGCAAAATAGTAAATCATTGCAAATTCGTAGGTCACATGGTTTTCCTGCTTATGAGGGTTATACTGAGTGTATTGAAAAAGGTTCACATATACCATGACAACTATCGTTCTGGCAGATTGGCAACCTTAGCCTTGATCAGTTAATACTGTAACATTCCAAGAATACTACTTTCGTACCAGGTTTCAATTCCTGTCATTCTATCACTCATGAATGGTATTTGGCATTACTTCACTTTGTGAAAAACTAAATTGACAAAACAGCATCTAAGGACTAGCAAACCTCTGTTTATTTTGATAGATAGATTATATCATTTTCCTTGCATGACTAGCTTGTTTTCAAGATTATTTTAAACAGACATTTTCATGCTTGTTTGATTATATCAAAGATGTAATGAAGGTTCGACAACAATTTTAGAAACAATGATCAGTCAAAATAATATGCATGATAATAACATCAATTTCTACACAAAATTGCAAAAAAGAAGTATTCTTCACATCAAAGCATGAAAGTAATTTGATCAAAGGTCGTCTATCAATATTGGATAAGCTAATGATGGAGAAGACGTCTATTTTCAGCCTGCTCCCAATAGTCCTGTATCAGTTAAACACAATCGGTTAACAATCCCCAGGCCGATATGAACAAGCTTGCGTGAGCTACACATTACCACACAAGAATGATTACCACTTTTTTATCTTCAAGAAGCAAAGCTCATGGGCTTACATTAAACCAAGACACGTATCCTGCCATTTTGATAGAGCTTGTCTCTTCCCACTGGTTGTAATAAATCATGGGTAAGCAAGAAAATGATGGGCACCAATAATCATACCTCAAACCTCATAAGCAAGTAAGGAAATGTATATGGGTTAAAAGTTATTATCAGAACATTAGAAATTATACAAATAACATGATTCGATCATAACTCATAGGTAAGCAAGATAAGATATGAGTTAAAATTTATTAATTAATAATTAAGTATGGGTTATCGCTTATTCTGCAAATAGGATTGGTATCAAATTAACTCTTCCAATTATATGATTACATGAATCATAACTCAAAGTTAAATAAGATAAGATATGGGTTAAAATTTATTTTAAAACTCATAGATAACTAAGATAAGATAAGGGTTAACACTTATTATGAGAAAATGATTGGCACCAAAACGTCCATTATATGAATTACAGAGTTCTTAATTCATTAGGAAGTAAGATAACATATGGGTTAAATAACACTGCAAATTTGATTGGCATCAACCTCTTTCACCAGGATAAATTACAAAAATTACTGTTAATTACCTGGCGATTATCAATTTCAAAGACCTGATTTCACCAGGCGATTGTTCGAGGCAGGCGATTATTTTTTTCGAAGCAATATTATATATGTGAAATTTCATAACCAAAACATCATTCCAGTATGTTTTAAACGAACTGCATGTCATGAAGTTAAACTTCCATGAATATGCTTATACAGAAATTATTTTTGAAAAGGTGATAGCCATTAGTTTATTTTCATTTGTCCCAGCGATTATTCAAGGCAGGCGCTTATTTATTTCAAACAGAGCTTAGAACCGGCATTTATTCAAGGCAGGCGATTGTTCAGGGCAGGCGATTATTCAAGGATTTACTCATATAAGCAAGTAAGATAAGATATGGACTGAGAATATCATACCGGGACCATGCACTGTTTATTTTGAAGGTTGAAGGTCTGATGATACTTGAGGAATATAACTAAAAACTGCTCATAAATGACTCGCAAGAATATGCAATCATCAGAAATCATCACAATTGTTATCTGTTGCTATCCATCTGTCAATATATCAAACAGGTAAAACCTATTAATAGCTGTCAATCTGCAATATGTAACACTTACATCAGAAAATAACTTCTAAATGTCTAGAAAATCATCAGGTTGTCAATCTCTTGTCAATCTATTGTCATCCACCTGTCACTGGTCCCTCCATCTAATGACGATCTTCTCATCGATTTGTCATTAGACAACATGATGGCTCTATTCCTGTATCCTGCAGGCTTTAACAAGGCTTATGTGGACTGGCCTGACTCAACTGTGATTAAGTTCTTCCTGCGTGGACATAACGCAAGAACATCTAATAAAGCCAATATTGCTCGTTATTTCTTCAATGCCAAGGGCAAAGATGTTCTATTTATTAATAATTATAATAATTTAGGTATCTATAATGCGCTACCTCCAGGTACTATATCTGCTCATGGTGCGACCGACATATTACCCCTGGTCAACGAGTACAGAACACTCCCTGAGGAGAATACAACCGGTCGCCTGTCAGGCGCTCAAGGTTCAAATTCAGACTACCATCATATCATACCAGGTACCCATTTACTGCTGGGTGGACAGAGGCACACTTCGAACTAAGTCCCTTACCCAGGGTGACACCACAAGTCTCTCAACTCATGTCTCAGTGTGGAGCAGGGAATGACCCTTCAAACTCTCAGTTTATCTATCATGATAGTGGGTAACCCACCCATGCGGTGATCCACATCCATTGTTGCTGAACTTCACTGATAGCATTTAAAATAAATTATTTAAAAAATCATATACACAAATATGTAACTTACGTTTCTACCCGCCTGGACATCAAGAAAGTAACTTGTACATAGTTCGGTATTTGTTGACTTCAAAGGGTATTTTGGGTAAAATATGTTGTCATCTTGCATATCATGCTCAAGCTAAGATAACTCTCATTCAATCTGGGAGCTAATTTAATTTTGATTGATAAACTATTTATTTATGATTTCAGGAAAACAAGAAGACAGAAAAAAGAAGACACATGTCATACAGAATTATTTGTCAAATATAGAATTTTGTAAATCTGAAAGTTTAATATGTTTTCCTTATTTAACTATTTGATGGAATTAATCAAGATATGGATCTGTTATTGTACAAAGTTCATTAGAAATACATGCAATTTAGATAATGAACAAAAGTAACATTGCCATATTTGGGATAATTCTATCTGCAATAGTACACATTCTTGCAAATTTTTTTGGGGTCAAGTCCTGCAAGATTAAAACCCACACCCTCAGAGTAATGCACCAATAGTCAGCACTGAGTCCAACAGCTTACCCACCCAGCCACTGAGACCTCAACAAAATTTGCGAAAATATAACAACACCATTAATAATGTTTTAATAATAATTCTTACTCATGAAACATATGTTAAGAATTTAACTTTGTTGAGCACAACATAAATATGCAAACAACAATACCCCAATCAAATTTCCTTCTATAAAATTAAATCTTGTTGTTCTGACCCTTCAACACCACAACAGATGGAACAAATGAGACATGCCGTAAATCCTTGAATAAATGCCTGCCTTGAACAATCGCCTGCCTTGAATACTTGCTGGGTCTAAGCCCTCTTTGAAATAAATAATCGCCTGCTTAAATAATTGCCAGGTTAAATTTAGCAAATGAAAATAAACCAATCAGTCTCCTTTTCAAAAATAATTCAGGCATAAGCATATGTATGCGAAGTTTAACCTCATGACATGCACTTCGTTTACAATATAATAATCTAAAACATGCTGCAATGATGTTTTATTATGATTTTTGGAAAAATTCCCATATATATTATGGCATTGAACAAAATAATCGCCTGCCTAAAAAAATCACCTGCCTTGAATAATCACCGGGTCAAATCTTTTTTGAAATTTATAATCGCAGGGCGATTATTCAAGGGTTTATGGTACACATAATTAGATTGCGATACACACCAGTTCCAATATATATGAGAACTCGATTATTGCTTTCCACTCTGTAGCTAGACTAACTCAAGACTGTCTGTTATTATTTTCATCTTTATTTCACCCTTAGCTGACATACTGACATCCTCCAATAATTTCAGGCCTCCTTCAGCCCCGGTGTCTATTCAAGGAGTTTTTAATGTTGCTTTCAAGAGTTTTTCACTCATATCACAACTGTGTATCTATTCGAGATCCGGTTTCAATTCAGGACCTGCGTCTATTAATATTTTGTCAATATAAATCATCAACTAACAAACTTAAACATATATAAGTGCAAACATGACCAAATTTCTTCTGAATCTGTTTTGGTGAATATTTATTCATTATTAAATTATTACATGAACATATATATATTGCATTTTTGCATTTTTAAAAAACTTTGCTCATCTTATCACTCGGTGTCTTTTTTAGTGAGAGAGTGAGTTGGGGTTTAACGCCGCTTTCAAGAGTATTTCACTTATATCGCGGCTGCTAGTATTATGGCAGGGAGAAAGCCTGCAACGCCATGTGGCTATGCACTGCGGTGAAACCTGCGAGCAGCGGCTGGAACTAGCGAACCATGGGTGGTACTACGCTGAAATTCAGTGTAGCATTGCACCCAAACCTTACTGTGTGTAGAACAGTTCTCTACAGCAGACAAAGTTGCCGTGCCCCTGGCGGGATTCGAACCCCTGACCTCTTGATCCGAAGCCGAACGTGCTAACCACTGTGCTATCCCAAATTGTTCAGAGACTGAATGGCAGGCTAGAGAGTCTGGAGCAAAGGTTACCAATAGGAACACATACTAATCTGATATTCCACGGCTGTATCTATTTCTATAAGCAGATTGTCACGTAGTAATTTCAGTATGAAGGATACGCTGCCAGATCTATAGAAGATTGAGCTCCTAATTACATTCATTTTGAAACCTCTCTCGTGATATCCGGTGTCAAATCATATTTACTGTGTCCAATATTAAAGATTAAATATACATTAATAAGATTAATACGATAAATATTTTGTCTCTGATATGAATTTTTTTTTCAAAAATATTAGAATTTTTATCATAAAAATCCACAAAATCATATTTCTGTTAAAATGAATTGAGAATATGATAACCATGAATCAGATGAAATATTAACGTTAATATCATGTCTTAGAATGGATATATTGACTATATGTTGAAATCTGTAATAAACAAAATGGAGTGAAAAAGAGATATGACTTTAAAGACAAAGCCATTGGCTTTGTAACTCATCAGGTATTATATCAAAATTATTCATCATCTCTAAGTAAAAGATTTACATTTCAAATAATTAGGAATTTGAGTGGTAACCAAATTAAAAAATTTCAATCCAAATTTGATACACGTTAATCCAATTTCATTATAAGTATTAGACCTTTGCAAAATAGATTTGATCACAAGAATCTTGAAATAAGCAGAAATTTCTGTACCAGGTTTCACCCAGTGGGTCTTTAAAATTTAAATGCAAAATATTTAAAAAGGGTGGGCGTGGTTTTAACCCCCTGATCCCCCTCTAAATCTGGAGGTGAGGTGAGTTGGGGTTTAACGCAGCTTTTTAGATTATTTCACTTATATCATGGCAGCTAGAATTATTACAGGGACTAGTGAACCATGGATGATACTGCGCTGAAATTTGGTATTTCACTTATATCGCGGCTGCTAGTATTATGGCAGGGAGAAAGCCCGCAACGCCATGTGGCTATGCACTGCGGTGAAACCTGCGACCATTAGCTGGAACTAGCGAACCATGGGTGGTACTATGCTCAAATTCAGTGTAGCTTTGCACCAATACCTTACTGCATGTAGAACAGTTCTCTCTTAATCCGCCACAGTTAGGGAATCGAACTTGATTTATTTGTGGCGAAGAAAGATTTTTCTGTTTATGCAGTTAGCGCATGATTAAATTACTCTCCATTGTGGATATCATATTTCATGAGTATCAGTGGCTAGATTGCATCAATACAACATATAATCCACTCAAATATCATCTCCATTAAAAATATCAGGTTCTGCTGTCGCTTATTGTTTCAAGAATTTAGAGATGGTTTTTATAACTATTATAATGGTTTTGATTACATTGACATTTCTTGGATATCCAATGTGTCATTTTAAAAATTTCTAATTATTGACGTTATAGTTGAAGTCATTATTCAGTTGTAATTTGAAGCAATTTAACCTTTAATTAACCCTTACGTTGCGTATATATATTTTACCATTTTTAGCCCCTGTGGCGGAATTTACAGGCTCGCAGCTCGCAGCTCGCAGCAGTAGTTTGAGCTTATTCACTAACGAGCTCTGCTGGCGGAATTTCCAGGCGGCGATTCCGGTACCGTTTTAACGAAATATACCGCATCTACATGGCGAATAAGGACTATATACGGGCGTTCAATACAAATTCAAGTAGCGACACCCGTACACAAATGGCCAATTCACACCCGAAACTTTGAATGAATTTTCTATGTTTTTTCGTTTTTATTCTATTACTTTCGAAAGATTGTCTTTAATTCGGGCCTCGTAACATCATAAATACGAAACGAAAAAAATTCCATTTATATACGGAATTGAAGACAAGATGTCTAGCTTCACAATGATATAAAAATTATTAGAATGCGACCTTTGGTTATAATTCTATAGCTATGTAAAGTTTGTCTTTATTTCCACCTATAAAATCGTCAATACTTACAACATGTATGCGGCATTGCAAACGGTCGTTCATCGCACTTTTCCAAGAAATCATAATCTCGAACCAGTTGACAAATAAGCACATGTCAACCCAAATATGGTTATGTTGTTTGACTTTTCAAATAAACGCTAACCTCGAACCATAACTGATGAAAATATGTTGATTAGTTTGTGTGCCGTTTGGTTTCACATGCCTCTCAGAAAGGTAAAATTGTATCTTTATTTCTGTGAATAAATCTGCGCATTTTATATAGAATAAAAGATTATTCTTTTCGGTTTATTGTGATATAAAAATTATGAAAATGCATTCAGTATTTTAGCCGTGATAAATGTTTTAGAAGTTCTGAAAATCGCCGATTGTTTCAAAATATATGAAGTGTAAACATGACCTTTTTCACGGCGCTTGCTGTGTCTTTATTATTTTTTTTAGATTTTCTAATTTTATATGGGAATGTAGTCCATTGTTTCCCCTTTATTTTGCCGTATATTTTTTTGAAAACAAACAATTCGCTCACATGATATGAAGTGCGGGAGTAAGGCGAGTTAGCGATTTTTTTCCCCGTCTCGCGAGATGCGAGGCAGATAGCAGTCTCGGGCGAGGCAAACCCGAGGCAATACAAACACGTGGGTGAAAATAGCCTCAAGCGAATTAATGCTTCGGGGGCTAAGCCCGACAAAATTGGCCTTTTGTAAAGCTAATTATCAATGCGTTACGGGTCAACAATGCACACGCAATTTGGTGTGAATTTTACTTGATATTTCGACCGGACATTCACACAGACTCATTATCGTGGCTATCTGCGAGATGTATGTAAACAAGTTTTCATGTGGCGATATACGGACACACTTCGTCTCGCATTTCGCCTGGGGGGCAAATATAATTATTACTGACCCGGTAAATGCACTAAGTCCAACGTACGGGTCTCGCCAAGGGTTCTAACATTTTTCTCTATGAGCCTCCCGGATAATTCCGTCGCCCGCATGTTAAGGGTTAGGAAGATTCTTTCTTTATAAATTGAACCTACAGTTCATTTTGGTTATGTTTGAAGGTGTGCTATTTCATTTATTTCATAATTCTTCAATTCACATGATACTGATAAAAGATACTTTATAATGTCAAACTCACATCACAATAGGGATATTTTACAGCCACTTCAACAAATATCACTTATTTTCATTGTATGGTTTGATTATATCCCTGACATAAAAAAATATGAAATAAAAAATAAAAAATGAACGGTTAAAGAATTTTTAATAAATAGACTTTTTTTTAAAATCACATTATTTGAACATTTGGGTATTTTTATCAAGAAAATCAAGGAATCTTCAGAAATATTGTATCCTGGATAGAATGAATATAGAGTTGTTGAAGGGTGTAGTAAGAGTTGTTCAAGGGTGTAGCACAGAGGCCATAATAATTCATAAACTGTCATAAAACTGACAAAATTATATCAATACATCTTAGGGCATTGTTTTTTTTTCTAACTGGTTACACAAATTATAAATGTACATGAATAAGTGGCTGGAAGCAAGAAAGTGACAACGATTATTATGATGTTATTTCCACGATCATCATGTAATAGTTGCTGGCCTAGGCTCTCAAATTTGATTTTACCCTTTATTTTTTTTAATTTTCCATATTTTGTGATACAGGCAAATAAAAAACAGTTAGATTTCATGACAAAAGAGGTACACAAATACAAATAGCAGATACATGTAGTTACATTTGAAGACAAAATAAAATACATATTCACAGATAGATACATGTATTCCTAATTAAGTGGCTGGTCCGTTCACTTCTGTTATAATCATGCAGGATAATTTTCCAATTAATAAATATAAGGTAGATCAATAAAAAAACATTTCCTCTGTTCCTGTTGATAGAGCACAAATCTTGACATATCATAGTCGCATACAATTTCATTTTTTAATAATCTAACTTTGATTTAATTTTACTACATGATGACATAATTGTTGACAAATGCCTTGAGATCGATATCTTTTGACATCACTAAAGACGGAAAACATTAGAAGCTCAACAAAAATCCATTGCGAATGTAAATTTTGAAAGTTATAATGTTTTAACATAAAACATACTAACATAAAATGAATCATAAGCAACTGAAATCAACTTCTCTATGTACAAATATGAATGGAAGAAGCAAGATTTTCTTTTTCAATTCAATTACAAATAGCATTTATTTTAAAAGCATCTTACAAAAAAAATCACCTAATTGAAGGAAATCCAAGAGTCACAAGGTTAATTCCAGGATTACTTTTTTTCAGTTGAGACAATAAATGCACCTAGTATTACACATTTCAGGTTTAATAACCTCATAAAAGTTTTCTGTGATAGACTTTTATCATCTTGTAATAGATACACTCAGTCAGTGACAAGAGTAGTGTGTATTCATACAAGCGTTGCACAATTACCGGAATTACACCTTTATAAGTTGTTATCCGCACCTAGGGGTAGATGAAATATTGTAACCCTCCAAGCATCCTTGTAGATCGTGCCGCAGCTTACAAAATTTCATCTACGGTACGGTCTGACAAGGGCTTTATCTTACCGACCTTTTAAAAAAAAATTTAATTATAATACAAAATATTTTAATAGAAATTATATATGCACAGCAAACCGAGCGTAGAATCTACTGTTACGCAGTTCGGCAAATGTTAGGCATTAAGACAAATAGACCAAAGATTCGTATCCCGCCTGAGGGGTACAAGAGAAGAAGAGGTTTACAAGGGTTTGAGAATCCCGGCTACTGACCAATCAGAATCAAGGGTTTTACTGTGAGGGAAGATAAACAATGTTTAGACTTTGCTATAGATGTACCGTTAATCCTAGACCAAGTTGAAATAAATAATCACATGCTTTGAATTATCGTTGGGTTAGATTTAGCAATTAAATGCATATTAACTAATGAATTTTTGTGTCTGTAAATACTTCCGGTATATAGACATTATGCAGTGTTAACCCCTATGGCAAGAACTTTGTTTACAATAATCCGATAATATTGTTTTTGTGTAAATTGTGTAATTAGAACAATAAACACTTGCCTCAAAAGATCACCTGCCTTGTAAAATTGCCTGGTCAAATTTGTGTTTGAATTAATAATCGCTGGGCGATTATTTAAGGATTTATGGTTTTGCCTGTTCCAGCATCTATTGTAATTTGGTACCTATTGGATGTTATGTTTCTATAATTTTTAGTTGGCATTCATTATTTCATAATCATGATAAAACCCTATAGTGTATACAGGAGTGGGAAATCTGTTAGAGTAAATATGGTATTTGAAGAAACTGACATGTGAAATTTATGCCTATTTTCCACAATATAAATGGTAATTCGGTGCAGGTTTTCATCACTATTATCCACATTTTCTTACTATACTTAAATGCTTTTTTCCACTCATGTCATGCCCTCTATTCTTATTGCAGGGGTATTTCACTTTCATCATGGCTGTAAGTTGTATTGCAGGTGAAAAATCCATAAAATATACAACAGATATAAGCATAGTTTCGCTTTACCCGCTTTCAAGAGTATTTAACTTTTATCATGGCTGCTAGTATTATGGCAGGGAGAAAGCCTGCAACGCCATGTGGCTATGCATTGCGGTGAAACCTGCGAGCATGGGCTGGAACTAACGAACCATGGGTGATACTGTGTTGTTTCGCTTTCGCCGCTTTCAAGAGTATTTCATTTATATCAAGGCTGCTAGTATTATTGCAGGGAGAAAGCCCGCAACACCATGAGGCTATATGCATTGTGGGAAAACCTGCAAGCATTGGCTGAAACTAGCGAACCATGGGTGATATGTGTTGAAATTTAGTGCAGTATTGCACCAAAATCTTACTGCATGCAATACAGTTCTCCACAGCAGACAAAGAAATTGATGGAGAACTTAGTGCATATAAGTATGGTATAAGTTGCTGTACAATCTCATCATGTAATCTAAAACAGCACAAACCTCATTACAACAAAGTTCTGTGTATGAAAAAATTTCAAGAGTTCAAAACACAATTCAAAACAATTAATATGTCACCTGTCAACTGTTCCTGTCATAGTTGATATATTACTGCTGTAATCTGACATATCTACAACAGTTACAACAGTGGGACTCTGTACAGCACAAATAATGATAGACTGCTAGGTCCTACATCTAGTAGTCAAGGTTGAATTCTGTTTCACCAGTATTGCACTCACATGGCTATGCTTATTGCAGGGAGAAGGTCTGCAACAACAGTTGGCAGTGCATTGAAATGGAACCTGTGAAAATGTGATGGCACAAGAGAACCATGTGTTGAATTTCAGTGTAGCTTATAATGATGCCAAAAAACCCTTACAGTACATAATATTTGTAACTAACTGTATATTAAAATATGGTAAGATATATACTTGTAGATGGGATTTGAAAATAAAATTACAACAAGGAATTTCAAAATTCAATCAACTCGATATACATTTTATTGATGACTGCAAAAAAGCGAATATGAAAAATAATACAACATAAAATGATACAACGATAACAGTATATCTAAAATTTACACCATAATACATAACTACACTATAATTAGTTGCCACCTGATGACCCTCGACCTCGATGTCAACACGTATGTGGGAGTAAGCTGCCAAGGACAGATTTGCCTGGCGATATTTACAAAGGAGGTGCCACAGCAGAAACAGAACAAGAAACATAAGGAGGAAACATAAGGACGCAAAGCCAAGCAAGCAACTACCCCAACATCGGACAGTCACACACCCTCTACTTGTGGACGTGTCTTCATGTCAGGCTTGGCCTAATCAACCTTCTCTCAACCCACAGGCAGAAGACAGAACCAAAGCAACAAATCTAACGTCATTGGTCATATGCGATTTAATGAACGAACAAGAACACCTACCTCTAATGGCATCAGTCTTCACTGTCACGTCCCCCTTCTTGCTTCTTCCTGGTAATTTAGTAGGTAATTTACTTTTCTTTGATTTACTCCTAAACATGATGCTCGTTGAAATAATCCTCTAGAAGATGACAATGTTAATCTACATGCAGTATCCACATTCCAACTGAAAGCACAGTGATCGAGTATATCCAGTGAAAACTCCAATTAGCGATGATATCTCAAATCATTGTTGTCGCGGTATCCATTCAGTCGACGCCAAATATGGTATCCAACTGTAGAAAAATAGTTTACACATATGCTAAATATATGACAATAGTATTTTATTATCATGTTTGTTATATTCTATTTATGAGTTCAAAATTAATAAAATCATTAAATAGTAATTCATATCACTTTCGTCTACGTCACCTCGGAGTACGTTTTACTGGAGTCCTAAAATTTTAAAATTCTAAAAAGCTTCACGATGAACGAATGAATGACATCCAAATAAATTTCCACGCAGACTGACAATCACACTGACAGACACATTCAATTTCCAATATAAATTCATTCTCGAAGTGAACTTTAATCCATTATTCCTATTTGCCAATTCCAAACTTCCTTAAAGAGTTGACAACAGCACACTCCTTCAATCACACTCGCCTACGTCTCCATTTTCCACAACAATTCCTCCATTTAGTAAACTCCACACAGTGTTTAACAGTGGTTTGAACTATACATCACTCATGGACCCAACCCTGCACCGAGCTCAGTTTATAAACAATACACAGTAATGAATAACATTCAGCCCTCAAGCCACATGTTGGTCAACTCCCTGGAAAAGTCACACCCGTTTTGAGGTCTAAAGAGCTGTCAATTGGTTCCAAATGTCTGTACATTTTCGTATTATTGGCTTATATTGAGAGAAGTGAGGTGAAGAGATTTGGGGTTTGTAAACTTTGATACTGTTTTCAAAACTAATACACTAATGTAACAGAAATGTACTTTCAACTAGAATTTAATCAATTATATATACACTTATATCACAGCTGCTAGTATATTTGCAGGGAGAAAGCCTGCAACGCCATAACGGTTTATGCATTGCAGTGAAACCTGTGAGAATCAACTGAAAGTATCAAACCATGGGTGGTACTTGCCTGAAATTCAGTGTAAGATTGCACCCAAATCTTACTGCATGTAGAACAGTTCTCTACTGCAGACACAGTTGAACATGTATGTACAAAAATCTATTGGTTATAAGATACCAGACAATAATTGTATTCACCTGGTTTCTTATGTCTTCATGTATCTCACTTAATGTACTTTAAAGGGGCTATAGCACGTTTTTTAATCGTGCAATTGCACATCACAGATTGGGCACTGCACTGTATACATCTTAAAGGGGCAGTGGCACTTTTTCTGCAAATTTAATTTTTTCAAATTTTATTTTTTCAAATTTTATAAAGTTTATGTCATTTAGTTTTATTTTAGAGGGTAAAACATCTCAGAGGCAAACCAATTATCCGTAGTGGTCATAACGGTGTTATTATTGTGGCCATTTTAATGTGAACACATTTTATTATTTAGAATTACAAAAAAGGATTCCCATGGCTTTATCGAACCATGTACATGCATTTTTATACTTGATTTTCCGAAGAGAGAAGGGTGTTTTACTATTGGCAACATAATTTTTCCAATACATTTCATAAACGTATTTGAGCGAAAAAACGTTCTACTGGCCCTTTAAAAGATATTTACTAAAGAATTAGATTCAATTAGCAGCCAACAATCAAATCAAGAAAAATATGTGCGAAGTAGTCATAAGATATATATATATATATAAATGGTGCAATGCTTAAAACCTTTTTCTGGTAAGATGTACAGTTTGCAAAAGATAAACCATTTCTATTTATCTCCACAACAGCCTTTTTATCTGGACGAGTGCTGCAGTTTAATATAAGCTAAAGAGATATGCTTCCAGTTAGGCACGGAGATCAGACATAACATGTGTGGTAATTGGGTTGTGCATGTTGTCTATATTTCTAGCTGTTTATAGATACTTGCACTTACATGCAAAACACATGCACCTTCAATGCGGATGTATACATAGCTTCATAAAATGTTAATTTGGATGAAATTTTTGAATGAAATATATTTAATAAAAAGAATAACACTATAAATTTACAAAATATTTAATCAATTATTTTAATTAACATTGTTGGTGTATTTCCAAATTCTTTATATACATCGATCATTCTATAAATGCTATTTTAATACATTTTCAAAATAGATAATATAATTATATTGTTTATTTACACATAAAATCACTAATTGATGAAAAATTTTAATTCTACCTTTAAAGGCGCTATGCATTGCAGTGAAAACTGCAAGCATCGACTGGAACTAGCGAACCATGGGTGATACTACGCTGAAATTCAGTGTAGCCTTGCACCCATACACATAATTGAACAACTAAACTCTCTGAGGGCATTTAGAAGTGACATGCATAAAAACTAAACTCTTTGATAATAGCCAAAGGAATAATATCAACACTGAAACTCACCAGTAACAAAATATAACCAACAAATCACTCTAACTAACCCATTGATGAACATGCCAAATCGTGCGTTAACAATTATATACAAACTAATTGGGTAATAACTTCATTACATAATTGCAGGAATTTCAACAATTTTGATACAAATACAGTGGCGGATCCAGGAATTTTGAAAGGGGGGGGTCCACCAATTGAAAAGGGGGGGTCCACAATTTTTTTTCCCATACCAGCCAATGCAAAAAAATATGAAAGGGGGGGTCCGGACCCCCTTGGGCCAACCCCCCCCCCCCCCCCCCCCTAGATCCGCCACTGAAATATAACAACATAGTTCTACCAAATGTTAGATGAATATCCCAAACTGTACAGTACCTGATATTCCGAATGCACTTTGCTGTTATTAATATTGCAGATAGATCGCTGAGTCAACAGAAATACATCAAGCACTCACAGCCTAGTGTGAGCTGAATAGTAATATCTGTCTCAACTCATGGGAATATACGATATACATGTGTGCTGAATATATATCACATATAGATGTCACAGTGAACTGTCATTTAGGACATAACATTTTGTGTTGACACATTTTAGCATTTGAAGCTTAGTAATTTCATTAGAAACTAAATGTTGAGTTTTGTTATTCCTTTTCTAGTTGATCCTACTTTTGAAAATTTGAAAACATTTGTTTACATTATAAGGTGAAGTGAGGTGATTTCGGATTTAACACAGCTTTCAAAGAGTATTTCACTTACATCGTGACTGCTAGTATTATGGCAAGGAGAAAGCCTGCAACACCATGTGGCTATGCATTGGGTAAAACCTTACTGCATGTAGAACAGTCCCCTTCTGCAGACAAAGATACCTTGCCCCTTGCAGGATTCGACCACAGACCTCTTGATTCAAAGTAGAATGCGTTAACCACTGTGCTATCCTGCCCCCATTTAAAATCAAATCAAATCAAAATGATTTTGAAAGAAATACACTGCATAAAACGGAAAAAGGTGAAAAGTTTCGGTCTACAGCTTGTTTTATGTCCTAGACTTGTATATCTCAATGAAGGATGTATCTGCAGGGAGAAAGCCTGAAACATTACTGTGACTCTTCATAGCAGGGAAACCTGCAACCCAAACTTTACTGCATGTGGAACAGTTAATAAAGAGAGTACTAACCAGGCTAAACAACATACCACCAAGAGTCAAGTTCAAAGCACATAGACATCATAACCCCAGTGTAAGGACCAATATCATTGGTTTTCATTTTCAACACACTGGGAGTATGCAACCTAGCTGATAATTAAGGGTTATCTCTCACATTGCTTTCACTTACCAGGTACCCAATTGTACTGCTGGGTTAACAGAGATACATTTTGTATCAAATAACTTGACAATGGTAACATCATAAGTCACATAAACTCATATCTCTGAGTGAGGCAGGGAATCAACCCTTCAAACTCAGATTATCCAGCAGTGAAGGGGGTCACCCACCCATTTGCAATATCATTGCTTGCAGTACTCTACTGTAGGGCTGAAACGAGTAACCGGGTACTCGATTGTGAGGCGGGGGGGAGCATTACTCGAGTAGTAATTTAAGTAGGAAATGGAATTATAATTTGCGTTCTCGCTAGGACTGCTGGGCAGTCATCAAAACAAGTACTCGATATTTACTACCCGTTTCAGCCCTACTCTACTGATACAGATGTCTGTGGTTCTGGGCCCTTATTCTCGAAACGTTCATAGCCCTACAAACTTCTTAAGCCCATTCTTAACACATGGGCTACGATCAAAGTTAAGAATTCTTAAGGCTACAAACATTTCTAGAATAAGGGCCCAGGATGGGAAACAAAAGCAGAACTTCTTTATTCAAAACCAATTGTTTTTGCTACTCTAATGGTGTTTATTCAAAGAGAGGTCACAAACATACACCAAACTCATATCCTTCTTGCAGTGGTCAGTGACCAGTGGTCAGTGATTACTAACATACATTTCACACATAGTCTCAAATCCACCCACATGCTTCTCTCATTGGTTCATTCCTCCCTCACCGAGAGACTGACACTATGTTGTACATTTCAATCACTCACAGGGGTGATATTGATGTGTATATTTGTCTATTTCATCCACTCTTGAGAGTTATCACACACGTGCTGTACATTCCTATGTCACTTAGGTTGTACATTCATTTATCATATTGATGTGTATACTTGTCCATATTATCCACTCTTGAAAGTTATCACACACATGTTATACATACCTATATCACCTGGGTTACATGATCATTTATCATTCATCAGTAGCTTACCATGTTTGAATAGAATTTAAAGAATTAGATAAACAAACTTTGGTTAATCTTGTTCAAAATTCTTCAGGACATGAAGACATCTAAATGTGAATAAAATTTCGGTTTTCTTGGTTTTAATTTTTTTTAAAGATTCATTCATATCAGTGTTATAATTTTATAAATATTTTTTTTCAAAATTGATGAAAAAATATAGTGATTGATTACACTTAAGGAAAATCCTTCAAGGACTCTTTCAAGACTCATTCAATCTCATTAAAATCAGATCGAACCGAGTTTTTTTGTACCTTGCTGCATTGACATGACACCTGCCGAGCAGTACTCTGATGAAGAATGCAGCGGGGCACAAGTGTTACATGGTATCTGATTATGCTGTTTTTATAATCACGTTTTATGTACGGCCTGTGACACATTAATAAAATATTATTCTTCTTCCTGATTTAAATGAGATTTGGTCCAAATACAAATAAAAACTAGCCTGCAAATCAAGGAGTAATCAGATAAGCAAATTATCTTTCATTTAAGATTAGGGGATGGCGTATACTAATACCAGATTACAATACCATTAACTCTCCAAAATAATCCTGTTTTCTAACTGAACTAGGTAATTCTGATCGTCCCTGATATATTCCATGGCCAAAAAATCTTCTTTGCTATAATTCCTGTATTTGATTCATTCAGGAATATATTGAACACTTTTTCAGCAGATAAAGGGTTAATACAGGGAAAACATGTTCAATCTGTCCTGATAATTGCAGTTGAAGAAGTGAAGATTTCCAAGACCTACACCTTTTTTTTAGAAAAAGTAAAAGCAAAAAGAGAAAGTACATCACCTTGTTGAACCTAGGTCAGAAAGATAAGCTCTTTATATAGATATATGCAATTATCTGGGTCATTGTTTATAATGTATGATGCAACAAATACGAGACTGAATTCAAAGCTTAGAATTGTATTATGAGATGATTTGAAGGTTTTATCAAAATATTTGTAACAGTAAATAAAATTGCATTGTTGTTTAACTATATGACAATATCCTTTTAATAAGTGTTATAATCATGAATGGAATTAATATAACAATTTAATTAAACTGTAATTACTGTTGATAATACACCAATCATGTTTGAATATAATTAACACTCAAAGTATGCACAGAACAAGAATATTTCACATTAATTGATAGAAAACTTGCAACAACTGAGTGTGGTTATGAATTGCAGAGAAATAAAAACTTACAAGATAAAATTAAGATTTGGAGCTACAGTGTCTCAGCAGTCTACAAAAGATGACAGGTAATCAAAAATCCATTCTTCCTGCATAAATCATCATGGAATAGCTTAATTTCACCCAATTACAGGTGACTGTATGTAAATCAAAGACAATGATAGGTAAAGGATAAGTAGGGAATGAAACATAGTGAACTGTATTTAGAAATTGAGATTTAAAGGGGCAGTAGCACGTTTTTTCGCTGAAAAATAATGTCACCAATAGTAAAACACCCTTCTCTCTTCGGACAATCAAGTTATAAATGTGTTTACATGGTTCCGTAAAGTCATGGGAATCCTTTTTGTAATTTAAAATAATAAAATAATAAAAATGGCTGCCATGCAATTTTTGCTTTATACGCAACACTGTTATTACCACTACGGATAATTGGTTTTGTATAATAAAATGTTTTACCCTCTAAAGTAAATATAAATGAAATAAACTATCATTATAAATGGGAAATTTGAAAAAATAAATTTGCAAAAAATGTGCTGCTGCCCCTTTAAGCTACAGGCAGAAATTTCTTCATGAAAAAAACATTGAGGGGATTGTTCAAGTATGTTCATCAATGGGTACCTGTAATAAGACAGATAACAGCTTAATTAGAGTTGAGAATTTCCAGATCACAGGTAATGAATGAAACACAGTAGATAGTATGACAGGTGATCAATGCTTACCTGAACTTATAATCATCACCCAGACCAGATATTACCTCAGGTAAATTACACTTGGATTAAAGGTGAGAACCGCTTAATCACAGGTGAGAGGAGTTGACTTACAGGTGAGTGTAGGCAAATCACGGTTGAGGGTAGGCGACTTAATTATAGGTAAGTGTCGGCAAACCACAGGTGAGAGTAGTGAAGGTAAATCACAGGTGAAGATACAGGTAGTGAATGAAAGACGGTTTGTGGTTACGCTACTCCACTGTTATCAATGAACGTCCCTCGGAAGGTCAGGGCTTGTCACTCAGTACAATAGCAGCTGACCTAGACGTCTACCTCCACTCCATAGTATACAAACAGCCTACTACTCTACCCATTAAAGGGGCACTTCTTCATACCATAAAGGCTGGTAGTGTTATTGCTGATTCTCAATACTTAGAGGATATCTGTCTTTCCTTGACAAATACCATGTTTATCTCATTGAGTGAGGTAGAAAAGTTGATGTTTCACAAGTGGCACAGCCACGAGTGAAATAAATTAACTTTTCTACCTCACGAGATGAGATAAACATGGTATTTGTCAAGGAAAAACAGATATTCTATTTATTATATCATTATTTCTGTGTTTTACGTTGAGCTCGAGTGATTTCAACAGCAAACGTAAGTCTTCGCAAGCTGACAATATGACGTCATAACATTGTCCCTATGACATCACGCTCACAAATCTTTGGTGTCTCCGCCGGGATTCGAACCCGGGTTGTTGGTGTGAGAGGCCAGCAAGCTAACCACTACACCACCGTGCTTCACTATATATATATTAAACTTGTTTTATTTCAAAACAGTCAAATGCATCATAAAATTATAATTCATTTAATAATGTATAAATTTAAATTGGTATTATAAATAAAAATAGAGGCATGGGCTCTGTAGCTCATCAGGAATTCATTCATTTACTATCTAAAGTTGATTAAAGTTATTGTTTACAAGCAAAAGATAGGTTCTTAGATCATGACCACTGTGACCCCATTTGGGGTCACAGGGTCACACAATGTACAATTTAGAATCCCCATTGGCCAAGGAGTCTGCACACAACTTTTCAGCTCTCTAGACCTTTTGGAACTGGAGAAGAAGATCAAAATAGGTTTTTAAGGATGTGACCCCTGTGACCCCATTTGGGGTCACGGGGTCACGAAATCTACAATTTAGAATCCCCATTGGCCAAGGAGTCTGTACATAAAATTTCAGCTCTCTAGAGTCATTGGTTCTGGAGAAGAAGTCGAAAAAGCGAAAAAGTTTACGGATGGATGGATGGACGGACGGACGGACGCCGGACTCCATGCCATGCCATAAGCCCATCGGGCCTTTCAGGCCTGATGAGCTAATTATAATTCATTTAATAATGTTTAAATTTAAATTGGTATTACATTACAATAATAATTAACAAACGTTGCCAATTTACGAATATATACATCAATTGGTGCGCAAAATAATTTATATGTCGCTTGATAGAACAATTCTATATGCACTCATGTACTTGTTTTAACTATGAATTTGGTTGTGAAAATACTATAAACGAAGGCATAAGTTGTAAATATTTTTCATGACATACCACGGCATACAAATACAATTTTTTGTTACAAATATTAAGTCAAGGCGAAAAGCAGTGAGTTCATAGAGGTACATATTGACACCAAATATATTCTAACGAGTTAATCAAGTTCACCCTCCATAAAACCCATTCAATGCAGGGTTCTACATAATTTATATTTATAATATATGTTTTCATCCAGATGACTCATCTACTGAGCGTGCTCAGTGAACTATGACCTCCCTATTCACACCCCTAGGTAAATCAGTCACCGGAAATTCTTGCATGTGTAACTGTGTATCCGTCTTTTCAAAACAGCAATGTACTGTAAACGATATTGACCCTTAAGGCTCTAACACTTTATAAAAACATGACCTTGATTTGAAGCAATATTTCTATATTGTTTGACAAATATTTGTATACCTCAATGTAACCTGGGCCATATTTATGATATGAGGTAATTGCATTATTACAAGTGATATTGTGTTTTTCTAAGTTCTTTTATCAAATCAATGAGCAGATTCTGATGCCCAAGTGTCACCTTTTTCACAGAAGTCCTGAACAATACTGCATATATTGTGAACAGTTTTCACACAACTCTTTAGAAGCACATTTGAATTCAAAGGATGACAACAAACATTTGACAAAATTTAAGGCAATGATCTTCTTCATTACCCATATGGTTGAAAATAATCAACTTAATATTTTCGATACGAGCAAATGTACACATATCATGGTTACGTAGGAACTGTTGTTTCACCGTGACCCACATTTCGTTGTCTGTGACGTCATAAAACAATTGTTCGTGACGTCACTGCATGGGGATTGTCATCGCAAGAGAAGTGCGCCGTCTTCTTACTATTTTTATGAGAATCAAATGGAATAGA
Source organism: Gibbula magus (assembly GCA_936450465.1). Classification (NCBI taxonomy): domain Eukaryota; kingdom Metazoa; phylum Mollusca; class Gastropoda; order Trochida; family Trochidae; genus Gibbula; species Gibbula magus. Next base: position 15,834,646 of record OW388300.1, read on the forward strand.
ATGGGTCATAAAGAAATTATTAATTACACTCAAAAGTGTTTCAAATGACCTTTGTGGCCAATAAAAAAATTCACACTCGTTTCGTAAAAGTTAAATGACACGTTTCCTTGGGTAATAATCTCTATTTATACAATCAGGCTATCAATATTCAACAAAATTCAATTTTAAATGGACTGTGCTTTAATTATGCATTATTTGGATAAATGAATAAATATAAACATCCCAGCTGTCGTATCCCTCCAACCCACTTTGATTTTTAAAGCAACAAGATAAGGAAGAATGACTTTCTTGAATGAAACTTAATTCTATCAAGATGTTCAAAGCACAGGTGAACTTGATTAAAGTGTTTTTCTGAATATAAATAATCATATATAAACACCTTGTTTTCTCTATGCTATATGCTAAGCTTCTAGAGTGCCACTCAAATTAAGAACTGGACTTGCTATTTACAAAACTATAATTAAAATTTAGATTTATAAATCATTAGCAAAATTAAGAACTGGACTTGCTATTTACAAAACTATCATTAAAATTTAGATTTATAAATCATTAGCGAAATTAAGAACTGGACTTGCTATTTACAAAACTATCATTAAAATTTAGATTTATAAATCACTAGCACCCCAATGTGAAAGAAAGCCAAATATTACAAAGAATACATGAACATTTTGCAAAATGTTCTTTTGTAACATTTCTAAGATAACTAATGGTTCTCTGCTATTAGAACTCCAGGAACTGTTGCCATGGCGTCGAGTGGAATTGGTAATTTTAGTTACTCAACCAGGCTGTTTATACACTATAATTACTGTAATTGTTTTTACATATGGGAACTATTATGTGTCTGTTGAACAGTGCATAATGGATATATATGATTTAGCAAATATTGAATATGGAGCATTCGAGCATATTGTTCCAGATGTAGCCTCTAAGTACAAAGGATGTGATATCACGGCAGAATTATTACAGTTTTTTTCCATACCCGAGACGTGATATCTCGTCTATTCATACTAAATCTATTTAACTGTTTCCTCATCCTTCGAATTTTTAACAAGGTAATGTTATGTTATGTCATGAATGGTTCATATCAACTGTTGCAACGATGGGAATGTAATTTCACGTCCCTCGTATATAAATGACATGTAACTAAAATAGGCTTGTATGGAATAGTTGTGACCCTTCAGACGTGATATCTCGTCCTTCGTATTGAAAGAGTAAAACTCAGCCAACACATGATGATAATTCTTCTAATTTCCATTATTATATGATGGACGAGTGTTCTGTTTTCTGATTGGCCGAGACAGATGGTCATTGACAATGATCAAACGTTATGTTGACTGCGGGAAGCGTCACGCGAGGGCGACATAACAATCCAATGACCTGGAGCTAAAAATAGATCACTGCTGTTCATTCTTAGTTATTTAAGAATAAAGTTTTTGTTTTCAAAGTGTAAGTTGTCATTAAATTTAGGTTTACAGGTAAAATTAGAAAAAAAGAAACTTTTTTGAGAAAAAAATGAATTTTTAAAATAATGAATTTTTGAAAAAAGTTTTTAAAAGATTTCAAAAAAAATTTAAACCTTCATGAATCATATAATAAAACAGTTATTGACATCAGTTATCAGTGAATCAAATGGTTTATCGACCTCGGAAAGTTATGTTCACCTCGGCGAACATAACTGTTCCGAGGTTGATTCACCTCAACTGAAGTCAAAAATTGTATATTGTTGTTCATATGATTTTCAATCAAATATAACTTCAAATCAACATTTTTCTATAACAAAGATTTTGATCAAATCTTTGAGGGCAATTATTCCATATTCAACCTGATAAAGGAGGAAATATGTATTACTCCAAAACATTGTGTATGTTCACAATAAAAAAAGTTGTTATCCAGAAAATATTAGTTTTGTTGATTTTGAAGTTTTTCACTTTAATTCTCTCAAAAATTTTACTTTAAATCTAAATTGAAAATCATGAATATAAATCACAGTAGCTATTTTAACACAAAGGGATATTGGATACGTGGGTAGATTCAAGTTACATCCCTGGGGTATTTGAGCCCTCAATCTTAGAAACATGTAATCCACTACTATGCTACCATAACATGACAGTTGGGTCTCTCTAATTGCCTCTCCTTGCTAACATCAATGTTGGTTGTAAGGATTGAAAGTTGATACCTTTCAATAGGGAAAACAAGCAAGTATACAGTGTCAAATGTATGTAGAAATTGTACTCCTTTTACTGTGTGTTTGTAAAGAATAAAATAGTTAAAGGGACATATATGTGTTTTTCATGAAATTTTATTTAGATTTGATACATACAAAAATATCAAATGTCCTGATTTACGTCCAAATCATCTCACTCGACTTGCATATGTATCCCTATAAATATTTGACAAGAACTTGTTTTCAATGAAACTCGAGTGGCAGTTTAATGCACGATTCGAAGCCGAATTCATGCACCCCATTTACAAGTACCGGTATACTAGTTATATGTTCCATTGAACAGTAACAACCGTTATCTGTCTATTTGTCTGCTACATATAAGTTTTCAAAATTACGTTTGAACAATTGACGCGTGACAGCCGCTGAACATTGTCCGGTTTTCGATCATAATCATGACTAAACATCTTAATAATGTAACTATATTTTACGGATTGGCACTAAAAGGGTAATTCTCGACAAGTCATTACTTCTCGATAAAATAACAACCTTTGCAACTTTTGTTACTACAATAACATACGGAGTGTCCCTTTAACACTTAATTTCTCGTTTATTGAGAGGATTTATTTCTGCAGATCGAAAACTTGTAATAAAGAGAAGTTGTACATTCCAATAGTGTAACATGCTTTTACACAACGCTTCAATCACTATACCAATTGTACCAGATTCTTTATAACATTTAAACCGAACACAAATGTTTTCTTTGGAAATTGGTATTATTTTTGAAAATTATGTTGGGATTAAGGCCGATACTCGTCTGGGATAACAATCTTTACATGTGGCTGGGAGTTATATTATTTATAAATATTTCATTTCTGAAAAAAGCAAGCAAATTAATAAGTTTGAATGTACCTGTTTAACAATGTTAACAATCTTTTACAGCAAGTATTGATACTAGTAGAACACGGATATAACAAACCCCAAGAGACCAAAGAATTCAGTTCGCTATATCCGCTGTTCGCTTTTCCCGTTTGGTATATCATATAGGGCTTCTGATGGGATTTATAAATTTGTTCGCTATATCCGTGTTCGCTATATCAGTTTTCTACTGTATTAATTAATTAATTAATTAACCATGATTATCACTGACAGTAGATGAATTTATGAGGTGTGTTCAATCGCCAAAAACACATGTTTATGCAATTAATATGTAATTGTCATCTGCAGAATTACCTAGTTGGATATCTACATTTGATATATGGAAAATTTAAGTTGTTTTATTGAAGATTTGTCTGTGAAATTAACAATCAAAATGTTGCAAAATTACATTGAATTATGACTATCGCCGATAGTGAGATTACTCACAGCTGCTAGTATTATTGCAGGGAGAAAGCCCGCAACGCTATTATGGCTTTGCATTGCAGTGAATCCTGCAAGCATCGGCTGGAACTAGGGAGGTGAGGTGACTTGGGGTTTAACGCTGTTTTCAAAAGTATTTCACTTAATATCAGGCTGCTAGTATTATGACAGTGAGAAAGCCTGCAACGCCATGTGGCTATGCATTGCAATGAAACCTACCAACATTGGCTGAAACTAGCAAACCATGGGTGGTACTACGCTGAAATTCAGTGTAGCATTGAACCCAAACCTAACTGCATGTAGAACAGTTCTGTACTGCAGACAAAGTTGTCGTGCCCCTGGCGGGTTTCGTATCCCGGACCTCTTGATTCAAAGCTGAATGCACTACCCACTGCCCCCTAGTTCACTTCAAACGGTATCCCACTCCTTTATATTGTGCGCTAAAGTTACACAAACACTGTCACCTCTAACTTTCACAATTATCAACAAAAAACTATCTTTTACATTGTATTCACAGCATCTGTCACAGCATCTGTCAAAACTTTAAATTAATGAAATCTACAACCTAAAGTCACCTGAGGCCTATCCAACTATCAATTTCATGAGAAATAAAAACAGTCATTACTCGATTCACACGTACATTTCTGTCAAATATTTTCAAATTCGATCATCTCAACTGATAACATCCACTCACAACATCTCCTAAATCCTACCTGGGGGAAGATCTTAAAACAACTAGGCAACTGTTGCTACCACAAACATCCGTCACTCACACTGCACGAGGAACACATCTCAAAACATCAGTCACTCATGGCAAGGACGAGGAACACATCTCAAAACATCCGTCGCTCATGGCAAGGACGAGGAACACATCTCAAAACATCCGTCGCTCATGGCAAGGACGAGGAACACATCTCAAAACATCAGTCGCTCATGGCAAGGACGAGGAACACATCTCAAAACATCAGTCGCTCATGGCAAGGACGAGGAACACATCTCAAAACATCCGTCACAATATTCCAGTGTCTCACTCTATCTCAAGCAAATCGATAAAATCTTCAACCCAAACTCACCTGGAGACCACAAAGTGAGAGTAACTTCCGATACTGCTAGTTTCTCACTCCCACTCTCCTCGCTCACAGCAGGGTGAAATTAGATACACCCCGAACCCCCTCTTTATCCCCCCCCCCAACTCTGTCTGCCCTTCACTAAACTAAGGCTGCTAGTGATGCATGCTCGTACACATGAATGCATGTAACTAGCTAGACTCTCCGTTGATTCGAGAAAGTACAGGTTAACTTGCTTTTATCAGAAATATTTCCATGAATAAGATCTCTCTCTATTTTTTCTCTTTGAATAAGCCTCCTGCTGTCTATATCTCTTTCTGTCTCTGTCTCTCTGTCTCTCTCACTTTCATCCTCATCATATGATATTGCTCCTAGAATAAGTTTGTACATATGAAGTTGTACATATCCAGACCATTTTCAAACAAATGAAGATAAAATAATAAGGAAAGATCAATATAAGGATAATAATACCTAAATTTAATTTTTTAATTAAAAAAACACCAACATTTAAAACTCAGATTATGGACATGTCTTTCATTATTGGCTAAACTTACAGTCATGAGAAATTGATAGACTTCAGAATTTAAAAAATTTATTTTACAAATATTATGTCAGTTTTTGGGATTTATGCAGCTGTAATTCATTAGCTTTGTAAAACCCTGTACTTAATGAAACACAAAAGCGCCAGGCCATTCCTACTCGCCATGTTACTGGAATTATACCACTGTAGCATGTAGGCCAATCTAAGATGCACTAGATTATGATACACAGAATATTGCAGGTATATGGTTCACACAACACAGCTTGCATGCATGTCGTTTGAAAAATCACTCTTCTACAATTTTTTGACAATGCCGGACACATTTCAGTATGACAAACTAGATAACTATGCAGAGAGAAAGAGCCAGAGTATACAACCCTGTAGTAACCCAACACCCAACTTCCTCAGAAGTAGTCTATTGTACAGACTCTTATATTGATTAACAGCCAGAGCAAGTCTACCTGGAAATCTAGAAAGTTAATTAGAGAAGTCAGAAGCTCATTAACTTTATAGATTTTTCAAATTTGGATATACACCCCCACTCCCATCTCCTGTAAAAAAAACAAACACAAATATCATTAGAGAGATGTTACTTTAGTTGGTGGCTATCTACTCTGTCCAGAGGTAGTCTTTCCTGCTAACTCTTATATCCAATAAAAGCCAGAGCAAGTCTACCAGGAAATGACGAGAGTTAATGAAGAGATGTCAGAGGCTTACTGTATTTTAATTTTTCAAATTTGGATATTTAACCTCAAAAAGTATTTCCTTGAGAGAGATGCAACTTTTCATTAGCCGCTGTCTATTCTGTGTGTAAGGCTCTTCCTAATTAGAGGAGTTCATTATTACAGTATACTTATATAATAAACTCATATATATTTTAAGATGTACACAATGCAGTGCCCAATCTATGATGTGCGATTGCACGATTCAAGCTGCAATTGATCAAATAGCTCCAAAATTCATAGTGGTGACTGTCACACATTGTTATTGCATCGATATGTTTTAAAATATTTTTTTTCAAAATCCCCTCTTTCCGCATGAGGGGTGATAAATCCCCTTGAAAATTTAATTCGAGAATATTCCCTGTAATGTAAAAATAATAAAATGATAATATATCTAAAACTTCATACAAATGTGTGCTTTACCATTATTTTACTAACAAGGTTGAATGAATGAACTTGTGAATGGTTGATTGATTGACAACAACAGGTTTAAGTACCTTCTACATCTGTAGAGATAATGTTCCGGAACTAGCCATTCACGTTAATGCCTTAGGGCTTGTTTTTTGCTCAGTAAACAGTAGATAATGTTCACACCTGGACAGCCCTGTTGCTTGTTGAGTGGTCAATTATATTCCTTTATACAGATGGTTCAGCTATCAACTGACCAATCCCCTAGCCAAAGGTTTTCACTCACAGGTCGGTACTATCGTTGTTACTGGTACCTTTTACTGTTTGTGACCAAAACAATTTTAAAATACATAAACTGACCAAGCCTCTAGCCAAAGGTTTTCACTTACAGGTAGGTAATATCTTTGTTACTATCTTTCACAGTATATGACCAATAAAGCTTTTAAAATACATAAACTGACCAAGCCTCTAGCCAAAGGTTTTCACTTACAGGTACTATCATTGTTGTAAAAACCTTTCACAGTATGCGATCAATAAAGATTTCAAAATACATAAACTGACCAACCCTCTGGCCAAAGGTTTTCACTTACAGGCCAGTACTATCGTTTTTGGTACTACCTTTCACTGTATGTGATCAATAAAGATTTCAAAATACATAAACTGACCGCACCTCTGGCCAAAGGCTTTCACCTGGAAAAAGGTGATGTTACAGGCAGCTACTATCTTTGTCAGTATCATCTATTTTTTTACAGTATGTGAGAAATGAAATATCTTAAAATACATAAACCTACAGAACCTCAGGCTATGAGTTTATACTACCATACAAAAGAGTGATATCAGAGATAGGGTTTCTGAGTAATTTTTGGGTGATCAAAAAGTTCTTTTATCAAACTGTCCAGGTATATACATGTAATTTATATTTAACTATGCCAAAATAACCATTAAAACCTCAGACTGCCTTTTGCTTTAAAAGATACCTTGGTTGAAAGTTTTATTTTTCAAGTAGTTGTCAAGGGGTTAAAAAATCTACAATTCATAATCCCAATTGTTCAAAAAGTCTTTGGTTATTTTGTTCTGGAGGAGAAGACAAAGCTGTGGCCGGTATTTGGAGACACAGAGTCACCAAACAATTCATTATCTCCCCTGCCCATGATACCTGTAAACAACATTTCAGCTCTTTATGGCCATGGTTCCTGAGAAGAAGTTGAAAATGCAAAAATTTACTGCCAGATGGATGGACACCGGACAAATGCCACGCAATAAGCCCATCAGACTTTTCAGAGACTCTGTATTACAGAAGAAGAAGAAGCTACTAATTATATCAATCTTTCAACATTCAACAGAGGTGAGGTGAGGTGAGTTGGGGTTTAACGTCGCTCTCAAGAGTATTTCACTTATATCACGGCTGCTAGTATTATGGCAGGGAGAAAGCCCGCAACGCCATGTGGCTATGCATTGCAGTGAAACCTGCAAGCAATGGCTGGACCTAGCGAACCATGGGTGGTACTACGCTGAAATTCAGTGTAGCATTGCACCCAAACCTTACGGCGTGTTTTCTACTGCAGACAAAGTTGACATGCCCCTGGCGGGATTCGAACCCCGGACCTCTTGATCCGAAGCCGAACACGCTAACCACTGCGCTATCCCACCCCCACATTCAACAGAAAAAGAACATGTAATAAGCTAGTATTTAAAGTATTTTGAATTAAATTTAATGATGCATGTTTATAAGCATTATGTTATGATCATCAACCTCTAAGTGAAGAAATCTGAAATAAATACTCACTGCTTTGTCTTCCTCGAGATATATCCTACAGACTTGTGTACATTCATCGAGACTCCTGACTACTGGAGCTGACAGTTGTCAATATCATGTGTCAGCTGATCAACCAGGATATAAACATCAGCAAGACGTATACTACCCACACACTGAATGAGAAATAAAGTTCTAAATCAATCATCTGACCAGACAAAATTTTAGGTAAAATCTGAAATAAATATTCTATCCACAACAAAAGATGATGAGTTTTAAACTAGAACACTCATTTATGGATAAACAACTTCTTTATTCTAGGAGCACATTTTGATACAGATTTTTGTATTTTCAAGTATCTATATTGCCTTTAAGATCGATCTGTATCAAAACGTTATGCTCCTAGAATAAAGAAGTTGCTTATCCATAAATGATTGTTCTAATCTGACTTCGAATGTCTAAAACGCCACACAAAAGAGTTTTAAATTTAAATTATTTTCCTGACAGTTGGTCACACAGAGAAAGCCTGCAACACCATTGTAAATATGTATTGCAGTGAAACCTGTAAGCACTTGCTGGAAAAAACACAACATGGAAGTGCACTGAATAACAATGTAGTATTATAACCACACTGCATCTCAGTAGATGGATGAAAAGGAAGACAATTTTTGTGGTGTTCACTCATCAATAAAATGTGATCCAAAGAAATTTAAGTCAAAGAAACAAACACTTGGATTTATGCAGCATTGCAGCTTACATTAAAGGGGCAGTAGCACGTTTTTTGTAAAAAAAATAATTTCAAATTTCCCATTTATAATGATAGTTTATGTCATTTATATTTACTTTAGAGGGTTAAAAAAGCTTATTGCACAAACCAATTATCCGTAGTGATAATAGTGATGTAGCCTATAATGCAAAAATTGCATGGCTGCCATTTTATTGTGAACACAATTTATTATTTTGAATGACAAAAAGCACTCCCATAGCTTTATGGAACCATGTACACTCATTTTTAAACTTGATTTTCCGTAGAGAGAAGGGTGTTTTACTATTGGTGACATTATTTTTCAAATACATTTCATCGACTTATTTCGGCGAAAAAACGTGCTACTGCCCCTTTAAAAGAGGTTTCAAAAAGGAAACATTATAGTTTTCATAATGTCTTAGCTGTGTGAGAAGTGGAATAATAACGACCACATCAAAGAATAATTTTAAAGAGAAGAATAGTTTCCACACAGCTTTAACATAAAGAGGAAGAAAAAACAGTTATAAAGTTATTATTATAAAATATATCAACCAGAACTTTGAATGAAGAAGGCGATACATTAATCCAGTGTACAAAATAAGCCTGAAAAGTTACAAGCCCGAAACCATGAAAGAATAATTTTGTAAAATTATACATAATTAAACATAAACCACAAATGGTTACCAGTGCAGATCAAAAGTAACCAGGTGAATTTGGCTGTCAATTGGCCTTATTTCATACAGATATATGTCATGGTATAAGTCTTAGTAAATAATGAAAAATATGACACGTCAACAACTACAATACTGAGTAAATAATATAAGATATAACATTGTCAAGACACATTCTCTACCCTTTGACTCACGAGGGTACAAGGGGGGGGGGGGGGGGGGGGGGGGGGGGTATAGAGTACAGGTAGGTACAGTCAGTACTTGGGGGACAATAGGTACATATACTTTCTATTGTCTTGTAATGGGGTTCTGGTATGTAGTGGGATGTATGCCAACTTGAACTTCTTGGAGTTTATGTTTTCATGCTATATTTCTTCTTGAGGGCCAGGGGGTTGGGAAAGTCCTCGTGAGGGACAATAGATAGGTAAATATAAACTCTCTATTGTTCTGAATCAATGTTAGGCTAGAATGGGGAAATGTACATGAGATATTGGATGTTTTAGTGTTTTGTTTCCCTTTTTATATATTTGGGAATTTTTGGTGTGACAGAGTAAAGAGAATGGAAAATTCATGATTAATGTTAAGGTGGCCTAGTATATATCTCTAAATTAGGGACTCAAAATACCATAAATCATAGAATAATCGCCTAGCAATTATTAATTTCAAACATCAATTTAACATGGTGATTATTTAAGACAGGCGATTATATTTTTTTAGCCATATTATTTATGCGAAATTTTTAAAAAAACATAAAAACATCATTGCATTTTGTTTTAAATTTTAAATATTGTAAACGAAGTGCATGTCATGAGGTAAAACTTTGCATAGATATGCTTATTCCTACCCGGTAATTATTTTTGAAAATTGTATTATAAAAGAACATATTTTTACATTTGCTAAATTTAACCCAGCGATTATTCAAGGCAGCAGATTTATTTCTTTATTTCAAAGAGATCTGATGATTATTCAAGGATTTACAGTAACTGTTGACCCGAGTTTGAAATAAATATATATTCTCATAGGTTGACTGTTGTGTGTGTTTCCTTTGAAAACATCAAGACCGTGTAAATGTGTGACCCCAGGGGGGAAAGTAAAATAGTTTAGCGTGAGTTCCTTTTTAACATGTTCTGTAGAAAATCATCCAAGGCTTTATCATTCATCGACTCCGTACGTGAGAAAATATTTATATGAATAGGAAACATTTCACTACTGTTCTGTTTAAACTCCATACCTGAGTAAGAAACTTCAGAATTTCATATTTATTAGTTCCCTTTACCCTAAAGATATTGTAATACGCTCCCAGATTTGACATCTTTAAAGGTGCTGTGGCACAATTTTCTTACTGAAATAAAGTGCTCTCACAAAAATTTAAATAGGCGTTACCAATGGCTAAAAAGTATACTCCTCAATCGATAAAAAGAGTTCTAAATAAATATACATGGTTCGGTTAAGTCATGAGAGTCCATTTTCCATCTAGCGGCCATTTTAATGTGTTCACATTAAAATGGCTGCTCGAAGGTAGTTCAAGTGATCTAACTGATGTAGAAATACCTAAAAATGCAGAGAAGAGTTTTTAAATATGGTACAATGTTGGAATGGTCAACCATCTTTCTGTCTAAACTCTCAAATTCCCATGAGACCTACAATTCTACCTCTCACACTGAAGAGTTCCACACCACTGTCATTTCATAATTGCACCATTTTCTTTGAATACGGATAGCCGTTTTCTTTTGAATACAGCTTATCGGCTCATGTAATGAGATGTTTTACCCATTAACGTATCAACATATTGTATAAACTTTAATAATAAATGGCAAATTTGAGATAACATAATATGCAAAAAATGTGCTACAGCGTCTTTGAAGGCATATATCAAATCTGTCTTGAAATAATTATTCAAGCAACTGTGAAACAGTCTAACCCGCAGTGTTTATTCAGAGGCTCTCTACTGTATGAGCAGGGACTTACTGAATTACAATATCTAAACATGCTCATCTAGTTGATCTGGGCAAATAAATATTATTGTTTGACCAGTCCAGTGAATGATAACAAGTGGTCATTGTCCAGAATTAATTTTCACTTGAGGATGGAATTCATTGAGCATACCACAAATGAAAACGACAAGGCTCTGGAAACAATACAGATGAGAGGGGGTAGGGTGAGAGTTATAAAGCCATTGTATTGTTGCAAGGAGAAAGCCTGCAACACCATTTGAAGATGTGGTTCTGTGAAGCCTGTGAGGTGAGGTGAGTTGGGGTTTAACACCGCTTTCAAGAGTATTTCACTTATATCGCGGCTGATAGTATTACAGCAGGGGGAAAGCCCGCAATGCCATGAGGCCATGTATTGCGGTGAAACCTGCGAGCATCGGCTAGAACTAGCGAACCATGGGTGGTACTGCACTGAATTTAAGAGTAGCATTGCACCCAAACCTGCCTGCGTGTAGAACAGTTCTCTACTGCAGACAAAGTTGACATGCCCCTGGCGGGATTCGAACCCTGGACCTCTTGATCCGAAACCGAACGCGCTAAACACTGCGCTATCTCGCCCCCGTGAAGCCAGTGAACACTGGTTTGACTACCCCATCCCTACCATCCAACAAGAGTTCCAAACAGATATTCATTACTCATTTCAATGAAGTTATCATCAATATTAGACTGCATAAAAAAAAAGTTGAATGTTTCTCGGGCACATTTTTTTTCGAAAGTGACAAGGGCCTAGGACTTCTTTTTATTTTTCGTTTGAATAGATAATGAGACGGGAGGAGAACATTTTATTATATTATAGAGGTAGTAAAAGTATACAAAATGGAAGCATATCCGTTCCTGCAGATCCATATATTTGGTGATCAAATGGATTTTGGGGAGGCGAAAACGATGAGACAAATTCATAATTTGTTTTTTTCAAGTGACAATAAAAAACTATCATGCACACAAATAAGAGTGAAGCAATGCATAGCTACATGGCGTTGCAGGCTTTCTCCCTGCCATAATACTAGCAGCCGCTATATAAGTGAAATACTCTTGAAAGCGGCGTTAAACCTCAACTCACCTCACCTCACCTTTAAAGTGATGTACAAAGGTCAAGGGGCGAGTCCATGTCTTTAATCTCTCTTAGAGAACATGCAGATCATATCCTTCCTCATATTTTCCTTTGAAAGATCATTTTAAACATGTGGTATTAAATTCTACCAGACCAAATAACAGCCTGTCATTTAAGATATCACAGTGCATGTTCAAAGGAAAGCTTTGAGATTAACAACCGATGAACCCAGGTTATAGATAATATATATGTGCCCAGTCTACATTGCCAAGAATTACAATGCAAATTCCTATTTTAGTGTAGCCTTCATTTATTTACAAACAAACAATGATGATAACCCAGTAACAAAATACAAACATAACAGTATTTATCTTAAAGATAAAACTTAATTACAACATATTAAACCCCCAGATCTAAAGACATGATATCTTAAAGGGGCAGTAGCACATTTTTTCGCTCAAATAAGTCGATGAAATGTATTTGAAAAATAATGTCACCAATAGTAAAACACCATTCTCTCAGCGGAAAATCAAATTGAAAATGAGTGTACATGGTTCGGTAAAGCCATAGGGGTCGTTTTTGTAATGTGAAATGATTAAATTGTATTCACAATAAAATGGCCGCCATGCAATTTTTGCTTTATATGCAACACCATTATTATCACTACGGATAATTGGTTTGTGTAATAACATGTTTTACCCCCTCTGAAGTTAATATAAATGACATAAACTATCATTATAAATGGGAAATTTAAAAAAATAAAATTTGCAAAAAACGTGCTACTGCCCCTTTAAGGTCAATATACCAAGAGGTAAGGGATCATTCTAAAATTTCAGATCAATTCAGATTATTTTAATATGAGGGATAAATATTCGATGGACTCACAAAATGTTTAACTCTTTCCATACGAGGTAAAATATTCACCACTACAACTAAGGACGTGGTGTCACCTCCTAGGGTCTACAACCCTTGCATTCGAGCATATTTTCCAGATGTAGTACGAGGGACCAGATTTTTTACAGTTTTTGCCCTAAAAGAGACGTGATATTTCGTCAATCTACTAAATCTACTAAATCTACTAAATGTAACTGTTTTCTTGCCTTGTTTCCTCATTCTTTGAATGTTTCATATCAACTGCTGCAACCATGGGATCATGATACCAATCCCTCGAGTGAGTGAGTGAGTGAGTGAGTGAGTGAGTGAGTGAGTGAGTGAGTGAGTGAGTGAGTGAGTTATTGTTTAACGCCGCTTCGGCAGTATTGCAGCCATTAGCGGCCCAATCCCTCAATATAAATGACATGTAACTAAAAAAAGGCTCGTATGGAATGGTTGTGACCCTTCAGACGTGATATCTCGTCCTTCGTATGGAAAAAGTTAATAATATTGATATTCTTTGATATGTTAGTTTAAAATTTTCCAAAAAGATTCAAAACTTAAAACAAGCAAGGGAGATTTCTGAGTAAGACGATGATCAACATAGATTTTCATAATTTTCATAAACTTGCTTCAGAAAATTAACTTCTGAGAAAGATAGCATTACGCAAAGGGCAGACATGCTATCTATGTTTAGTTATGAGTTGAACCAAGAAACTCATGTTAATGATAAGACATACACGTTTCAGGTAAATGACATACAGAACAGGTGCAGAGCTGGAGGTTATCTTAGCTTAATGATTTAAACACTATTTCATGCATCTAGGATTTATTTTAATGTATTTTCATTGAATTTTGAACTACTAACTCCAACTGAAGTTGAATAGTAATCAAATTTTTCATGCAAATGAAATGGACCCCTAAGGTGAAAAAATAATCAAAGTCAACATTTTAAAATTACTTCTTTAGAAACTTGATAGACTATGATAATAAACATTATTTATATAAAATATAAAATAATATGGATAACAACTTCTTCATCGTCTGATTCTAATATACGCTCGTAGGTGAGGTGAGGTGAGGTGATTTGGGGCAGTCTGATTAAAATCGACGGTTTTCCGTGGAATAAAATTGCAAAATAGTGCATCTACCGGGATACGAACTCGTATCGTTCGTGGGTTTCCACCCCAAACCGTCTGAAAGCACCCCGTACACTAGCGTGTTCGGGCGCAATTCAGCTAGCCAATCAAAAGATGCCCAACAAATGCTTTCGGTGCGAGAAACTAGGGGCAGATAACTCCAAACAGCTATCCTTTTGTCTGTTCCGAATGCTTTCAAAACAGCAACCGTTTAAATACTATGATGATTGTGATTGGTCAGCTATTTGACTGGGTTTTGGCTGCGCTAAACTGGTTCTGAACACACGCCTATACAGGGTGTTCTCAGACCTTGTGGCGAGGAATCTACAGAACCTGTTCGTATCCCGGCAGATGCAAAATTTAGCAAATTTTATTCCCCGGAACAAGGTCGATTTTAATCAGACTGTGATTTGGGGTTTAATGCAGCTTTCAAGAGTATTTCACTAATATCACTGCTGCTAGTATTACTGCAGGAAGAAAGCCTGCAACGCCATGTGGCTATGTATTGTGGTGAAACCTGCAAGCATCGGCTGATACGGCTGAAATCCAGTTTAGCATTGCACCCAAACTTTACTGTGCGTGGAACAGTTCTCTACAGCTGACAAAGTTGCTGAGCCCCTGGCTGGATTCAGCCCCAGCCGGGATTCAAACCCTGGACCACGCTATCCCACCCCCAGATTCAACTGAAGGACAGCCGAGACACATGCACACATTATAGAAGTTTGTCTTATACCTGTACACCAACTTGTAAACGTCACTCAAGAATCTCATCAAGGTTAATTGTATCATTAACATCAAAGAGGCTGAGCTCCTCTGTTCCTCATAACAATGAACCTGACACAGTTGTCCATCCTATCAACCATATCTAGTGTTGCTGTACACAGACAGACAGGTTTATTACAGTATGAGGCAGAGGCCTCGGGCCCAATATACAGTTTTGAAATCAAAGATATATATTGCATGCATTAATTTTAGTTGAAAGTTCATAGGTTTTCACGACGTGCGTTGAACATCTTGTACAGGAACACAGCTTTGGATTGGATTGTTTGTGTTTCAGAGGTTTGCATGAGTTGGGTGAATTTTTGTAACGATGGATTTTCGAAGTAATATTTGCTGATGTACATTTTCCGTAAAGTTTGTTGCTGTACACACTCAGATACTATCAACAGTTGTAACTGTATACAGTTCTCCTCAGGGAGAGATTCTACATACATCAAAATAGAAAATTATTGTTTACTTGAAATTTTAAATTTTCATTCAGGGGAAGAAATATTTATGGTCCATTTTCACTTCTGAATATACATACATCAGAATAGAAAATGATTGTTTACTTGAAATTTTAACTCTAACATTTAAGGGAAGAAAGATTTGTTGGGGTTCTGAATACATACGTCCATTTTCGCTTCAAAATGCATATATCAGAATAAACAATTACTTATTACTTGAAATTTTAAATCAAACATTCAGGGGAGGAAAGATTTTGGGGGATTCTATACATACTTCCATTTTCACTTCTAAATAAATACATCAAAATACAAAATTAAAAAATTTCTGATAACTTGAAATTTTAACTAACATTCAATGGATGAAAGATATTTTTCAAATTTTCTCATTCAGGGATTGGATCAATGTTAGACTTTACTTAGTTTTTTTGTCCTTTGTCAAATGAATTTTATAACAGCAGAAAGCCACACAAACATTTTATACCTGGTAATCTATCTTCAAACAATGGCCATTCAGGGTTATTACCTTTTTCAATGTGATTCCTGTAAATTGCTCACACACAATGGTTTGTCACTAACTGACACAGTCCAACACTTAGACTCTGAAAAAAATAATTTTTATCGGAAAAATAATAATAAAAATATTTAAAAGGAGACTTCTTAAGACTCTGAAAATTCCATTTCTTTCAGTCTCCTTTTAAATATTTTCAGAATAAATACTTTTTTCAGAGTCTGAGTGTAAGACTATATAATTGACACAGTGGTAAAGTTTAACAATTTCCGGATCCACTCCGTGAGGTGAGGTGAGGTGAGTTAGGGTTTAACGCCGCTTTCAAGAGTATTTCACTTATATCGCGGCTGCTAGTATTACGGCAGGGAGAAAGCCCGCAACGCCATGTGGCTATGCATTGCGGTGAAACCTGCGAGCAATGACTGGAACTAGCGAACCATGGGTGGTACTACTCTGAAATTCAGTGTAGCATTGCACCCAAACCTTACTGCGTGTAGATCAGTTCTCTAGGTAGGTATACTTAAATACAACGGTATATTAGGGTCAAGCAACTCAACCAATGGTTTGGAGCATCTGATCCCCCTTTACTTTTAATTTGAGTAAAATTTTATATGATTTATCACAATTGTCATTCTTCTGTGGCGATGGTTTTCAGTTATTATAGCCATCAGAAAAAAATTTGTTATCTCCATTCTTAATAAATTTATCCATGGGTTTTAGACTATCTCTACTGCAAAAACAATTAAACTCCAAAACGATTTCCACTCTGAAAAACAAATCTGTCCAAAATAATAATTTTTACTGCAAAAATTTCACGAAATTCTTGTAGCTAGGTCTAAACTTCAAGTGCAGTGTATATTTCATTATATATATATCTCTTGTACATATTTCTGTCCTATATTTGGAAGTCTTGTAACTGATCATTTGAACAAACACCCATGGCAAAACATTTACACTTACTCAACAGAAAACAAACAAATATGTAAAAAAATACCTCAAAGAAACCAAACATTACTTGTGCAAACAGCTATATAAACAAAGAAGTTCAGTTTCACTAAGAATAATCTTGACAGTAAAAAAATCACTGATCAATGGAGTACGATTAAAATTGTTAGGGCATTTCGAATAAGAAAAAATATTTTCATTGTAAAATAATGTTTCTATCATTAAGTCCTTGGTGATTGATACAGAGTGGTTTTACAGACTAGAGATAAGTGATATTACACTGAAAACATTCATCATTTCCTTCAGTGATGAAAATTGTTGCGTTGTCACACTATGTACAGGGAGATTCAGGAAATCTATAAAAAAAAAAACCAGGATGTATAACATCTATTTCACTAACCATTTAACAAACTGAATAAACATTTCTAAAATTTTCTACATTCTTAATTACAGAGGAAATCTATTTATTCCAAGAATTATTATTAGCGTAATATGTTTCCCTGATAGACTTGAAGTGACCCCTGAACTTCATTAATCTTGACCTCTCGTGACCCCCTAACGAGGAGGTCAGAATATCTCTCCTAATCATGTTGTTCTTCAAATTCCTCACCACATGTCCTGTTTACACTTGTTTAACTAGCTTAATCTAAACCTGCCTCCAGCCATGTTCATCAAATCTTCCACGTCTATATCAACTACCTGATGCATGTATTAGCTAGGTAGGGTAGCTTATTCCCAGCTGGAGAAAAACATTGCCTTTGTTAAGATAAGCAAGTGGTTGAGGAAGAGGTTTGGATCTAGACTGTCTCGTAATCTTCTCAAGGCTCTTTGCTTTGGTTTCACATTTTACTCCAATTTTGTTAGCCAGGACTTAAAGGGGGCTGTAGCACGTTTTTTGCAAAATTAATTTTTTTCAAATTTCCCATTTACCGGTATTATGATAGTTTATGTCATTTAAATTTACTTTAGAGGGTCAAACATCTTTTTACAAAAAACAATTATCCATAGTGGTAATAACCATGTTACATATAAATAAAAAAAATTGCATGGCGGCCATTTTATTGTGAACACATTTTATTATTTGGATTGACAAAAACTATTCCCATGGCTTTACCAAACCATGGACAGTCATTTTTTACTTGATTTTCCGAATTTAGAAGGTAGTTTTACTATTAGTGAAATTATTTTTCAAATATATTTCATCAACTTTTTTGAGCGAAAAAGCGTGCTACTGCCCCTTTAGTGGTTGTTATTACAGATGAGGGCAAACAGTATGATAATCAAATCAATTGACATCGATGATGTTGACTATTCAAGAAGAAAAAGTCATTTAAAAGATAACAAGGTCTTTCTTCTTACAAAATTGATTTAAAATAATGCTGTTGAAATATTCATTTAACAAATTTTTTGTGTGAGAAAATTCTTTTTGAAACTATTATTAAAATGTTAACTTTTATAAAGTTTGTTTTTTGTAATTAACCTTTTATTACAGAAAACCCTGTTACATGTCCAGGGAAGCAGGAATCCATAAAAGAAATAAATGAGTTAGTTTGGTCAGACGAAAATTTAGGGACAGTTGAATGATTTGCATCACATAGAAGATAAGCATAGCCTTATAAAGCACTGATGTCCTAGTTTCCCAAATTAAATCTGTTCCGCTTCATAAACAAGATATATGGATAGCAGAAGATAGCACAAGATATCATAAAGCAAATCTGTTCTACTGATCTCTCCTCTTGGTTCATCCTGTTGTAATTGTCTTCACATCATGTAAACTGGGTGTGAGCTATTAACCTTTACCAAGCCATGGTTATCTTTAGCAGCTGAGAGGAACTGTGTAATATCACAGCATCCAAGACCATCTGAGACTAAAAGTTACTCAAAATGAAAATCAATTCAGAAAGAAATGTCCAAATTGTAAAAAAGAAATAAAATACAAAGAATATATCTTCATTTTATATGTATCTTTTTAGACTTGCAACAATATGATGAACTAGACTTAGCTTTTAATTAATATATATGACTAACATGTCTTATGACTATGACTATGACTATGACTATGACTATGTTATGTGCTACTATGTGAAGATTTTTTCAGTGTATATCTTTCATTATTAAAAGTTTAAAATTAGGTACAATAAATCATGTTTTCTTTTCATGTAACGCAAAAAACAAGATGGCAGATTTTGCGAACATGATGGTCCCTTAAGTGATATCATTTGGTTGATTATTTCTTATATTTCAAATTGAACAGAAGTGGATACTGAGTAACATAAAGACAAATTATTTATTCTTGATTTCTTCAGAAAATTATACAATATGCAATATATATTTCTAAAACGCCAAAAGTTCCAACATGTTAAAATGATAAAAATAAATGCCATTTTAGACAGTGAACAAATGTAAAAATGTTGAGTGTGATCTCAAATATAACATTGTAACATGTTCAAACAAGTGATTATATAGTTTTAGAACACAGGAATTTAGGATTGGCCTTGCATTAGGAATTTTTCATGGAAACCTTGAAACTAAGAACTCCTTACACCAATAGATAGAGGGATGAGCTGTGAGGAGTTCATATTAGCACTAACTCAAGCATGAAGAGATAATGCCTATAATCAGTGCCATGGTGAAACTCAAACCACTTTATCAACAGATTTTAGACTAGAATTTCCACATAAAAATGACATTTTTCAGGTTACCAAGTGTTATTCTGACATTCAATTTTACTGTTGAGTATATCACAAATATCAGTGACTTTGTGTTTCAAAATATGTTTACATCTTTAATATTGACGAACTACACAAAAAAGATAAGTTCCTTATCATTCTACCAAGTTTGTTCAATGCTTACTTCATCTGAAACAAGATCTACATGAGGTTGTTCAGGGTATTGTCTGTGTTTGTAGACAGGATGGTATAAAAGCCAACAACGTGGTAACTTAATTTTGCTAACCCCTAATACACACAACCGAACCATATAAATACTTTTTACCCCAAATAAGAAGTTTCCAACTGATTTTTTTAGATATGCTCTGGAAACAACACAAAGCCTGAAAATTTGACCGTTTTAATTAAAAAATTCTTTGAACCTTGGTGTTCTCTAAAAGGCACAACAGAACCATATAGGTTACTTTTTACCCCAAATAAGAAGTTTCGAACTCAGTTTTTGAGATATGCTCTGGAAACAATACAAAGCCTGAAAATCTGACCGTTTTTAGTCAAAATTAAAAAAATTATTTGAACCATGGAGTTCTCTAAAAGGCACAACAGAACCATAAAGGTTACTTCCATACCAAATTTGAAGTTTCCAAGTAATATAGTTTTTCAGTTATGCTCCGGAAACAAAACAAAGTCCAAAACTCGGACTTTTTTTGGTGAAAATTTCAAAAATTATTTGAACCATTGAGTTAATTGAGATATCTAAAAGGCAGAACAGCACCATATAGGTTACTCCATATCAGATTTGAAATTTCCAAGTGATACAGTTTTTTAGTAGCTCCGGAAAGTCAGAAAATCAGAGTATTTTTGGTTAAAATTTTCAAAAGTTAATTGAAACTAAAAGGCACAACAGAACAATATAAGTTACTTCCATATCAAATTTGAATATGCCAAGTCATTCCAAGTTTCTGAGATATATCCCGGAAATGATTTTGGACAGACGGACGGATGGAACCACACATGCAAGCACGGAAACACAGAGCAATATACCCCTATGTCGTAGAGGGGGTATAATTAGTGATACAGAAATTGATAGTCCAATCAGAATAGTGGGGGTATAATTAGTGACACACCAAGAAAATGTGGGTGCGTTCTTGATTAAATCAACCATCTTGGTAAAACTAAACGTTGATAGGAACAAGGACTAACTATACTTACCGTAAGTTCCATTACTATTAAACTGTTGAATTCATTGAACATTTCAATATTGCTACTCAGATATTTAGACACTGGATGGATCTGAGTGTAACCGACTATGTGTGCGTCAAGTTACTACAAACACTACAGACAAGACACTACACACACTGACCTTTTTATCACTGACACTAATTTGTCTTTATTTTCCTTAATGATCCTCACCTTAAGCTTGTGCTTTTCAGAATCTTCCTGTGCCTTCAGAATAGTGCACTATTACAGAAACTGATAGTCCAATCAGAATTCTTCTCAAACACCTTCAAGGATTAAATAACCATGACAAAACCAATTTCACACCGAATAAATGATCCAAAACTATATCACTGACAAATCAGAGTACCAGGGTCAACAATAAACTTTATAGATTTACTCTAAGTTAATTGTCTCAATTATATTATTCTTGTTGACAAATAAGAAATGATCACTGATCCAGAGTAAACCAAACTCAAAGCTGAAAACAATGGATTGGAAAAAATTCCAGTAGTTATCAATTAAGTCTTGTAAAACCATTCCTTGTTCTGTTATAGTTCCATTGTATTCATATTATTCACTATTTACAACAAGAATACTATCAAGTCTTGTAGAACAAGAAATAAACAGAAACACATACTGAAAAATAACAGAGAGTTCAGAAAGGAGTTCAGAGGCAACATATGTATGCCATATAAGCATGCACGCTATGAATTGTGTTTATTCACATTCCTCAATCTGTTATAGTTCCGATGTATTATTTCATCCACTTAATTTACACCAAAAATTTTTTCCTGCAGCCAAAGAACACCACATTATTAAATGTCATTGTATATTGGACAAGAGTGTTTTTGCAAATAAATGACCTGAGTCATTGTATATTGGACAAGAGTGTTTTTGCAAATAAATGACCTGAGTCATTGTATATTGGACAAGAGTGTTTTTGCAAATAAATGACCTGAGTCACTGTATATTGGACAAGAGTGTTTTTGCAAATAAATGACCTGAGTCATTGTATATTGGACAAGAGTGTTTTTGCAAATAAATGACCTGAGTCACTGTATATTGGACAAGAGTGTTTTTGCAAATAAATGACCTGAGTCATTGTATATTGGACAAGAGTGTTTTTGCAAATAAATGACCTGAGTCATTGTATATTGGACAAGAGTGTTTTTGCAAATAAATGACCTGAGTCACTGTATATTGGACAAGAGTGTTTTTGCAAATAAATGACCTGAGTCATTGTATATTGGACAAGGGTGTTTTTGCAAATAAATGACCTGAGTCACTGTATATTGGACAAGAGTGTTTTTGCAAATAAATGACCTGAGTCATTGTATATTGGACAAGAGTGTTTTTGCAAATAAATGACCTGAGTCATTGTATATTGGACAAGAGTGTTTTTGCAAATAAATGACCTGAGTCATTGTATATTGGACAAGAGTGTTTTTGCAAATAAATGACCTGAGTCATTGTATATTGGACAAGGGTTTTTTTGCAGATAAATGACCTGAGTCATTGTATATTGGACAAGGGTGTTTTTGCAAATAAATGACCTGAGTCATTGTATATTGGACAAGGGTGTTTTTGCAAATAAATGACCTGAGTCATTGTATATTGGACAAGAGTGTTTTTGCAAATAAATGACCTGAGTCATTGTATATTGGACAAGGGTGTTTTTGGCAAATAAATGACCTGAGTCATTGTATATTGGACAAGAGTGTTTTTGCAAATAAATGACCTGAGTCACTGTATATTGGACAAGAGTGTTTTTGCAAATAAATGACCTGAGTCATTGTATATTGGACAAGGGTGTTTTTGCAAATAAATGACCTGAGTCATTGTATATTGGACAAGGGTGTTTTTGGCAAATAAATGACCTGAGTCATTGTATATTGGACAAGGGGTTTTTTTGCAAATAAATGACCTGAGTCATTGTATATTGGACAAGGGTGTTTTTGCAAATAAATGACCTGAGTCATTGTATATGTGACAAGGGTGTTTTTGCAAATAAATGACCAGGAGTTAGTAGAAGCTGAAAATAAAAATAAAAAGCTTGCCCTGAAACAAAGCAAAACACAACATTCATTTGGAAGATTAATAAAATGGAAACAGTTGACACTAAACATGCAGCCTTACCTTTCAGCTTTGACACCTGTCCTCGTGATTTCGTAACATCCTGTGCACGTGATTTAATCCTACGATATTTGTCTTTTCGACTGACGTGGTTCAGCGGCGTCACATGTGATGTCTTCTGGCCAATCGGTAAATCCGACGATTTTTGATTTGGAATTGTTGACTTTTGCACTAAGTTTGAGTGAGATGAACTTTGACCCAATTCATAGATTGTTGACCTTTGACCCAGAGGAGCTAGGGTTGACCTTTGAGTCGATGTGGACTGTGACCTCAAACGGGCAGTGGAATGAGATGGCCTTTGACCTAGATTTGATGCTGCTGACCTTTGACCCGAATCTGATGATGATCTTGTACCCAAATTTGACTCTGAAGACCTTTGACTTAATCTAGATTCACTTGACCTTTGACCTGTCTTTGTGGGGGTCGGCAAACGAGAACTCATCCTGTTTTCATTTCTTTATCCGCAAAGACCATTTCTGGAAACAAAAATCAAAATATCATTAATTACAATTAACATAGAAAATGCTACACAACTAATTAATTACTTGCTTGAAATTCAAGACCTTGAAATTTTACCTTATATTACGATAACAAATTGTAACAACTAACATGACAATATCCTCTGCCGCTAACACTGAATCAAGTAAGACATATTTACTAGTTGTTTATCTTTTGGTCCTTGGGTAACTGGTTACCTGAATGCACTGGACAAAAGAGCTAAATATAAAGAACATCATACTTTTGTATTGAACAAAAAGAGGTGAGGTGAGTTGGGGTTTAACGCCGCTTTCAAGGTATTTCACTTATATCATGGCTGCTAGTATTATGGCAGGAAGAAAGCCTGCAACGCCATGTGGCTATGCATTGCGGTGAAACTACGAACATCGGCTGGAACTAGCAAACCATGGGTTGTACTACACTAAATTCAGTGTAGCATTGCACCCAAACCTTACTGCGTGTAGAACAGTTCTCTACTGCAGACAAAGTTGCCGTGCCCTTGGTGGGATTCGAACCCCGGACCTCTTGATCCAAAGCCAAACGCGCTAACCGCTGCGCTATCCCGCCCCCTGAACGAAAAGAAGAGGAAGTTGAGGAACAACAAGTTTTTCGGCTTTGTTTATAATAATTTGAGTGATATTTTCCCTGCTTATGTTGTTAATAATAGGTCTAAATCCATGCTGATACTTTAATCAATTGCAACATTACCATCAATATTATTAAAATATAAATTCCGGAGATTGAACTGAGAAAACATTGAAAAGTACGGAAAATTCCGAGAAATGCCGAAGTTTAGAGAAATTAGAACCATCAGCTCTGCAGTACAGAATTCACCGTGCAATACGGAACCACCACGGAAACCATATTGCATGCCTGAATTACTATCTGAAGTTTACATGGGTATATAATAAAACCTGAGAGAGTGTGCATATAGTGTTGATGCCTGGTGGCCAGTTGGGTGGTTTCTACATTGTTATGTCATACTGCTACTATTATTTTGGTGATGGTCGTGATGAGGAATTGTTAACAGTATGGCAGCAGAGAATTTCTTGGAGACCAATGTGACACGGGAATGTGGGTGTGCAGAATCAGAAAAAATTATGGACGTAAATAAGGTAGTCTTGGATAGTGTCTATAGGTGAGGTGAGATGAGTTTGGGTTTAACGCTGCTTTCAAGAGTATTTCACTTATATCGCAGCTGCTAGTATTATGACAGGGAGAGAGCCTGCAAAGCTATGTGGCTATGCATTGCAGTTAAACCTGCGAGCGTCGGCTGAAACTACCGAACCATGGGTGGTACTATGCTTAAATTCAGTGTAGCATGGCACTCAACCTTACTGTGTGTAGAACAGTTCTCTACTGCAGACAAAGTTGCCGTGCCCCTGGTGGGATTTGAACCGGATAGGGTCTATAAGATTGTTGTATGTGATTGGCATTTTTACACTTGATGTTTTACAGATGGAATAAAATGTTCATCTTTTCAGCTCTCAAGAGCCAGTAGTTCTTGAGAAGAAGTTAACAGGTCAACAGCTGATACAATGCCATGTCTTTCAGCCTTATGAGCGCAAAACTGTGGCAGGAGTTGATTTTGCATTTTCGGGACGACGGAGGGATGACACAAAAACATAAATAATAATAATAATAATGCACAAGTTATTGACACACAGATGCATACTCAATGCGCTTCACATAATATTACCCTGTTGGAATTGTAGCTGCTAAAGTCATGTACACCTGTAATTTCAACTATCTTGAACAATCTGACCAAACACAGGAACAATTATCTATATATGTCAAAGAACAACACCTTTTTGACCAAAGAGTAAATTTACTTGACCAAGCAAAAAACATAACCTACCTTGACCAGTTATAATTCCCAATATACTTGAGTAGTGTTATTCTAACAGCATGTCCGGCTTGGTGAAAATAATGTACTGCATATTTGCCCGTGTCGGGCGAAATATGAGTGAAACCACATGTTGTGTATAACAGAGGTAGGATTGTTCCTCTTCATCTTGCTTTAAGTAAATATAAGAGAATTATCTAGTCTAGATAAATTGGAAAGTCTATGCTTCAATTTCAAAAGTTTGAAGTTTGTTTTGAAGTATTTCATTTCCTTATAATTACAGAGGAAGTATTGGGCACATTCTAAATTTATCTAAAAACAGGAGCTTAATCCTTTTTATATTTCCTTGAAGTTTTAATAAACAATGTTTCAAGGTATCAAAACATGAGTGAAGCCACATGTTGAATATAAAAGTAAGGAAGATTTTATATTTACTTTTTATTTTGACTTCATGCCAGAGACTTTCAACAGCTGTATTATTATTCATCTTTTCAATTAAAATGAAATCTACTGCTACAGGTACTAAAAGAAATTTGAGAGATTAATTTCATTTTTTGTCAAGCAAATTAATTATTTTTTACGTCAGCACCATATTGCCAATGAGAAACTAGATTTTTTAAATATGTTTTCTTATAAAATATCCTTTCCCTGAAGGATTAAATGAAGAAAAGTTTTGGGCATAACTCAACTCAAAATATATTCATAAATGATAAATAATAAATGCATACTTTTTATTGCACTGAATTCATTCTTATAAGCGCTACACATATTATTACCCTGAAGGAAATTGTACTTTTGTGCTCTTACTAAGTGTTCCATACTTCCTGTGTCCAGGTACCCATTTAAACAGCTGGGTGGGTGAGTGCATTGTGGATGAAGTGCCTTGTCTAGAGACACAGTCCGAAAAATTTTTGGTGTCTTCACCGGGATTCGAACCCGGGTCTCTGGCGTGAGAGAACAGCGTGCTAACCACTACACCACTGTGTATATTAGCTATTACCAAAACAAATTTGTGCTTACTTACTTTTGCTATAATCTATTTTGACTACCTGAGCAATTAACTAATTATTGACAAGACAGTGGTATGCAACATTTATTACTTAACACCATGCACCATACCTGACAAATAGGTTTGAACACTTCCATTAAGAGCTAATTGGAGCCATATGCTTGTAAAGGAGAAACGAGAGGTGAATGGATATCAGTGAATGGGGAGATGGGAGGAGGGGGAAGGAGAAATAAATGTTTTGTAAATAGCATCACTTATTTAAAGGGGCTATAGTACTTTTTTTTCAAATTTTATTTTTTCAAATTTCCCATTTATAATGGTAGTTTATGTCATTTATATTTACTTTAGAGGATAAAACAACTTATTACACAAATCAATTATCTGTAGTAGTAATAATGGTTTTGCTTATCAAGAAAAAATTGCCTAGCGGCCATTTTAATGTGAACACATTTTATTATTTCAAATTACAAAAAGGATTCAGATGGCTTAATTACCGAACCATGTACACTCATTTTAACTTGATTTTCTGAAGAGAGAAGGGTGTTTTACTATTAGTGATATTATTTTTCAAATACATTTCATCAACTTGTTCGGGCGAAAAAACTTTCTTCCCCTTTAATTCAGTGACAACATTAGTATATTGTAAATTAATAACATTTCATCACCGCTTTAAAAGCCAACATTTTAGTTAAAATTACAGGAAGTAAATGAACCCCTGACGGAGAAAGTTGGTGAGGTGAGGTGAGTTGGGGTTTCAAGAGTATTTCACTTATATCGCGGCTGCTAGTATTATGGCAGGGAGAAAGCCCGCAACGCTATGTGGCTATGCATTGCGGTGAAACCTGCGAGCATCGGCTGGAACTAGCGAACCATGGGTGATACTGCACTGAAATTCAGTGTAGCATTACACCAAAACCTGACTGCGTGTAGAACAGTTCTCTACTGCAGACAAAGTTGCCGTGTCCCTGGCGGGATTTGACCCACAGACCTCTTCATTCGAAGCAGAAAGCGCTTGTGAGAAGAGAATGTTTTATCTTGTAAAGCTTTAGTCAGTGTATGAGCTTAGTAAACACCCCAAAAGTTAATTCAATTTCATGGCATAATTAAAGAAAAAAACACAAAAAGTTCAAGCTAGCATAATTTTTAAATCTCTATATCTCTGAACAAAAATATTTTGAAATGACACTTCAAATAAATAACTTGTTAAATAATCATTTTATCATTTATTGATTTCTTTAAAACTTTAATTTTAAAGACTTTAAGTTCTAAATGTAACAACTGAAAAGAGAATTTTTTTGAATAATTTAAACCAATTTATATGTATATATGATATATCATCTACTATGAGCGTACTATATTTACCTGACCCAGAGATAGAGAAATCAATATTTGATATACTGTTACATCTACTTCCTACACATAATGACCGATACTCAACAGTAGACTATATTCACCATCTGTGTATACAGTTAGTGGGTTTATAACACCTAGGCGATATGGAGATATGATAATAATATTTCAATAGTGACAATTAACAATGTTAACATTCTCATTCATAATGTGCTATTATTGATTTTCAAAGTACATATATTGTAACACATTGCTCATTCCTTGTTGCAATTGGTTTAATTTTGATATGTTTGATTTAAATTCTTAATTAAATATAATGATATCCACTGTTTAAAATTACATATTTATTATGAAGAGATATTAATGTATCGTCATAATTTTAAAAATATTTGTTATACAATTTGGTATTAGATATAAAAATGTATCTAATAATAAATTTTGTTTGAGAGAAACAACTTTATAAGCTGCAATAATGAAGCACATTTTCAGATATGAAATGAAATGAACAGATGATAAGTCAAAACTGAAAACTAGACAACACCTAAACAGATGTCAGTGTTGGACCAAGACAGAAGGGTTTCATTATACAGATGTTCCTTACACAAAATGATCATTCAAAGAAAGAATGAGTTATTTCAATGTTTCAAGTTTATAAATATATGTATTTTCATGATTTTTACAATTTTTAATACCTTTTACATTTGAACAGAGAATGATATAATAACGTATCACATTCAATAAGCCTAAGATTACCTTGCAATGAACATGCTTGTCACCTTGACTTGTTATATGGTAAACACAAGCGCGGGAACTAGCACGCTCTTTTCAGCGGTTGACAGGTATGAAATTTACAACCACGTGAAATCTACATGACGTATTGAAATGAGATCGCCTTGAAAAACAATGCTTCGAGTATGAGTCTTATAACTTGCCGTGAGCGATGGTGTATTCTTAAGAAAATAAATAAAGGATGTAGTCTAAACGATGCATGAATCTGTTTTACGATTTTGTAAATATAAACGTTACGAAACGTTAGGTTTTGATCTTGATAAACCAATCTTGTTTTAAACGAACAGGTGCATATTTTGGTTGATCACCTGTTATAACGAATATAAGATAAAAGTCGAAGTATTTGCAATTCATTATACAAAGGTAATTTTTAATAGGAAGAAGTGTCTTTTGCAGTGGCGGATCCAAGGGGGGGGTTCAGGGGGTCCGGACCCCCCCCTTTTCAAATCCATGTATAAGTTGGGATATACATTTACACCCCCCCCCCCCCCCCCCCCCCCCCCCCCCCCACTGAGTGGAGAAAAATTGTTTTGGGACCCCCCCCTTTCAAAAATCCTGGATCCGCCCCTGGTTTGATCGATGATCTGTCATAACATAAATTCATGATATGATTATAAACGATGGATCGTAAATTCGTGATAATAAACATGACATATCTATCCTGCAATTTTGAACAAGACTTACGTTGATCATTTATAAATGAGGCTTAAACATATAGATTACCCACCTGTTGAAGAAATTCCCACAGTATTTAATCCACCAGGCATGTATTGATCTGTTAATCTTCATTAAAAAGACCCGATTTCATTTTCAAGTCAATTTCATTAGCTCGCCTTCCCAACCACATCAGTTCCGCAGACCACGGGAAGGTTTACGTTGAGAATCGGGGTTAGGAAATATCGGGGACGAGGGCGAGATTTTTTATCTTCTTAATTGAACTTGTAAATGAGGATGGGTATTTGGCAGATGTCTTGAACAGTCGCGTTCTTGATAAACACTTTCAGTCAGATTCTAACCCATCTGATAACCAAAGTTCTCTCAACCCTCCGCCCCTACTGATAATGAACCCGCCCAAGAACTATTTTGACAACCAGCACGTGCTAGTCGGTGCCAGATGTAAACAAAAGACAATAGTCGGAATTTGTGGGATGTCTGTTCAATTTATTTGTTTCTCCGAGTTATTTCGAGTGGTTATGCTATGCCGTGCACAGTATACATGCGGTTTATGTTTATTTTTACCATTAAGAGAGTATGGTTTGTATACATAAAGAACTTCCCCGGGTAGTCATCACTCGCGCCGTTCTCAATCACTGATTGTTAAAGTGCGCTGTTATGAAGTTAGGTGCAGTGTGCTACTACGCTACTACAGAAAAGTTAACAAAATGCAGCAAGACTTAGAGGTAGGGCAGTAGCCCGTTTTTGTCGCTCAAATAAGTTGAAGAAATGTATATTTGAAGAAATAATGTCACCAATAGTAAAACACCCCTCTCTCTTCGGAAAATCAGGTTTAAAATGAGTGCACATGGCTCAGTAAAGCCATGGGAATCGTTTTTGTCGTTCGAAATAATAAACTGTGTTCACAATAAAATGGCCACCATGCAATTTGTGCTTTATACACCGTTATTGCCACTACGGATAGGCCTACATGGTTTGTGCAATAATATGTTTTACCCTCTTAAGTAAATTTAAACGACATAAACTATCATTATAAATAGGAAATGTTAAAAAATAATTTGTGCAAAAAACGTGCTACAGCCCCTTTAATCTTACCAGAGATTGAGCGATAGAAATGACTTTCGGGGGAAGTTGTAAGTGCCCGTGATGCTTTGGTGATTTGCTCTCATTTGGTAATTATTGGAATATATATATAATCTCACCCTCAAAGTGGCTATTATTAATTAACTATCAATGTTATGGCATGTATACGGCATTTACGGCCTAGACCATATGATTCGACAACTGGACCAATACGAGAAACTGGGCCAATACGGGAAAAACTGGGCCAATACGAGACAAACTGGGCCAATTTGAGTCTGAGCATGCGCAGTTGCACATTTGGTGAAAGCCCGAAGCTGTCGCTTCAGATACCGCTTCATATGACCCGTGCTATATGTTCTCCAATCTTGTTTATAATTATTATTTCAATATACATGAGATGTCTAGTGTTGTGGAAATAGAATGAAAAGAGGTTAATAAATAAAAGTGTCCTTGACTTCCGTCTCGGGCCAATACAACGGATCTCGGACCTGTAGCTGGGCCAATACGGAAATACTTAAATATTGTAGCCATTATCAGCGAGTTTTAATATATTTGCTATTAGATGACATATGGGTGTGATTTTGTTTATCAACCACAATGAATTTTTATTTGTTTCCCTATAAAATATCTCACAACACTATCATTCTTCATTTTATTCTCCATGTAATAATTAAGGATGTCGACAGACGACGGACGGCGGACGAGTTTGTCGGTGTGTTTGGATAATGCACCATGGAAGCTTCTTAATTAATGTTAATTAACAATGCAGACAGCGCCTGCAGTAATTGATAAGATTTATATCATAGACAGTTATACGGTTTATCGGAAGTGGTAGTAAATTGTTCATAGTTATCTTCGTTATTCAATTATGTGCAGTGCAGTAAAATTCTACGTTTTAGACTAATATTCATACCAATTTGTCCGAAGCCCTTATTCACATATATATATGAAAAAAACTTCATTTCAGTATTTTTTAAAATAATTAATATTGTTAACCAAGTGCATGTCATGTTTTTGATAGCGAGCGAGAGAGCGAGAGAGAGAGAGAGAGAGAGAGAGAGAGAGAGAGAGAGAGAGAGAGAGAGAGAGAGAGAGAGAGAGAGAGAGAGAGAGAGAGAGAGAGAGAGAGAGAGAGAGAGAGAGAGAGAAGTATTTGAACAATTTTGAAGCGTTCAACCGAAATAAAACCCAAGATGTGAGAGACAAACTTATTTTCTTCAATGTTAAAACATAGACTATTTGACAACCTACAGCAAACTTGGATTGAAAATATAAATAACCTATCAGACTCTTATTCATATAAACAATATAAATCCTTACTGACTGTTGAATGTTATCTCAATTCTTCACTTCCATCTCACTTTCAAATGATTTAATCACGCTTCCGACATAGTAACTTTAAAATTGCCATCAGCACTGGAAGACACTAAGCTACACCATATGAAGAAAGACTCTGCCCTCTCTGTTTATAATAAAAACAAGCAATTTATTGAAAATGAATATCATGTTCTTTTAATATGTGAATCCTACAGTTTGTTCCGTAATACACTAATTGGTAAATACATTAAATCTAACTGTCAACATAATTTTATTTCCCTTATGTCGTCTCAAAATTATGATGTGTTACATAAAGTTTCAATATTTTAATTTAAAGCCCATCAAATAATGCACAAAAATATATAATATGTTTGTATATCCTGCGTTTAAATTATGTAAATAAGCAAAATGCGCAGCATTGTTACCCTGAATTTTCTTTATTTTTGTCCAAAGGCCTTATACTGAATAAATCTGTCTGTCTGTCTGTCTGTCTGTCTGGCTAAAAAGGCAAACATTATGTGTTTTGATCGCTCAATCAACGTTTGAGAATACATGTGAAGTCAGAAATTATTTGTTTTGATGTCATGGCAACATGCCTATGTATACGTGATCATAAGTCATTTTACGAATGCTTCAATCTGTATCTTCCTTCGATGTCTGAATGTTAGAGAGGTACTTGACAAAGGTGTCTTCGTCAGAGAAAGGTCCGAGGGATGTTGTAATGACGCAAGACTTACATTTGTGATATATTGCCATGACTCATGATTCATGTATAGGCCTATAAATGAATCACTGGTCATTTTATGAATTCACCAATCTGTATCTTTCATCAATGAAAGAGAGTCAGAGAGTTAATTAATAAAAATTTGCATTTTTCAGATATAATTCTGAAGTATGTTGTAATGACGCAAGGCTTAGATAACTTATTATGTTGCCATGAAACGTATTCGAGGACATGTCTACATCATTGAAAAAAAAGTTTTATATACATTTCTTACATTAAATGACTGGAACATTTCAACTAAACGTTACATTGGAAGGTAATAGTAAATAGCCCTTTCGCATTGGAGATCAGCTTATTATAGAAAAATCCTTATTACTATATCATATCATGTCGTTATAGTTAACAAACTGTTGGTAAACAGTAGATGAAATATATACTATATATACCTACGTTTTATTAATCATAACGACTTCCTGATGGATTACATTGAGATGGATCTATATATAAATATTCACGTACACCGACACAATATATTACTATACATACTTGCATCTAAATTTGCTAACATGAGTATCGTCTTTGATCTGTGTCAATACTTCATTCAATGCAAGCAAAGTGAATAATGTTTTTATGCTAAGGCTGCATAAAAAATAATTAAATGTTTCTTGGACACATTTTTTTTCAAAAGTGACGAGGGCGGTAGGACTTTATTTTTATTTTTTGTTGGAAAAAATAATGATGCGGGAGGAGTACATTTTATTTTTCATAAAAATATAGCCTGAAAGTGGTAGAAGTATACACAATGGAAGCACATCCGTTCCTGCAGACCCATTTATATGTTGGACAAATGATTTTTTTGGGGGTTACCAAAAGAGATGAAGCACATTCTTAATTTATTTTTTCAAATGACAATAAAAAGTTGTCACAAATAAAAAAAATAAATAAAAGTGATGCGCCGACGCCCGAGAAACATTTTTAAAAAATATTTAGCCTAAGCAGTTGTATCTGTTCTATTTCCTGATACCTAAAATTGATTTTTGTTTGATTTGTGATTGCCATCATACGACAGGAAAATTCAAGAGCTCGTAAAATCTTTTCAAGAGTTCCAAGGTCGTTCAGATTGTGGTCTTTTTGCATTGTATAAACATCATTATTGTCTTAATACAAATGCCATTTTTGCATTTTCATTGTTGTAATATCGAAATGAAAAAAGAATGCTGTTAAACCATTCAGCTGTCCATGGTATCAATCTTATCGATTAATGCATGCGCTGTCTGCATCGTTAATTAACATTTGAATGCGCGATAGGAGATCAACCAGAGGATTACTGAATGAACTATATATATAAGATAATACACAACCTTCCATTTAATACAAGTTTTATTAAACGAGTTATTGATTTTGTATTAATCTCTCTCTCTCTCAATTCACAATTTACAGCCAAACACTCTTAGAACATTTATTTAAATAGTAAAAGAAATATATTCTTTCATTCAAAACAATTCGTATGATATGCAATGAGTCAACGAATATTGTTTTATTTCGATAACACCCCAAAGCAAACAAGGCCCTCATTGGCTAACAAAAACAGCATTTCTCGACGAGTTTATTTCTAGATTTATAAACAACATATAAATAGTATACACAATAGTAAGAACTGCATCGAGACAATGGTGTGATTATAAACAAAAACAACTATAAAGGTACAAATAGATAACCAAAATACATAATTCATAATAGAAACGCACATTGAAAATAGTGAGTTCCTTATAAGAATATGTTTATTTACAACAGCAATAAGTTTGTACAATATATGATTTCAACAAGTACAATCTGCCAACAAAGACTAACGAAAAATGATAGGCAAATAGCTGTTCGATCTTCTTTCTAAACCATTATTTACTATAATCCTTGTAGCCCAGCAGATATGTGAAGTCTTATGGTAGAATTGTGCTTTTGATGATACAAGCATGACATTTTGCACACAATTAGGGCATACCCTTATAGTGAAATTTGGATAAAGGGACATTCCAGATTCCTCCTACGGATAAAATGGCGGCTACGAGTTACACATTTTATCTACTAGTTCAGCTCCGCCATGTGTGCCGGCAGTGAAACACAATGTGGTGAGCATATGATTAATTGTTATACACATGCTATGTAATAACTGCATTCTAGGCTCAACTTAGTTTAAAAATAAACGAAAACGAAAAAAAATATTCTTTTAAATCAGTATTGGCCTCACCTACTTTATTCATCACATTGCTTCACTACCAGTTGACCAGTGTTATTTATAGAGCAATAATTAAAACACATGACCATTGACCATGACCTCCCCCAAAGTGCTGTGTCATAATTTTGAAGAAACACGCGTTTGTTGAAAGAACAAAATCAGAGGGTATAGGTTGGGTAAACCATGGCCCACAGGCATTATAGAAAGAGTGCCCGATTCTTGCAGGAAATGTCAATAAGCCAAAGGTCAAAGGGCATTTCCCAAGGGAGGAGTGCATACTTTTAAATAATGCCAAAGGGTCATGTTTTATCCTACTTATAAACCGACAGAAACAGCAGATCAATTAGAATTTAATCAAAAATTAACTGGGAACACGGTAATACTTAACTCTGTCTAGATGTTTGATCCATGTGGTATAAGAGGGACTTATATGAACCCACATTGATCAGAACTACCACCATGTTTAAGTGGTATGAAGCTTTCGGGTTCGAGACAACCCTTCTGCAAAACATTAGCAGAAATCTGCATTAATAGTTACTTTCAATACAGTAAGTCATCCCACACTAAAACGTTCACTTTAAACTTGACTTATCAGCGTTAATATACAGATATGTGAAGAGGCATTATTTATCAGATACTTGTCGGGGACAGAGTGACATTAATAAGATAATTGCCCAGTTGCATCAAATTTGAGAGAAATTACGAGAAATCGTGGCCCCAAAGAACAATAAAGTGACGTCACTGGAGGTTTAAAAGTACTGTAATGAAATAGCACCAACTATCGTTATGCATATCACCAAAATATGGCTGCAGTTTCAATCGTATTTGCTGATCCATCAACGCTACAGGAAATCGGACCTGAGCCTACTTGAGCTAACTTCATGATTTAAAGGGGCAGTAGCACGTTTCTTCGCTCAAATAAGTCGATGAAATATATTTGAAAAATAATGTCACAAATAGTAAAACACCCTTCTCTCTTCGGAAATTCAAAAAATGAGTGTTCATGGTTCAGTAAAGCCATTGGAATCGTTTGTGTAATACGAAATAATAAATTGTGTTCACATTAAAATGGCCGCCATGCAATTTTTGCTTTATACATAACACCGTTATTACCACTACGGATAATGGGTAATGTTCACCCTCTAAAGTGAATATAAATGACATAAACTATCATTGTAAATCGAAAATTTAAAAAAATAAAATTTGCAAAAAATGCTCTACAGCCCCTTTAATACTAAGATTTCTGGCTCGTTGAGTTCAAAACCGATTGGTTGCTGCACCTTTCGGCCTAAAAGTTGATATTTTATGAATCAAATCCTAGTTGTTTTTTCAAATGTCTAAGTCAATTAAAAAGCGAACTTAATAAACATGGTACAGTTAGAAATCCGATATTCTTAGAAGGATATTCCTAGATGATATTCGAGGGCAGGGAAATAGGATGTTAACACTCTGTACCATAGGGACATTACGTCAATTATATTCTAATACAATGAAACACTCAGCCTCGGTTACCCAGGATTTATATATGCTCCCTTTCTCTCCGGTATACCACCCCTGGGACACTCTATCAGGGAAATCTGTACTCAAATTACCCGCCCTTGGTCGGCTTGACGAAATCACTAACCAATGAAACGGCTCGATAGAATTCACTGAGGTTTTCAATTTCAAATCTTTCGCACTCTTACTTGAAGCATATGTCGGCAATGTTTAAAGAATTACCGAAAAGAGCTGCGTAGCAATTTGATTGGCTCTCGCCGGCCAAGGGCAGGTAATTTAAGTAAAGATTTCCCTGATAGAGTGTCCCAGGGTTGATAAAGTGGAGAGTAACGGAGATATATAAAACCCTGGGTAACCGAGGATGCGAAACACTCGGTAATAACTAGAAATATAGCCTCTTAGCGTGGCGTCAGCCAAGATTTGTAGTGAGATTGTAGTTATCTGTCTCCTTCCTTGCATCGCTCACCGCTTCCTTCCTGATCAACTCGTAGTGATTCCAGGTGGTAGTAAGTGATTATCCAGTAAATCCTGGTCAACTGGTAGTGCATCTAGATCCTGGTCAACTGGTAGTGCATCTAGATCCTGGTCAACTGGTAGTGCATCCAGATCCTGGTCAACTGGTAGTGCATCAAGATCCTGGTCAACTGGTAGTGCATCTAGATCCTGGTCAACTGGTAGTGCATCTAGATCCTGGTCAACTGGTAGTGCATCTAGATCCTGGTCAACTGGTAGTGCATCTAGATCCTGGTCAACTGGTAGTGCATCTAGATCCTGGTCAACTGGTAGTGCATCTAGATCCTGGTCAACTGGTAGTGCATCTAGATCCTGGACAACTGGTAGTGCATCCAGATCCTGGTCAACTGGTAGTGCATCTAGATCCTGGTCAACTGGTAGTGCATCTAGATCCTGGTCAACTGGTAGTGCATCTAGATCCTGGTCAACTGGTAGTGCATCTAGATCCTGGTCAACTGGTAGTGCATCTAGATCCTGGTCAACTGGTAGTGCATCTAGATCCTGGTCAACTGGTAGTGCATCTAGATCCTGGTCAACTGGTAGTGCATCTAAATCCTGGTCAACTGGTAGTGCATCTAAATCCTGGTCAACTGGTAGTGCATCCAGATCCTGGTCAACTGGTAGTGCATCTAGATCCTGGTCAACTGGTAGTGCATCTAAATCCTGGTCAACTGGTAGTGCATCTAGATCCTGGTCAACTGGTAGTGCATCTAGATCCTGGTCAACTGGTAGTGCATCTAAATCCTGGTCAACTGGTAGTGCATCTAGATCCTGGTCAACTGGTAGTGCATCTAGATCCTGGTCAACTGGTAGTGCATCTAGATCCTGGTCAACTGGTAGTGCATCTAGATCCTGGTCAACTGGTAGTGCATCTAGATCCTGGTCAACTGGTAGTGCATCTAGATGGCTGTAGGTGCAATCGGATAGGTCCTGGTCAACTCATAGTGCATCTAAATGGTTGTAGGTGCTGTCCTGTTGATCCTGGTTAACTCTCATTTTATCGTGACGGATGCTATTTGATGTGTCCTGGTCAACTCGTGGTGCATATAGATGGTTGTAGGTGTTATCTGGTTGGTCCTGGCCAACTCGTGGTGCATCTAGATGGTTGAAGGTGTTATCAGATTGGTCCTGGCCAACTCGTGGTGCATCCAGATGGTTGTAGGTGTTATCCTGTTGGTCCTGGGCAATCCGTGGTGCATCTAGATGGTTGAAGGTGTTATCAGATTGGTCCTGGTTAACTCGTGGTGCATCTAGATAGTTGTAGGTGCTGTCCTGTTGGTCTTGGTAAACTCATAGTGCATCTAGATGGTTGTAGGTGCTGTCCTGTTGATCCTGGTTAACTCTCATTTTATCGTGACGGATGCTATTTGATGTGTCCTGGTCAACTCGTGGTGCATATAGATGGTTGTAGGTGTTATCTGGTTGGTCCTGGCCAACTCGTGGTGCATCTAGATGGTTGAAGGTGTTATCAGATTGGTCCTGGCCAACGCGT
Source organism: Gibbula magus (assembly GCA_936450465.1). Lineage (NCBI taxonomy): Eukaryota > Metazoa > Mollusca > Gastropoda > Trochida > Trochidae > Gibbula > Gibbula magus. The sequence goes on from OW388300.1 coordinate 15,872,852, forward strand.
GGTGCATCCAGATGGTTGTAGGTGTTATCCTGTTGGTCCTGGGCAATCCGTGGTGCATCTAGATGGTTGAAGGTGTTATCAGATTGGTCCTGGCCAACTCGTGGTGCATCTAGATGGTTGTAGGTGTTATCCTGTTCGTCCTGGGCAACTCGTTGTGCATCGACATGGTTGTAGGTGCCATCCCATCGGTCTGTTTCAACTTTACGACCAGCGATGTCGTACTCATTCTCATCACCCATCTTCAGATGATTGTAGCAGTTATCGACCACCACTGACTTCTTGCTTTGACCTGCTCTATTGTAGGTGTCTTCATCTAAACTCGAGTTTGAATTCTTTTTGTTTTCTGGATGATTGGGATTATCTCGTTCCCCAGAGGCTTCATCAACACAGTCCACAGACGCATATAATGGCTCTGTATTTCTGTCTTGTGTACCTGAGTCTTGGGCCAGATGCTCATTACGTACGTCTGTTCTCTGTTGCTTTTGAAAGCACATCTTCTCTTTTCTGGAAAACAGTTTCAAAACCATTTGACGGGCAATTCAACATTTGTAGGTTCCTTTACAAATATGTTATTTTGATAGAAACATTTTATTGCAATACATTATATGCATGAAGAATCGTATCGTTGTTGTGACTTTTTAGTTAGCATTACTGTTACAACTATTAATATACTCGTTTTGAATGATTATTATGTTCCATTGTTGATTGTTTTGTCAACGGAATACTTGTCTCCATTTCAAAGTACTATCTCACCGTTTCAAGATAACAACAACTGTTGTAAGCAACACAGTTAGTAGAATAACTCCAACTCCAACTCCAACTCCGACTCCAACTCCAACTCCAACTCCAACTCCGACTCCGACTCTGACTCTGACTCCGACTCCGACTCCGTCTACTTCACCTTCTTCCTCAAAAACAAAAACATATTTTAAATCTCTGCATACAAAATCACTCCCTTACTTATTTAGAACTATTATGTAATAAAAAAATTAAATAAAAATACGTACATACTCTCTATCCTCGTCATTGAAACATGTTACTTGTACAGTTACTTGTGTTTGTTTCATAAAAGCCCAATATTGAAAATGAAGTGTTGTTTAAAGCGTACATTTTTCATACTCTTTATCCTGGAATGAAATTTATCAGCAACCAGCCTATCATTTTCAATTCATTCAGAGACAAGAAATATACTCACGTGCAAAATGAAATATTGATGTCGGAAAAAAAAGATGAATGTTTTTTTTTTTATTATAGACACATGTTTTGTAAAGTTCCGGCAATTTCATACATCAGAGTATGATACTTTTATTTCTGTTCAAATAGACATTGGGTGCTAAAATCACCTATTCAAGATGTGTTTTGGCCAAAATGTTCGGCATTTAAGTTAACAAATAAAAAAAATAGAAATACAATATAAGTTAAAACCTTCAGTTGAGGGTGACATCGTAATTTATCAGACCCTTGTTAGTGTTTATCCAACGAGCCGTAGCGATAAATTACGATGTCACCCGAACAAACTGAATGTTATTACGTATTTATCCTACCGCATGTCTCAAAATATCAATAAAAAAAACAAAGACAATTTTTGCCAGAAAACAGCTGATCGATCGACAAACTATGACCTTTAACTTGTGTCACGTGACATGGAAGGATTGGCTTGGATGCATGCTTTATTAATGTTGCAGAATATATAAAATTTATCACCCTCGGGAAGATTTATCAACCCGTATTATGGTGTTTTTTGATATTTGCTAATAGTCACGTGGGCCAATCAGGGATCGACATTCTTACATGATGTAGGATAATTAGTAAAACATGCCGTGAACATATATAACCTTCTAGGATTTAAATTTCTTGATGCATCATTACTGTAGGACGTCACAAAACAAGCCAAAAATCGCTTTTTGATGCTTCTATCTCGTATAGTTAAGGACATTCTAAAACGACGATTTCTTAGAACGTGTGTTTCTCAAAAATATGAGCAGAAGATATTTTAAAAAATTATAGTTAGTATATTTGGGTTCTGAAAACATGACGTAATGCTGTTTCAGTGGTTTTTTTATTGGCGGTGGATTGAAATATCTCGTGTTTTGTATGGGGATGTTTCTATTAAACATGACTTTATTATTTTATATTGGAATGAATATTAAGGGGGTGTGGCATTATTCTTTAAAAGGGTCCAATACAAAAAATATATTTGGACTCAATATTTGTACGTTGAACTAGTCATGCACGTAAAAAGTACGAGACTAACGTTTTCCTACTTATACTTATATTTTACCTAAAGTCTAAGCCTGCAAATGGTTCGGCCTGTTTCTAGCTCGAACTTCCCCCACAAGTCATAACCCACTGGCTACTTTAAAGATCATGTGAAATGCATATTTCTCAAGAATGACAGATTATTACCTCTACGTACTTTGTATATCAATTGAACATAGAATCGAGACAATATACACTTGCAATTGATTATTTTAATTTAATTCGGAGATAAAAGGCAAGTTTTGTTACTTGAATTTAATGTGGACGGTATTTTTGAGATTGTGAGAGGACAGAGAAATGTGGTCCAATTGGAAGATAGGTTAGTTGGAACATATGACTTGAGTTACATATGTTGGGGATAAGTAAATCCGTTATAAATGTTCTGAACATATACACAAACCGTTAGTGAGGTTGCCGTTGACACAGGCAGCTCGATGAAAATAACTGCACGGCTCCCAAAAAGGTGTCCACCTGTCGGGGTCACTGTACTCGAGAGCCAAACATCTTCGATTCTGGTTTCTTAAATGTCTGTGATGGTCGAAAGTACTGCCTGGTTATAAAACCACACATTTCATTACACGATACTAACATATATGACATCACATATGTCAAATGGTGTTAATTTATATTTAAACAGGATTACAGGATGCAAAACTTCATCAACAGTACATTTTCCTTCTACGATATATGCATTAAAAACATTAATTAGTGAACACTGATATTGCAATTTAGTGAAGGCAAGCCACATGTTTTGGAGTTCTGTTTTGTATATATGTATATACGTACGTATATTATATAAGCGTTAACTTGAATTAAAAGTTACGCTGTATTCAATCCATGCTTTGGTATTCAAAAGATAAATGTGAAATGTAGAGCATGCAGTGGCAGATTAATAGAGGCGCATGAACCTTTTGCTTACAAACCCCCAAAACAAAAAGCCTAATTCCCCCAGTGGACTTGTCATTTAACATACCATTAGTCCACATCCGCAGTGTCCTTCTACGTAATCCAATCCAGTAAGTTAGTCTTTTTGTCAAGAAGTTGCCTAATGCTTCCTTGTTTTTATTAGTCACTTTCATTAAAGTACAGCGTTTGTGTGCTTTCAGCCACGGGTTCCTAAAACAGCTGGTGCATATGCCAGTACTGCATCGGTTATATGTGTCATTTACTGAAAACAAAATTACAAATTTAATATGTATACCGAATGTCATTGGCAAATTAATACATTTTCTTTGCCTTTTGTTCTGTAAATTACTTTTTCATTACATTTAACCATAACCAGATTGAGATTAACAATGTGTCATCTCAAAAGTTAAGTTAACTTTAGGGTTAAGTAGATTCATGTCCTCGCACAATTGCTTACAATTACTATGCCTCGGCATTATGGTCTCGGTTCCATAGCTTCAAGGTTCTGTTAGATTACGTCATCAGGAAGATTGATGTTCCCAACAGTTTATAAGATATGGAAAGATGGCGTGGACTTTATAATTGTTTGCAATATGTTTTATTTTTTTTATAATAAACATAAATCTTACCATCAACAAAAATAATATTGTAAATTTTAACAATAAGATGAACTTACTACCACAATTCTTTCTATCACCATCAAGCGCATCTGAAACAGACAGAGGATTCAAGCGATAGCACATGACATTGCTATGATACAAGATGGATGTCATGTTTGGTAGATATCAGTTTCTAGTCATGGTTTTCATTACAATGAGTATTACAGATATAAAAGAGTCTTTACTAATGAGCAGGAGAAATGCGATGTTGTAAATATTTCTGCAAATGTATATTTTCATAACATAATTTTCTAACATCATACATGACTGACAGTGTCTCCTTGAAATAATCTAAAAGGTTACTCAGACATGAGTTAATCAACGTCACAAATTAATATGGAGTAATATAGAACCTGGATCTGAACATAATGAATAACTCCGGGAACTGCATCTTTTGGTATTAAACAGTGTATACCGCCGCCAATTATATGCATACACACAGTGTCTGGTTTGTCTGTCCTCGAACTCTATGTCTGAAATGAGAAAACAAATATAGCTTTTCATATGGAAAATTCAGCGTCTTGGTATTCATCAACTATGATCATATTGTATTGCTATCTGTATTTACTAATATGGTGAATATGATTATTAATGTATTTGTCTAACTAACTAACTAAACAGTAATATTTTACAATTGAATAGCAACAGATTGAAAATGTATTAACAGCTTGTACACATATTTACCAGTTTTGTAAACTGATATCCCTTCCGAGTCGCCGCATTTTTCTCCTAAATGTCCAGGGCATTGGCTTTCAATTTCTCTTGAGGAAGATATTGATATTTGAGAGTTGTGCAGACAGTAACATCGGGTTCCCTTAAAAACAATGTTTCATTATATTACAATAAGTTGATTTCATTTAAGAAATCATAATAATAATTAGTAATGATGGTAATAAATAGTTATGTCATTACAGAATAATGAAACACGGGAATGTAGATATTGACTTACACTCAGTCCAATGTAAGTATCACGTCGACAGTGTCTGTAACATTGTTCTACACAGTTTCCAGGGATATCAGCTATAGGAGAGATCAATCCATTATTAGCCATGTAGCCAATGTGTAAAAATGCTGTGCTGTTATCTGAAATTCCAGGAAAGAATAGATGAATTTGATAGTATGTTTCCACAGTTGAATAAACACATCTCTGTAAGAGTTCCAATCATTATGTTATTACTAGAACCAATCTTAGATTTAATTATTCGTTGCCACGATCTACTCAACTTACAGTCATGTACAGTGAAAACTTTATTTCTATTTAATATGCACTTTTGTCATTTTAATTCTAGGATAATTTTATTTCAGCTGAGAGAGAAATTCAAAGTAATGATGCAATATCTTTTCACCTGTCCACCTCCACTCTGAAGTCTCGAAGCCACCAACCCAATACCTAGTTCCATGTCGGGGATTAGCAACAGGAGGAGGTTGACCAACGGTTGGTATGTAGAGATCCATGTTGTACTCTGACTTGCAGTAATCCCTGGCTTCCAACCAACGCAGTCCTGGTGACTCACGTGGGCTTTGTGATGATGCTTAAACAAATAGTTATAAATCCCTAAAGTTCATATAATTACTAATATTCTTGTATATTCTTTTCTCAAATAACATAAATTAAAAAAATTGCAATATGGTTGAAATATGGTTGACATTTTAACAAAACATAAGACTTAAAAATGAACAATTTAAACAGTAACTCGAACTTTAATTTTCATCGTATATTGATATAATTACGTTTAACTGCAACAGGCAGTGAGGCGTTAGCTGTATGTTTCTACGGAAGGAAATTGTCAAACATTGTTTGATTACAACACTGATAACATACACTGAATCACCAAGACTAACTATACAAGTTCACTTTTGCTTGTACATACAACACAAGTGGGATTTTGTACAAGGGAACCTTGATACTAAGAACCATTCTCTTCAAACAGAAGTTACTCCCTTTAGATTTCCGATCTTAAACTCTGTTCTTTTTCGCTTGAATTGGAGAACATTAGCAAAATGCCCTAGCGGTGGAAAGCGGAATATGAAATTGTGTCTTAACCAATGAAAACTCATCTTCCAGTGGCCAAGTCGACCGAGTGACTTCAAAGATGTAGCCATTTTATTCTTAAGGATCTTGCTCATTATCATATGTCCTTCGAATATGTCTGATGTAAAGGAACAATTTGGGTATTTGTCTCTGATTCTGTCTGATAAATAGTTTTCACAAAATCAAATAGCATATTTCGAGGAAAACACATTAAACGAGAAAATGTTGGTCTTACATTTATTTTATCATTATGACGTGTCATTGGCAAATGTCACTTTTACAACGCTACCAGTGTTTAAGGTACATCCATTGTGTTGATGGGGGTTAAATAAGCCAAACGTTATAAATGGTCTTACTTTATCGAGAAGTACCAACTGTTACCGAAAAATACCATTTTGATGATACTCGACTTAGTATATTGACGATATGAAGGTAAAAGTATCGATTTCTGATCGAAAACCGCACCAATGAGTCAAACGTAATTTTGGAATCTTATTTACACCAGACAAAATAACAATAGGGGTTGAAATGTTTAATAGGTCATATTTACTACCGTGCATGTAAATAAGACGTGCACTTTCGGTTTCTGCACATGCATAATGATGTTACTCAATTTTAATTGGAAACTAGTAATTATGATATATTTGGCGATGAATATGCAAGCCGAGGGAATTTGTTTGTATTGTAAACAGCACATATGGTGTGTTGGAACGTATTAAAGCCAAATAAAATTTTATGAAACACAATGGATGTAACTTTAAGACAAGTAGAAAACGCGAAACGTTTATCCAGAGCTAACATTTTTTTTAGTAAAAAATGAGCTGTGAGAATTGAGCTGACCAACAATAACAAATCATAATTCGTTACTGTAAGGTTGTATATTCAAATAATTAAAATTAAAACACCATTACATAAGTTTATAATTTATTTACACACACAGAAGCTAATGTATCCCTCGGTAACCATGAAATGAAGCCTGGACCTATGATTTACAGCAGAAAAGTAACTAATTGATTTTTTGAGATATATCTCACCTGGTTCCAACAGAATACACAGCATCACACACAGAAGGAGATATCCAGGTTTCTTTGTGTCCTCCGCCATCTTCATAAACTAGGAAGTGTATTGTGATGTTTGCTGTATGAGTTCAACATCAACAACAAGAATTAGCTGGTGTGTAATTAAAGACACTTCTCGCTTCAATTTTACTTCCTTGATATCGTATCGTATTGGACATACCTCCTTACATAGTTATCTAAATAAATTACAACTGTTTGAGAGGCGTTCTTATTTTAGCAATGACAAGTTTCATTATAGACCAGTATATCGTTAAAAACATGTGAGAAACGTACTGTATTCACAGGGGCGTGTATTGCTTAGAAAAAGCGTTTGAAAGACATATACCCATATAGACCCTTATAGTGATAGAGTAGGGTCTATATAGATATATGTTTTTCAAACGCTGTTTCTAAGCGATACACGCCCCTGTGGCTGTATCACATTTTCCCATTAGGATATATATCGGAACGTCAGGATTTGTAAATAAAGTAGTTGATCATCTATAAATCTTCTTTTCTATCGCTTAAATTAACATATTCAGATTTCTGTCAACAGTTGTTTTTCCATAAAAGTGATTTGGATATGGATATTTTTTTCCTTGGCAGACCAAATATCAACCATCATATCATTTGCAAGTGCTTTACCGAAGTGCGAAATCGATGCCTTTTGAAATATGTTATCCAAAATAGATTAAATTGAATATGCAAACTAAATTTCGAAGAATTAAATTAATTTTGAACTTGTTGTTCATACACAAATATTTTAGTTTGCAACTATAAAAATGTAAGAAAGCAAGAGAAAGTATCATGACGTAGAAGCACTCAAACAGAATTAACCATAAGATTTAGATCACACGGTCGTTCTCTCAACCAATGAAGGTTAAAGAATACATGGGAAGACAGAAATTATCTTACGGCAACATATACAGGCATATAAATGAATCAATGGGTGTCTTCCATCAATATAATATATGCAATGTATACTACTCAAAAGACTGTAAGGCACACCCAAGTTGTATTTATCATGTGTGTCAACTTTAAATGGTTGCAGTCCAGAAGAAGACTATTTGTTTGAACTTTTGTTCCTATGCATATACATGCCTGACATGGGACTATCAATTCTTAACTTTAATTTTAAAAACAAAAATTTTTTTTTTTTGTAAAGTTGATTTTTTTCATCAATATTTTCAGAAAAATCTCTTTATCAAACTCTTCACAACCTGCAATATCACTCCCAAGGCTAAAACATCACCGAAGACAAAACTGCATCGTTTTGAACCCGAGTCATCTGACACCATGTGACTTTCATTTCTAACCCCTGGTGTGTTTTGACCTCAAAGCTCGATACAGAAATCTCGTAGATTCCAGAATTTGATTCCAATATGTCGGCAAGATAGTGTATGGTCTCTGTAATACAAATGCGCTCATATATAGAGTATGTTAAGGACTATTTCCAAATGTTCCTTAGATTCTTTTGAGTAGTATATTTGAGAGAGGTAATTGATAAACTAGTTTTGTCAGATAAAATCCGAAGTATATTGTGATTACGCAAGGCTAAGATAACTTAAGCTTATTATGTTGCCATTAAACTTCTTAGAGTACATTTCTACAGCATAGGAAAAAAGGTTTTATGAAAATATAACACTGTGCAATATTTACTCACATAATCATAACGGATGGGCGCAAATGAATGGGTGAACCATATGTTCTGAGTATTACTATGCAAATTCAATAAAATACATAAAATACATACAAATTACAAAATACAGAGTGCTTAAAATCCTTCATTATTTTATGGTTAGCCTTTCTAATATTTGACAATTATCATCGATTAAATGTTAAAATTGTAAAATGCTTTTGCTATCAATTTGAAAGGAACCGATTAAAAAGTAAACATTTAGATCAGTGTAGTGTTATCCTATTATGTTATAGCTTTTCGGAATTCAATGGTTAGTAATGGCAGTTTACTATTTCATAGTTAATTTGCTGTGGCACAAATGTCTGCATGTGCCTTAGTACATTTCTTATGTTAAAAGCCTGACATTAAAGGGGCAGTAGCACGTTTTTTCACTGAAGTAAGTCGATAAGATGTATTTGAACAATAATGTCACCAATAGTAACACACCCTACTCTCTTCGGAAAATCAAGTTAAAAAATTTTGTACGGGTTCTGTAAAACCATGAGAATCATTTTGTCATTCGAAATAATAAATTGTGTTCACAAAAAAAATTGCCGCCATGCAATTTTTGCTTTATACCCAAGACCGTTATTACCACTACGGATAATTGGTTAGTGTTATAAGATGTTTAACCCTCTAAAGTAAATATAAATGACATACAATATTATTATAAATGGGAAATTTGAAAAAATAAAATTTGCAAAATATGTGCTACTGCCCCTTTAAGGAGGAAGGTATCTAGAAACCGTCTATTCCCGTGAAGAAGAGATTTTACAAAGGCCAGTAGATTAGTAGGTCTCGATAAATAACACCTTGGATAACGTTTGACATGTGACTGCAACACTTTGTATATACCCCTTTAAAGGTTGAATGTTGTTTGTTATATGTAACAATTCTTATTTTAATGACATATTGCTAATAACCCATACGTCATGTACATGTTAGGTGATAAATGAGGTTAACGTTAGGTTCTTAAAATGTTAAAATAAAACATGTTTAATAACACAGTTGATAAAATGTGAATCTTATTCTAATTCGTGTATTAAATGCGAGTCGTTCTTTAGCGTTAGATGAGTTTAATAGTACGTTTTTGATTGAACGTAATTATTTATACTTACCTGTTGACTAGACCTACTTTGCCTTACCTCCTATAGGTAATGCTATTTCAACCTTAACACAGACGAACTTGAAGAGTGGAGAAGGGGTGCGTAAAATCTCTTATCCAAGGGCCGGTAAGTCTAGGTGGTCTTGTGAGGTCACTACCTGTTCAGACCACTCTCCGAAAGTCCCAAAAGGCAAGACAGACCAAGTGGGGAGGATGGGAGGGCCTAGAGCGTAGGTCTAGTCAACATTAAGTATAAATAATTACGTTTAAACAAAAACGTACTATTATTTAAATACCTATCTGTTGACTAGACCTACTTTGCCTAGAATCCCACCGCATGGAGGCGGGTCAGTAGATACGTGGTAGTGACGAGACCAGCGACTAGCCCTTAGTGTAAGCTAACCTACGAGTCCTCCACCCTGTGGTGCGGACAAGGCACAGCCCGGGAGATACAATCTCTACCGCTAAGCGGATCGAAGAGACAACCCTGCCACTCAACTTCCGATCAACACACTGCCCCCAACCCCAACAGGGAGGGGGGTGTTAAAGCGAAGCTAAAGAAAAAACAACAGACAAGAGAGCTAGCAATGTAAACAAGGTTTATTTACAATGAGCCTTAAAGCTCCTAAGAGGGTTGACCCCTTCTTGGTCTGGTTGGGGGGACCACCTTCGTCTGAGCGGAAGATCTGTGGACCCAGCCTAGAGATGCCTTCAAGATCCGCTGTGGAGACATCTCGTAGGTAATGTTTGGCGAAAATCTCTGATGAACGCCAAAAACACCCTGTCATGACATCCGAACCCGCGATGTTGCAGTGATAAGCCATCGTGGCTGATACTGCGCGGATCTCATGAGGGTTTGAACGCGAATGCGGAGGCAAGTCATCGGCCTTGTACGCATCCATTGTGTTGATGGGGGTTAAATAAGCCAAACGTTATAAATGGTCTTACTTTATCGAGAAGTACCAACTGTTACCGAAAAATACCATTTTGATGATACTCGACTTAGTATATTGACGATATGAAGGTAAAAGTATCGATTTCTGATCGAAAACCGCACCAATGAGTCAAACGTAATTTTGGAATCTTATTTACACCAGACAAAATAACAATAGGGGTTGAAATGTTTAATAGGTCATATTTACTACCGTGCATGTAAATAAGACGTGCACTTTCGGTTTCTGCACATGCATAATGATGTTACTCAATTTTAATTGGAAACTAGTAATTATGATATATTTGGCGATGAATATGCAAGCCGAGGGAATTTGTTTGTATTGTAAACAGCACATATGGTGTGTTGGAACGTATTAAAGCCAAATAAAATTTTATGAAACACAATGGATGTAACTTTAAGACAAGTAGAAAACGCGAAACGTTTATCCAGAGCTAACATTTTTTTTAGTAAAAAATGAGCTGTGAGAATTGAGCTGACCAACAATAACAAATCATAATTCGTTACTGTAAGGTTGTATATTCAAATAATTAAAATTAAAACACCATTACATAAGTTTATAATTTATTTACACACACAGAAGCTAATGTATCCCTCGGTAACCATGAAATGAAGCCTGGACCTATGATTTACAGCAGAAAAGTAACTAATTGATTTTTTGAGATATATCTCACCTGGTTCCAACAGAATACACAGCATCACACACAGAAGGAGATATCCAGGTTTCTTTGTGTCCTCCGCCATCTTCATAAACTAGGAAGTGTATTGTGATGTTTGCTGTATGAGTTCAACATCAACAACAAGAATTAGCTGGTGTGTAATTAAAGACACTTCTCGCTTCAATTTTACTTCCTTGATATCGTATCGTATTGGACATACCTCCTTACATAGTTATCTAAATAAATTACAACTGTTTGAGAGGCGTTCTTATTTTAGCAATGACAAGTTTCATTATAGACCAGTATATCGTTAAAAACATGTGAGAAACGTACTGTATTCACATGGGCGTGTATTGCTTAGAAAAAGCGTTTGAAAGACATATACCCATATAGACCCTTATAGTGATAGAGTAGGGTCTATATAGATATATGTTTTTCAAACGCTGTTTCTAAGCGATACACGCCCCTGTGGCTGTATCACATTTTCCCATTAGGATATATATCGGAACGTCAGGATTTGTAAATAAAGTAGTTGATCATCTATAAATCTTCTTTTCTATCGCTTAAATTAACATATTCAGATTTCTGTCAACAGTTGTTTTTCCATAAAAGTGATTTGGATATGGATATTTTTTTCCTTGGCAGACCAAATATCAACCATCATATCATTTGCAAGTGCTTTACCGAAGTGCGAAATCGATGCCTTTTGAAATATGTTATCCAAAATAGATTAAATTGAATATGCAAACTAAATTTCGAAGAATTAAATTAATTTTGAACTTGTTGTTCATACACAAATATTTTAGTTTGCAACTATAAAAATGTAAGAAAGCAAGAGAAAGTATCATGACGTAGAAGCACTCAAACAGAATTAACCATAAGATTTAGATCACACGGTCGTTCTCTCAACCAATGAAGGTTAAAGAATACATGGGAAGACAGAAATTATCTTACGGCAACATATACAGGCATATAAATGAATCAATGGGTGTCTTCCATCAATATAATATATGCAATGTATACTACTCAAAAGACTGTAAGGCACACCCAAGTTGTATTTATCATGTGTGTCAACTTTAAATGGTTGCAGTCCAGAAGAAGACTATTTGTTTGAACTTTTGTTCCTATGCATATACATGCCTGACATGGGACTATCAATTCTTAACTTTAATTTTAAAAACTAAAAATTTTTTTTTTTGTAAAGTTGATTTTTTTCATCAATATTTTCAGAAAAATCTCTTTATCAAACTCTTCACAACCTGCAATATCACTCCCAAGGCTAAAACATCACCGAAGACAAAACTGCATCGTTTTGAACCCGAGTCATCTGACACCATGTGACTTTCATTTCTAACCCCTGGTGTGTTTTGACCTCAAAGCTCGATACAGAAATCTCGTAGATTCCAGAATTTGATTCCAATATGTCGGCAAGATAGTGTATGGTCTCTGTAATACAAATGCGCTCATATATAGAGTATGTTAAGGACTATTTCCAAATGTTCCTTAGATTCTTTTGAGTAGTATATTTGAGAGAGGTAATTGATAAACTAGTTTTGTCAGATAAAATCCGAAGTATATTGTGATTACGCAAGGCTAAGATAACTTAAGCTTATTATGTTGCCATTAAACTTCTTAGAGTACATTTCTACAGCATAGGAAAAAAGGTTTTATGAAAATATAACACTGTGCAATATTTACTCACATAATCATAACGGATGGGCGCAAATGAATGGGTGAACCATATGTTCTGAGTATTACTATGCAAATTCAATAAAATACATAAAATACATACAAATTACAAAATACAGAGTGCTTAAAATCCTTCATTATTTTATGGTTAGCCTTTCTAATATTTGACAATTATCATCGATTAAATGTTAAAATTGTAAAATGCTTTTGCTATCAATTTGAAAGGAACCGATTAAAAAGTAAACATTTAGATCAGTGTAGTGTTATCCTATTATGTTATAGCTTTTCGGAATTCAATGGTTAGTAATGGCAGTTTACTATTTCATAGTTAATTTGCTGTGGCACAAATGTCTGCATGTGCCTTAGTACATTTCTTATGTTAAAAGCCTGACATTAAAGGGGCAGTAGCACGTTTTTTCACTGAAGTAAGTCGATAAGATGTATTTGAACAATAATGTCACCAATAGTAACACACCCTACTCTCTTCGGAAAATCAAGTTAAAAAATTTTGTACGGGTTCTGTAAAACCATGAGAATCATTTTGTCATTCGAAATAATAAATTGTGTTCACAAAAAAAATTGCCGCCATGCAATTTTTGCTTTATACCCAAGACCGTTATTACCACTACGGATAATTGGTTAGTGTTATAAGATGTTTAACCCTCTAAAGTAAATATAAATGACATACAATATTATTATAAATGGGAAATTTGAAAAAATAAAATTTGCAAAATATGTGCTACTGCCTCTTTAAGGAGGAAGGTATCTAGAAACCGTCTATTCCCGTGAAGAAGAGATTTTACAAAGGCCAGTAGATTAGTAGGTCTCGATAAATAACACCTTGGATAACGTTTGACATGTGACTGCAACACTTTGTATATACCCCTTTAAAGGTTGAATGTTGTTTGTTATATGTAACAATTCTTATTTTAATGACATATTGCTAATAACCCATACGTCATGTACATGTTAGGTGATAAATGAGGTTAACGTTAGGTTCTTAAAATGTTAAAATAAAACATGTTTAATAACACAGTTGATAAAATGTGAATCTTATTCTAATTCGTGTATTAAATGCGAGTCGTTCTTTAGCGTTAGATGAGTTTAATAGTACGTTTTTGATTGAACGTAATTATTTATACTTACCTGTTGACTAGACCTACTTTGCCTTACCTCCTATAGGTAATGCTATTTCAACCTTAACACAGACGAACTTGAAGAGTGGAGAAGGGGTGCGTAAAATCTCTTATCCAAGGGCCGGTAAGTCTAGGTGGTCTTGTGAGGTCACTACCTGTTCAGACCACTCTCCGAAAGTCCCAAAAGGCAAGACAGACCAAGTGGGGAGGATGGGAGGGCCTAGAGCGTAGGTCTAGTCAACATTAAGTATAAATAATTACGTTTAAACAAAAACGTACTATTATTTAAATACCTATCTGTTGACTAGACCTACTTTGCCTAGAATCCCACCGCATGGAGGCGGGTCAGTAGATACGTGGTAGTGACGAGACCAGCGACTAGCCCTTAGTGTAAGCTAACCTACGAGTCCTCCACCCTGTGGTGCGGACAAGGCACAGCCCGGGAGATACAATCTCTACCGCTAAGCGGATCGAAGAGACAACCCTGCCACTCAACTTCCGATCAACACACTGCCCCCAACCCCAACAGGGAGGGGGGTGTTAAAGCGAAGCTAAAGAAAAAACAACAGACAAGAGAGCTAGCAATGTAAACAAGGTTTATTTACAATGAGCCTTAAAGCTCCTAAGAGGGTTGACCCCTTCTTGGTCTGGTTGGGGGGACCACCTTCGTCTGAGCGAAGATCTGTGGACCCAGCCTAGAGATGCCTTCAAGATCCGCTGTGGAGACATCTCGTAGGTAATGTTTGGCGAAAACCTCTGATGAACGCCAAAAACACCCTGTCATGACATCCGAAACCGCGATGTTGCAGTGATAAGCCATCGTGGCTGATACTGCGCGGATCTCATGAGGGTTTGAACGCGAATGCGGAGGCAAGTCATCGGCCTTGTACGCATCAATGACCGCCGACCATAGATACACCCCCAACTCTCGCTTATCTAGCTCCTTGGTGCTCCTAGGCGAGTGAGGCAAGAACAGACGACGCCTGCCATCTCTAAGCCTGCGGGTACGCTGCGTGTACACCCTCAAAGCCCTCACCGGACACAGAGAGAGATCCACCTCTCCTGAGTCAGAACCCAGAGCCGGGATAGAGAACGTACGGCCAGCTTCATCAGCTGCCTGGTTCTTACAGACAAAGTCGTGAGCCAACCCAAGAGAGGCCGATCCCCCCTCCCTAACCTCAAAACGTAGAAGGTCCGCCTGCAACGCATGGATTTCCGAAATCCGCGCTGCGGAGGCCATGGCCACCAGAAAAATGACCTTGATGGTGAGAGGGAGAAGGGGTACATCGGAGAGCGGTTCATACGTATCGGAGCGAAGGTGGTTGAGCACAATGGCTAAGTCCCACTCAGGTGGACGAAGCCTGGACCTGCCGTCAACCGAACGGAAGGTTTTAATGAGGTCCTTGAGGACCGACACATCCAACCCTGGCGATCTCTTCCTGAGCACCGACAGGATAGCCGACATGTTGGTGTTGATTGAAGACGCCTTAAGATGCCTGGTGTTGCGTTGGTACACCAAGTACTCCGCGACCTGAGGAACTGAGGCCTCCGTCGGGATGAAATCCCTCTGAGCACAGAATGAGGTGAAGGCCTGCCACTGGAAATCGTAGAGTTTCCTAGTGGTCTTCCTATGAGAGGTAGCTATGGCATTGGCGACACTCTTTGAGTACCCACTGCTCCTTAGCCCTATCTTAATACAAGCCAAGCGTGAAGGGAGAACACCTAAGGGTTCTCGTGCAACCTTCCGCTTGGCCTGCTGATGAGCAGATCTCTCCGTGTCTGAATCGGAACCGGTTCCCGATGACAGAGCCGTCGGAGAGGAACGAACCACGGTCGGGCTGGCCACCAAGGAGCGACCAGAAGGAGACGAAGAACCCAAGTTGCTCCTATCTTGGCTACAACTTGGGAGAGGATGGCCGGCGGGGGAAAAGCGTAGGCGTCCATCCCCTCCCACTCTAACGCGAGCGCGTCTAAGCCCATTGCTAGTGGGTCTGGCACTGGAGAGACATAGGTTGGCAATTGGTGGTTGAGACACGTCGCGAACAGATCTATCAGAGGGGTGACGAACTGGAAACACAACCCCCTGAAGACCACAGGATTCAGTTGCCACTCCGTCTGGGGAGGGGCATCTGGTCGCGACAACGCGTCCGCCAAGATGTTCTTGGCACCTGGAATGTGGACTGCTCGAATGTCCAGGTACACCTCGTCCACCAGCTCGAGGAGCTGGAGTGACACACGTAGCAGAGACTCGGCATCGAGCGCGTGATGAACCCGCGGAACAGCTGAGTGTCTAGGATAGACCCTAGGAACTTCAGACGAGTCGCCGGAACCAAGTCCGACTTCTCTAAGTTCACTAACCACCCTAGACGACGGAAAAGGTCTATTGTGAACCTGAGCTGCGCGGACGAGATCCCAAACGGGAGCACGCACCACTGAAAGTGTCTCCCATCCAGAATGAAACGGAGGTACCTGCGATCCCGATAGTGAATCAGAAAGTGCAGGTACGCGGGACGGGGGGACTTGGGGGACTGACCCATGGATCCGCGGCCACGACCTCCCTGCTGAAAGTCCGTTTCCTCTTTCTTGGGGGAAGGTTGGCCTCTGCCCTGCCCTTGGCCCTGACGAAAATTAGTATGAGGACGCTTGGGTGTCGTTTGCCTGTGACTGACGAGGCTGTTGGTGAGGTCTTGCTGCTGAGCTTCCTGTCTCGCTCTTAAAACCTCGGGGATACGACCCACAAACAGAGATTCAGAGTGGGCAGGGGCCTGACGCAGAAAAGATTTCTGATCGGGGTTGAGACCTGACTGGTAAAGGAAATTGTCTCTACGTAGTACCGTGACACCCAATGAAATCCGAGAAGCAGATAACATGATCTGCGCCAGGTCCGCACCAACATTGATGAATGCTTTAAACAACATCGGGTCACCCGACTCCATGCCAGCCTGCTTGGCACAGGCCAGCATCGCCTGACAGGTGAACGCAACGTTGTTGCCCAAGCTTCACACTGTGCGAGCCTCTCTGTCGAGATGTGTAAGCTGCGCATCAGTAACACGATGAGGCGGGTCGGGGGCAATCAACCGAGACGAACCCTGATCTAGAGTGGGCGGAACGAGTTGAAAAGGAACCGGATACAAAGGCAGTTGCCTGTCCGGCACCACTAAGGGCGGAAGCAGAAGGTTGGGAACCGCAGCCTAGATTACCTGCTCCATATCCTCGGTGGCGTCTAGCAGAAGTCTATGCGGCGGAAGGGCGAGACGCGCGGGAGGTGCCGACGAACGAGGTCACGCCACACTGACTTGACTGAGTGGTAGCTCCGTGAAGGAGGCCACTTCCGATAGCATGGCGATTGAGTCGATCACTGGCGGATCCTCCGACGACCCCATATCCTCCGCCTCCGCTTCAATACTGATGAACGGAGGGTTCCATACGTCGACGAAGTGGACGTCCCGCTCCGGCGAGTCTGGCGAGGGATCACGCGAGGGCGACACCACTGAGACACGATGAGTATGGGTGTGAGCAGTACGCGAGGAGGCAGCGGACACAGAGGCCCTAGAGGACGTGGGACGCTAACCCTGAGACACGAGGTCCGCATTGGGTTCACCCGGTAGCGTAGTAATGTGAGTAGCGTGAGTGGGTACAGTCAGCGGAGCCAGACGAGCGTCGAGCAAAGAAGAGACCATATCCTTAACGGATGCAAGAAGGAGGTCCGGCTTGACTTTGTCAAACCTTGCCTTCTTCGTCTTATTCCTCTTGATCTTGGGCGTAGGGGGTGCGCCGACCTTGAGCCTAAGCTGAGACATACGCCTGTCTGGCTAAGGGGGGGACGAATGGCGTGTCCACGGAAGAGGACGTGAGCGCGAACGCAAAGGGGGAGAGAGCGAATCTCTCGAACCCCTAGCGGACTCGGATTCGACGGGCGATTCACGGTTTAACTCATCTGCCCGTTCCGTGAGGACAATGTCTACCGACTCCTCCGGAGACGGATGACGAATGGGAGAAAGCTCCCGACATTCAGTTGACGACGCACGTTTCTGAAGCGAAGCCCTATCAGCCACGGACTTACGAATGGCATTGACATACGTGAGGAAGTCTGACGCGGAGAGAGGGGCACACTCATCGCAACGAAAGTTGTCTTCGCAAAGGTCCTTACACTTTCTACATAATAAGTGCGGATCCTTGGAGGCAGACTTCCTCCCTCCGCAATTCGTGCAAAAAGCGGAGTACATGGCGTGACGTAGGGGAAGGTAGTGACAGTCGAGTCACTTACGCAGGAGGGCGAAGGACGAGACACTCGCACGCGTAGCGTAGACGAGGCGAATCACTAACGCGAGGCGTAGCGTAGATGAGACGAATCGCTAATGCGAGACACTTAAGTGGCGTAGCGTAAGAAACAACAACTCCCCCGATAGTTAATCGAGAGAGTTGAAACAAAGGCTCTGAACTCGAAGAGAACAAAGTCAATATCAAGTAATGGTTAGTCAAGATAAGTGACTGGCGAACCAGACACTGATTAAGTTAAACACTTGCGAGACGAGACTAATCACAAAACAAGAATATACAAACCCGAAGGCAAAAAACTAACGAAACGAATGACAGGCGAAGCAAGTCACTGGCGAGAAGATGCATGTCAAATTGAATCGAGCCTAACGCGAGCGACGAGCCTAAGGCAATAGACTGGCGAAGCGAGTGACTGGCGAAGCGAATCGCCGGCGGACGAAGCGAGTCAAGTTGATTCGACCTAAGGCGATAGACTGGCGAAGCGAGTGACTGGCGTGAGCGAGGCACTGGCGAGACGATGCGAGTCAAGTAGAATCGAGCCTAAGGCGAATGGTAGACGAAGCCAGTACCTGGCGAGGCAAATGACTGGCGAAGGGGGGTCCGCCGCGTAGCGAGTCAAGTTGATTCAACCTAAGGCGATGGACTGGCGAAGCGAGTGACTGGCGTAAGCGAGACACTGGCGGGTAGATGCGAGTCAAGTAGAATCGAGCCAAAGGCGAATGGTAGGCGAAGCCAGTACCTGGCGAGGCGAATCACTGGCGAGACGAAGCAAGTCAAGTTGATTTCAACCTAAGGCGATAGACTGGCGAAGCGAGTGACGAGTAGATGCGAGTCAAGTAGAATCAAGCCTAAGGCGAAAGGCTGGCGAAGGGGTCCGCCACGTAGTCATAGATGAGGCGATTGACTGGCGAAACGCGTAGGCAGTTGATACGAACCGAAGGCGTATGACTGGCGAACACGAATGACAAGCGAAGCAAGTCACAGGCGTATGACGAAGAGAGTCAACAACCAACAGTCGAAGAAAAGCTCACAAAAGCGTAGGCTTAAGTGAACAAAGGGACTGGCGGAGGGTATGCCTTACAAGGCAGTCAATGAAGACAGGTGAAAGAAACACAAAAGACACGAGCTGCACGTGCAAAGCAAGCAGCCACCTCGTCAGGCAACCCACAGCTAGCACATGTCAACAAGGCCCTTTGTACCCCAACACCTACTAAAACAGATTGTTAAACAATCTGCTAACGACGAATTGTAGATATAGCAGTTGAAAATATCCCTTAAATGAGTAAGAGATGCTAGCAAGTTAGCAACAAAGTCGCTAAAAATACCCAGTCTCAGAACAAAACAAACACGTCTGTCTTGCTCTGCAACTGATAGGAGAGTGATCTGAACAGGTAGTGACGTCACAAGACCACCTAGACTTACCGGCCCTTGGATAAGGGATTTTACGCACCCCTTCTCCACTCTTCAAGTTCGTCTGTGTTAAGGTTGAAATAGCATTACCTATAGGAGGTAAGGCAAAGTAGGTCTAGTCAACAGAATGGTATTTTTTTTATTGCATTTTGAAATTAAACGAAATGGTAAGCTGTAAGATCGTAAGTGTTAGTTCTGCCATGGTCAGATGGTGTGGCTTTCCGGGACAGGAGCAGGTAGACTCAGCGGTGAGCGCTCAGTTTCGATGCTGTGTGGAATGAGTCTAGTTGGTTCAATAGTTGTCATTAATGAAACATAAAGTGGAGGTTTTTTAAGCATCTTGAATAAAATAATAGTAATGTTATGATGTTTTTGATAGAATATGGGTTCCTTCACATTTTATGCTAATCATTTTGAATTATCTACGATATGGAAATGGACACAGCATTGGGAAATATGTTGTAAGATTTAGAAATAAATCTTCCAGTTACATCCAGTATTTTGACTGATTTAATTATATGTATACAAGTGTAATAGTGAGATACTTTGCTCATACAAAGTTTCTGAGGAATTACTTCGTATGTGAGCCAGGAGAAGAAATGACAATGGAGATGAAGGTTGATGTCGATGATGTTTTATTCTTTATATCTGTCCAACTGCTGCCTGCCAGGTAAGATCACACGCTGATATGGCGATTATCGTAAGTGTTGGTTCTGCCATGGTCAGATGGTGTGGCTTTCCGGGACAGGAGCAGGTGGACTCGATGGTGAACTTACAGTTTCGATTTTGTATGTTTTAAAATTAAGTCTTACAGTATACACTGAACGCCAAAAGAAACGTTATCCCTCCTTGAATTTTATATCATAAAAAGTTAAGGGTGCAGTGAAACTTGGTTTGTTGTGTTTTAACATCCAATAAGTTTAGCATTTTGTGGTAAAATTACAGACTTGAGAATGTACTGACAATTATGTTATCAACGTAGTTGCATTGGTGGGGCCAATTGTGCTATTTAACTAGAACTTTCAAACTGTTTATAAGCCAATGAAGAAACACATTACAAAATATATTTCTTATGACTACACGTGGTTCACGTGAGGAAAGTCAAATAGGACATTCAATGAATGGTTCAAAGGAGCTTTCAACCAAACTACAAATATAATTCTCATTTTAATGTTTATTTTGAAACAAATACTACATAGGAAAACTGTATGTGATAGCAGTGTCATACTTGCGCAATGATACAGTGATAAACTAGTTCTGAAAGTTATTTTGTGTAAACCTCATAGTATGATGGTTATCCTTTTCAACTGTCAATCTCGTGTTATATATGTTAAATCCAATCAGCAGAGAGCATAGCATATATATCAAAGTCTGAATTTATAACTGTTTTCATCAGTCAGAATGTTTAGTATATCAATGTTATTGATTTCGGAATACGTTATATTTAACACAGAATCTACTACGTACTTCAGTAAAGGACATGCACAGCTTGAATCAGCTTGAATCAAAGTCCAACTTGTTTCTATGGAAAATAAATTTTATTTTAAAAACATAAATTTGTTACTGTCAAACTATAGAGAAGATAATAATATGTGTAGATGATTAACGTTTTTATTTAACAATAACGTCGTTTTGATATATATCCCTATTGGTAAATATGGTAATATGGCATATGCGTGAAAATAGTATAATGATGTATAACTATCGACGTCATTGTTGAATAAAGAACTTGATAATTTTCCATATGTATCCTTGTCCTCTCTATAACACTTGTCTCTCAAATATATTTAAATAACTGTGTATGTGTGTAGGGACGATACTGTATTAAGGAAGTAAAACTTTAACGAGAACGTGTTTATCAATAGAATCACTTATATGGTATATACCAGCTAGTTGATATTGAGGTTATACAGCACACCTCACAATACACTTCCTAGTTTGTGAACATGGCGGAGGACACAAAGAAACCTAGGTATCTCGTTTTGTGTGTGATGCTGTGTATTCTGTTGGAACCAGGTGAGATACATGTACCTCTAAAACAATCAATTAAGTTTTTTTCTCCTGAAGATCAAAGGGCTAAAATGAATGAGATGTAGGCATAATGAGAGGATGAATCACAAACCATTTAATTGTAAATGTTATGTTTCTTTAACCATTCAACTATAATCTCCCACAGTATCGAACTGTGACTTATTATTGTTATTCTAAAAACTGGCTCCGTAGGACAGACATCCTCTGTATAGAGAATTATACTTTTATATATTGTAGATTGGGTAACTCTTTTGGGCCGAGACCTGAAAACCTTTTTTCAGCTTCTGTATTATGAAAAGCCCTAGAAAGTTGAAATACGTGTACTCTTTAGCAAATGGTGATTTCAAACTGTATATTTGGTGTTCCAATTTAAAGTGCTACGCCCTTGGCTGATTAAGTATATAAATAGTAGATTTGATGGCCTTTCAACCTATTCTCACTGGATTCGTTTTATATCTTTTAAACCCACGGGCAAAATAAATTATAGCAGCATAATTTATTTTCCAAAAATATCAAATTAGCGTTTCCATTAGGAATTTTTATTATACAAATGCCTCACTTGAACCCAACTTTAATTGTACCCACTGAAATTGAAAAGGTATAAAAATCACCAATTAAGCAGCACTGTGGTGATGGCCACAATACATGACATCTCCAGATTGCACGGACCCTGCAGTTGTGAGCATGACATGCCCGGGCTGCTTGCATCTTGGACTGAACCAAAACTACAATAACTAGGCTCTAACAACGAAATATACAAACATCCCTATGCAATGACAAGCCACTAATCTGAAATCCAAGGGTCATCACGCCAAAGAAAGCTTACACCCCTGCACTTTATATCTGTGTAATTATTTGTCACTGTCACGTCATCAATATCATGCGTGTTTTGGAACAAGTATTCAATGCTACCAGCTCTTCTACATGATGTTATCAGGTTAACCCAGGATCATAAGACACTTCCTTTCAGAGGATAATGTCATTATCTTGCAAGGTTGTCCGACTTATCACCCTTCGAGTACTTGTTGAACCATCTGCATTGACAAATAAGGAGGTAAAATCCGCTATCGCCATGTTAACAAAACAGTTATTAAAGCACTTATTCGAGCCATCCCCAATGACGTCATATGGTGGCTAGTAAACTCTGTACATCGACTTATAAAAAGAGTTTAATCAGAGCCTAGGATGGCATATAATATACTGTTCGATTTTCAGACATGTACTTGTAAAATTGCAGCCTTCTGTTTTGTTGAAAAGCTGATTGTTTTGTAAATTGACATTTACCCCCAGTTCCATATAAAACGTTACACTGTATACACTGTACAAACATGGTCAAATGAATCGTCTGTCAAACGTTCATCACTTCATTTATCGGACTTGTTAAGAATGATAACACCAAAGAAATGTTGGTATAGTTTCATTTGCCCATGGGTTTATATAGGTCCAGTGATAGTAATGATTAAATGCTCATACAATTTCGGTGACCTGACTTTAGACTTTTATAAGTTACAGTGAAACTGTTTTCAGCTTGTGAACTTCCATGTTAAGCTTGTCATCAAACATCGACATTGTTAAAGAAGTTCAGAGTGAGTTATGAAAATAATTTAGAATTTCAACAAGCACAGCTAACAAAAAAATAACACTCATGTTATCTAAATATCATAATGCATTCTTTGTCTCCTTTTGGGTAATTACATGTTCTGTTATTTTCATTTTCTCATGGAATATACTTTTGAAATATTTTGTTCATTTGTTTCCGTTTCAAACATATGTTATTTATAAGAAAAGGATTGGGCACAAGCTATAAAACACCCTCTCCTAGGTATTTACATATGTATCATTTACATTCTTTATACAAGATAGAGGCAATAGTTAAAAGCGGAAACAGAGGAACAATAACAATAACAATAAATGTGTACAAATGTAGGTTTGAACGATTTTAATTATATTTTGTTCATTTAGATAAAATGTTATCTGTCAACTTATAAGTATCGAAGTTCTCTTTATATGAATGTCCACTTGTTTTATTTACACAAATAAATATGTATCTATTACATGTATAAGCAAACGTGCAATGTCAGTGTTTAATATTGGTGATTCAGTCTATGTTATCAATGAAGTAATCCGACAGTAGATGACAATTTCCTTCCTTAACATGCGAATAATGCCTAGTTAGTTGCCTCTAACAGTTTATGTTCAAGGTGGTGATTATATTATAACACAGAGCAAAATATAGGTTAATTTTGGCCATTTTGAATTCTGATTCAAAACTATCGTGTTTAAATGGTCAGTCGTTAAAGATCTAAAATTCATCAAACGAGGTAGCAAATTGTCAGAAGTAAAGGGTGTTTGTATGCAAGCATTGTAGACAGCAGCATATTAACTAAAGTATCCCTCAAACTTTTGAAATAAAATAACAACCATAAATTCAAAGCTGACGGATGAAAGTCTGTTTTTCCAAACCGTGAAATCATAAAATATCTTCCATAAATACACGATTGCTACAACATTGTAATAACCCTTGAAATGTTTTAACGTTTCTACTTACACATTTTCAATTGCACATTTAAATTTAGAATATCTGTATATTGGTATTGCCGAGTAAGGATTCTGCCGATAACCTGTAGTGTGATAACATATTTGTTGTTAAGACATTATTTTACAATATAGTTTGTACATGTTGTGTTTCTGTAGCAGAAAACAATTAAAACATTCATAGTTTGTAAATTCATGTTTTAAGACAAGAGAATAGAGTCAAAAGAAGATCATCTTGACCAATCAGTGTATTTGTATCCGCTGACACAACTACAATACCCTGGTCTGAGCCCAGTAACTGTCGTTTCACAGTAGGCTGGTTACTCATTGCTAAATAGCTGAGCATGTTATTTTAAAGGGACAGTAGCACGTTTTTCGCACTCAAATAAATAAGCTATTTTACGTCACATGAGGACACATGAACTCACTTTTGCTTCCATGTGGTGCAATAAAATACTAATTATCCTTTACAATATTGACAATGGTCGAAGTCACTCAAGGATATCACAAATAGCAAGATCCGCTGATGTGAAAAATGGGAAATATAGATTGTAGAAAACGGCTTAACTACGATTTCATACAGCTCTTGCATATACTTTAATCTCTTAACTGACAACAAAGATTAGATAGTTGTTACAGTAACCATAGCGATTGCCGTTTTTGGTCTTCGTTTTGTATGAAGTTTTTTTAATATTGCTGATATAGTAGTACATGTGGATTTAATGCAACTTTGCAATACCAATTCCGGTCTTTTAAAGCTATCTTTAAAACCTGAATACGTACATATTTTTCAGATAACTAATATAATACATTACCTGAGGACAGATAGTTTGGAATATAGAGAAATGTGCATTAACCGTGCATTATTTATATTTTAAAGCAATTGGCATGCAATAGTGTCTTTGAGGCCAATGGTTTATTATGATTAGGACGTCGAAGATTGTTTGTCGTTTCGACTCATCCGGGTACTGCCCCTTTTGCTCGAAAGGAAGTTCTCTCTTTGGCTGGTTGTTTACAGCCAAGACAACGGTCATTAGACTCAGGAGATTAGGGTGTGTGTCAGCTGATACAAATACACTGATGGAGCAGGATAAAAGAACCTAAATATCTGTGTCTAACTATAAGAGATTCCTATGTTTTTTGAAGCATCATCACAAAACACAGTTGAGTTGTCCCGACGAATGAGTTGGTGGAAAGCCAGGGATTACTGCAAGACAAAGTACAACATGGATCTCTACATACCAACTGTTGGTCAACCTCCTGTTGCTAAGCCCCGACATGGAACTAGGTATTGGGTTGGTGCCTTCGAGACTTCAGAGTGGAGATGGACAGGTGAATAAGATATTGTATCATCATTTTCATGTTCTCTGTTAACTGAATTAAATTATCCTAAAATTAAAAGAATTAAATAAAAACGATGTTTTCAATGTACATACAACTTTAATTGCCATTGTCAACTTTAGATTTAGGACTGTTAGTTGAGTAGATCGTGTCAATGATCCAAACAATTGAATCTAAGATTGGTTCCCGTAGCAACATATCGTTGAGAACCCGTACAGATATATTGTAATTCGACTGTAGAAAATCAATGAAATAACTATATTCTATATTTTCCTGGGATTTCAGACAACAGCACAGCATTTGTACACATTGGATACATGGCTAGGGATGAACTGATCTCTCCTATACGTGATATTCCCGGAAACTGTGTAGAACAATGTTACAGCAAATGTCAGGATCACACATACATCGGACTCAGTGTAAGTAAATATCTCAGTTGTGTGTTGTTATGTTTTCTTTTCTTATGTTTTTGCTTTGATGACATTTCCATAAAAAACATCGCTCCAACCAAATCACCGATTGTTGAGTATTTTTCATAAGCTTACGATTAACATACAAATGAATCATTGCACACATTATGTTTACTATTAAAAAGGATATTTCACATTGGGGGCGATATAGGTTCGTGTACATGAAACTGAACAGTAGATGTAGACACATGTGTTAGAACATCAGGAGGATATTCATACATAATCGTACTTTCCACTTTGTGATGGAACTACCACAACGCAATTGTGCTGCCATTGCGTTATGGTTCTACAACTTCCTGATGATCTACGCAATGGTACTACCACTACGTGATTGTATCAATACTTTACCAATTTTCAGACGTTCTTTATTTGACAGACGATTGTTTTATTCATGTAGTCACAGAGCTATGAATTTCACTGCTTCTCCACTTCAAATCTCAGCCGGAAACATATCTTAACTCTGCTATTTATAAGCGAGTTTCTTCATCTCTCCTGCCCTTAAGCTCTGCGCATGCACCTACGTGTAGATGAAAACAAATCATTTTTATGATTTCTCAAATGAAATTAATTTATTGAAACATAATTCACCATTGTTTTTTTACTTTAAGGAAACCCGATGTTACTGTCTGTTCAACACTCAAATATCAACATCTGGGACAAGAAAAATTGAAAGTCCATGCCCTGGGCATTTAGGAGAAAAATGCGGCGACTCAGAAGGGATGTCAGTTTACAAAACTGGTAGATATGAGTACACACTGTTAATCCATTTTCAATAGATTGTTATTTCATTGTTAAATATTTCTAATTAATTTCAACCTGTGTCTAAGTTAGATCAATACTTGTTATAATTGCTAAATACCACAAAAGCTGGATTTTCCATATAAACGGCTATATTTGTTCTCTCATTTCAGACATAGAGTTCGCAGACAGACAAAAGGGAAATTGTGTTGACGCACATTTTGCGATTCAAGGGAAATCTTTGGAAACCAAAGATTGCATAACCTTGCATTATTCAATATGTTCAGGTTCAGGTACCTTTTGATTTTATAACGCTAATTAACACGTGTTTAATGATCAAATGTAATCTGAATAGAAGGCACTTTGAAAGGAAAGACATTTCAACGAGACACCGTCATTTACTAACGTCACTTGTCTGATTTGATTTAATTATTAAAAGTTCTATTATGAAATATACAGTTGCATAACTTGTAACAGCATGCCTTTTTTTCTGCTTTTCACTAACGACTGGTTTAGATCTGTAACATTCGTCATAACTAGACTTTGAAAAAAGCTGATGAGTTGGTTACATACATGTGTGATACCTTCGCGTATTGCCGTAACATCATAATCGGCGCGTGACGTCATAGACGTTTTTGGTTGACGTCACAATGTGAGCCTCGCGACTGCCATAGCGGGTGACCTATTTGCAAGTAAGCGTCACTAAAAACGATTGTCTTGCAATTCAGCCCTATTTACATCATTAAGTAATAAATAAAATACTAAACTCGGTCCCGTTTGATAACATGTTTATGAAACTCGTGAATGGCATCGGTATTTAACTCGCTTTAGCTCATTAAAATACCAAACCATTCACTCGTTTCATAAACATGTTATCAAACGGGACATCGTTTAGTATTCTATATTTATTACTCAACGGTGGTGAGATCACTGATTAGAAAACAATGAGTTGGTTACACGCATGTGTGATACCACCGCGTGCTGCCACAACGTCACAATCGACGCGTGACGTCATAGTCGTTTTTGGTTGACGTCACAATATTCAAAACTGCAATAGCGGTGACCTATTTGCAAGTGCTCGTCACTAAAGACGATTTTCCTGCAAATCAGCGCTATTTACATGATTGAGTAATAAATAAATACCAAACCCTGTCCCGTTTGATAACATGTTCATGATTTGATGACTTCACATTTAACAACTTGATAAAGACAAACGGACATTTGTTGAAAATAAAAATACTGAGAATTGAAGCCATTCATAGGTACTCCAAATGGGAAAACTTCGCTATGGCCTAACAGCATATTGTTTATTAGTTTTATGATACGTTATATGTTACTATGTGAATACTCTATCAGTGTATGTGTATTATTATTACCCAAAAAAAAAATTGGGTTAAATATAGCATGTTTTCATTTCACGAAATGCCAAGAAACCAAGATGGCGGATGCTGTCAATAGATCAGTGAAAGAACTTCCCCTTTAACCACTTTGCTCAGAGAATGCTTGTAACATGGCAATGTCCTGTTTCTAAATAGAAATATAGGTTTAACTGTGTTATGGCTGGAACCTTCCGTCTGTTTCAGATGCGCCTCCTCATGTTGGAACGGAATTATGTAGTGGTAAATTCGACTTTTTGTTAAATATTACAATAGATTTAGTCAATAAAGTAAATGAGATCCATGTGCATTGTTCAAGGTTACGTTAAGCTATTTACAATTCACTCTCAAATTATTAATGTTAATATTATCTTTTAGCTCTAAAAATTCCAAGAAAGTAATTTAAGGGAACCTTAGGAGATGCAATATAGTCATTTGACAGTGGCATACCAGAAAGAAATGTTATTTTGTATTCAGATGATAACACAGCATCATATGGCCGATGCAGAACCGACATATGTAGCACTTGTTTTAAGTACACGTGGCGGGAAGCAAGTCGGAAATGTGATTTATTGAAAGTGACTACTAAAAACAAGAACTCATTGTTCAACCACTTGGAAAGAAGCCGGATTTACTGGATTGGACTGCGTAGAAGGACACTGAGGATGTGGACTAATGGTATAGTGCACGATTTGTCCGTCCTTTGAGATTTTGGAAGTGTCTTTTAAAAAACCAAAGCATGAATGGAATAAAAAAAATTGCGTAAATTTTAAATTTCATATACTTGTTAGATACAACTTGAATATGGTGGTCATTTATGAATGTTACTCCTAAACGTGCGGCCTACCTCTTTAAACATAAAATCATTATCTGTGCGAACTGCTGATCCTTGATTTTCCTGCAAGTGTAAGGATATTGTAGAAGGTAAGTGAACCTCTGGTTAAGTATTGGATTCTTTGATTTTACTTATAGATATCAATATTATAAATTTAAGATATAAAGAGCAACGGCATATGTCAGGATATTGTTGAAGGATAATATACTTCTGATGAATCTTTCGATTTTGTAATCTCATTTGATATGAATTAACAACCTTTGAGATATGTGGTTTAATACATGTTATGATGTTCTGACATTTGTGATTTTATAACAAGGGAGTAGAGTCGACCAAGGCGCGTATTATAGAGACAAGACTCGAAGGTGTTTGGCTCTGGAGTACAGTGACCCCGACAGGTGGACAACTTCTTGGGAACTGTGCAAGTATCTTCATCCAGCTGTCTGTGTCAACAGCAGCCTCATTAACAGTTTGTATACTTTTAGACATGGTAAACTTTCTATTTTGAAAAAAGTAAGCGAATTCTAAAATTCTTAGTTTCATCGTCCCATCTCATGAAGAAATTTCGCATCTCCAACAGATGTTACTCAAATTATTCATTCCCACTTACCTCTCTTACACTTGGGCAATATTTCATTCTAATTAAAGTCGTCTTAGATCTCAGATTGACCTCTTGCTTACAGGAAACATGTACACATCTAATAGACGGGGGTCTTCTCGACGGTTACAGGAACAATCTGAATGCTCAGTTCGAAACAAAGAACCTCATTTTAACTAAATGAGAAGATGACTCTTTGATTAGAAAATTCCTTCAAATTAATCCAATATGGTTGAAGTTGAAATAAATGATACAATATTAATTTGCCCACATATAAATGTATGTTTGTTATTGCTCTTCTGATACTAAATACTCGAAATTGTTGAAAATAGTTCATTATAGCGCAATTAAATTAGCAATATTTATATAGTGAATTAAGTCAGGAGCTAAAACAACTTCCTCTTGAAGTCATAACTACCGCCTATCTCGATCACTGACAAATTAAGACCTGCTGCATTAATCATATTTTGATGCTATCGTAGGAGTGCGCACTGTGACGTTCGTTTGCATAGAGCTGATTCAATTAGTTAGTGCTGGAGACTGGCAGGAGTTATCACTTCCTGGAAAATATGGAGCTAGAAGTTAGCTGAAACATTTTCTTGTCTGTGCTTAGTCCCTATTATACCTACGGCTTCAAAAAAGGTGATATTTTACAAACAACTCTTTTGAAGTTTAGCGTATTCAATTATTCTGACCTAATTTGTAGCACATGCCCCGTTGATCCACTTGGATGTCTTCCCAGTTTATTTTTGTTTCACTTCTAATTTATTCACTGTTTATGTCGGTTTATAAGTTGAATAAAACATGCCCTATTGACATTATTCAAAAGTATACCCTCCTCTATTTGCCATCTATTGGCCTTCCGTCTGTCGGCATTTCCTGCGGGAATCGGGCATATGCCTACTTTTTAATGCCCATGGGTCATGTTTTATCCTACAATTTTGGGAGTGTATTGGTATGCTTATGTCTCAAGCATGTTTAGGGTTTGTTTAATTAACATGTCCAGTGTATAAACAAATACACCGTTCATTTGTCAGGACTAAACACTGGAGGTGGAAACGGAGACGGAGACGGAGACGGAGATGGAGATGGAGATGGAGGTGGAAACGGAGACGGAGACGGAGACGGAGACGGAGATGGAGATGGAGATGGAGACGGAGACGGAGATGGAGATGGAGATGGAGATGGAGATGGAGATGGAGATGGAGATGGAGATGCAGATGCAGATGTAGATACAGAAGCCGATGCAGATATAGTTGGAGTTGGAGTCGGAATAGGAATTGTAGTTGGAGTTGCACTTGGAGTTTGGATTAGTCTACTCTCTGTATTTCTTACTGCAGTTGTTGTGGTCTTGAAAATGTAAGATACTTGTTTTGAAGTTGACATACAAATTCCGTTTATTAAGAAATAATGTGTGAATATGAATTGTAAAAAACAAAAACAACAATGGATGCTAATTATTCAAAATCGTATATTTACAGTTATAACAGTAATGATACATAATAAAACAAGCAACCTTCATGTATATAATGTGTTTCAGTTTTTTTAAACATAAGAACATACTTATAAAAAAAAACGAATGTTGTATATAATTGTCTCTATTACTTGTCAATTGGCCGCAACATTGTATTTCAGGAAAAAGCTGATGTGCTTTCAAAAGCAAGAGGAAACAGCTGTACGATTCAATGTTGAACAGAACCAGGAAGGAAGCAGTGAGCGCTTCGAGGAAGGAGGCACAGATTACTACAACTTGTAAATTTTGGGTGACGTCAAGCTGTTGTTCTCGTTATTACCGAGTGTATAGCCGTGTTTGAATTTTATTGAACTTTCGTTTATCATTTTCGTCATTTCATTTTAAAGTGTTTCTGATGATTTGTGCTAAAAAATGTGCTATATCCAGTTGAATATTTCTATTTGTTGTATTTGTATTTGTATTTGTATTCAACTTATCAACTAATTGTTTCTGCCCGTCAGGATATCACCTTGGGAAATCCTTCTACAAATATCAGATTTCTAACGGTTAGTGTAATGAATTATAAGGAAACTCATTAGTGATGAATGGATAATGAATTAATGGCCTTGGCAACGTTAATGATTCATAAGATCATTTTTGTCGCCTTTGATCCTCTGATGTTTTTTTCCCCTAAATGGAGCCAATAACAATACTGGTTTAAAAACAACATTTAAAAGAAATATTCATATTGTCAGAATAACTTGTGGATAATTTTGTATAATTCATGACAGTGACTATGTAAATATATATTTTGTTCTTTTTAATGTACATTAGGAACTAGTGTTTGTTTATAA
Organism: Gibbula magus; assembly: GCA_936450465.1. NCBI lineage: Eukaryota > Metazoa > Mollusca > Gastropoda > Trochida > Trochidae > Gibbula > Gibbula magus. The sequence goes on from OW388300.1 coordinate 15,904,904, forward strand.
TTTAAAATCATCATGTTTATTACCTATTTCTACCTTTAAAACCGTATAGAGTTGTTTTATGTTTATAATCCCATTTGTATTCTATTGACGTCCTTTTTTAAAATTGTAAATGCTATTTTATCTGCCTTTTATAATGTTAACCATAAAGTCAAAATGAGATTTTTTAAATCATGCATACAATAATAGTAATGTTATGATGTTTTTGGATAGAATATGGGTTCCTTCACATTTTATGCTAATCGTTTTGACTTATCTACAACATGGAAATTGACACAGCATTGGGAAATATGTTGTATGATTTAGAAATAAATCCTCCAGTTACATGCAGTATTTTGACTGATTTAATTATATGTATACAATTGAAATAGTGAGAAACTTTGCTCATACAGAGTTTCTGAGGAATGTCTTCGCATGGGAGCCAGGAGAGGAAATGACGATGGAGATGAAGGTTGATGTCGATGATGTTTTATTCTTTATGTCTGTCCAACTGCTGCCTGCCAGGTAAGATCACACGCTGATATGGCGATTATCGTCAGTGTTGGTTCTGCCATGGTCAGATGGTGTAGCTTTCCGGGACAGGAGCAGGTGGACTCAGCGGTGAGCGCTCAGTTTCGATGTTGTATGGAATATGTCTAGTTGGTTCAATAGTTGTCATTGATTAAACATTAAGTGGAGGTTTTAAAAGTAACGTTCAAGAAACAAGGATGTAATAAGTAGCTACGCAACGCAGGAGTATTAGTGATGACATGAAGTAGCTTAATATATTACACACGTGATGAACATACAACTAATGACATACTTATCACGTGCGTCACACGTTTGTCGTATCACGTCGACCTGTGTTGTAACATCTGACCTAAAATTCTAAAGATATGATTGGACAACCAATTACCTCTCAGTCAGGGTCAAGTTCAAAAGGAACTTCTTTTGAATTCAAAACAAACAAGTAACGTTTCATTTTCACAATTTTATATGGGACACTCGGTCTCATTAGATACGAATGATACGAAGCTCGTGACCTTCCTATGATATTTGACCTCGTTTTCGCTCGGTCCATACAGTCCTAAGGATACTCTTTTCTTCTAATTCGTATCTAATGAGACCTGATGTAGAATTCTATATAAACATAATAGTTACCAAAATCATACATGTTTTACTCATTGTGAACATATACAAGTCAATACGAATGAATTTAAAATGTCTGAATTATAGACATTAGGGAACAGATAATAAGCTATGACCCAATGACAAACCTACAATGAGGTTGTTTGTTAAAATTGATGTCATTGGTAAAATTGAATTTTTTAATTTTTGTATTTAATACATTCGATATCGGGAGGATAACATGATGTCTTCTCAGTTCCACTGATACTGACTCTTCAGCTGTGCGTCCTTATTTAGAGACAATAACCTCGATGATACCTCGATTGTCTTTGACATCAATGACTGTGTTTTGTATAGCAAATACTGTAAATCCTTGAAAACTCGACCGGTGATTATTAATTTCAAACACCGATTTGACCAATGAGCATTCAAGGCAGGGGATTATAAATTAAATTAGAATACAATTCCCTAAAAATACAATTTTCTGATCTTACAACTTTAAAACCAAAATTTTACCATTTGTAAATCTTCCAAGTTCTCCATAAACTAGTAGATTACTTGTACAATGCTTAACACTGAGGATATGTTTACAGAATCTACGATGAACTTGCTCTATACAATCACTCTGTTTCCAGCCCCATACCTCACACCCATAGTGCAATACCGGTACAACACAAGCATCAAACAACTCCAATGACGATGTTTTAACATTAATCTTATTTTGTTTCTTCTAATTTCTTTTAACAAAGTATTACAGGCATTAAGTCCCTTATCCGCCAGTAGATTAATAGCTGGTGACTAATGTCCATTAAATTTAAATGATAAACCAAGATAATTAAACTCTTTCACTTAAACCATAATAGTAAACCTGCTTTGGTAAAATGTATGACTTCTGGAAAGTGACTATTTTAGTCTTTTCTATATTCACAGAAAGCCCCCAGACATTGCAAAAATCTAACAAACTATTCAGCTGAGATTGTACACCAGAGGAAGATGTGCTCATGAGAACCATATCGTCAGCTAAGAGGATAAAAAACAGCATGAGATCATGTAAATCTAGACCAGAAGTAATATTTTCCTGTAATTTAAATTCGTGATCCTCAATAAAAAAAACGAGAACAATAATGGAAAAAGGATTTCACCCTGACGCAAACCAGTGCAATAAGAAAAGACCTCACTAATGTCATTATTATAACAGACGCTTGACTTAACATCATTATACATAGCATTAAGGATGTCGACAGACGATGGACGGCGGACGAGTTAGTCGGTGTGTTTGGATAATGCACCACGGAAGATTCTTAATTAATATGAATTAACAATGCAGACAGCGCCTGCAGTAATTGATAAGATTTATATCATAGACAGTTATACAGTTTATCGAAGCGGTAGTAAATTATTCATAGTTATCTTCGTTATTCAATTATGTGCATCATTTAACCATAAGAGAGTAATATATATATATATATATATATATATATATATATATATATATATATATATATATATATATATATATACGTCCATGTGTAATATATACTGGACACACATAACTTTGTCACGTGGGAGAAACCTTGCATCTAGGGATCAAAGTTTGTACAATCGAATAAAAATACAAGGTCCATAATAATAACAATGAATTTGAATTAAAGATTAACAAATTTGGATGATACATTTTAAATTTGGTGACTGGGAAATGCCTTGATATTTGATATGTTAATCTTTTCCTAATAACTTTCCTCGCCCTTGGCTTCAGCATAACCAAATATCAACTATCATATCATTTGAATGTGATTTACCAAAGTGCGAAATCAATGTCTTTCGAAATGTCTGATAACATAATGTTTTCCAAAATGACATACAGCCATTTTATTCAGTATGTACGCCGAAGGCCAAACATACAATTACATTACAAGTTTGAAACAAGCGCCCATAAAATATAACAGGTTTATGAATTTAAAATTGAAGCTCTAGTTTTACATATAGATTTAAGAAAGTGAATAACATTCATGATAATATATTTATCTTTACTGCTTAGAATGTAGATTACAATTTGTTTGTTTTGATTGTTTTCCAAAATGGAATATATTTGAAACAGAACATTTTGAAAAATGAAATTAATTTTGAACTGGTTGTTCCTACACGAGTATTTTGTTTTGCAACTATCAAACTTTTTGATAGCGAGAGAGAGAGCAGTTCTGTCAACTTCCACACAAGCTTTAAAGGTTCAAACACGATCGAACAATTTGAAAGCGTTCAAGTGAAATAAACCATGACATTTAGATCACATGACCGTATTCTCGACCAATCAACTTTTGAGGATACATATGAACTTGAAAGGCAAACATTATTTGTTTTGATCGCCCAATCAACGTTTGAGAATACATGTGAATTTCAAAGTCAGAAATTATTGTCATAGCAACATATAGAGGCGTATACATGAATCATTAGTGATTTTATAAATGCTTCAAACTGTATCTTGCCTTGATGTCTGAAAGTTAGAGGTAATAATTATTGACAAAGGTGTCTTCGTCAGAGAAAGGTCCGAGCTATGTTGTAATGACGCAAGGCTTACATTTGTGACAATTGCCATGGCTCATAATTCATGTATAGGCCTATAAACGAATCACTGGTCATTTTATGAATTCACCGATCTGTATCTTTCATCAATGTATAAATTTAGAGCTTTAATTGATCCAAATTTGATTGTCAGATATAATCCTGAGGTATGTTATACTGACGCAAGGCTAAGATAACTTATTGTGTTGCCATGAAACGTCTTAGAGAACATGTCTACATCATTGAAAAGAAAGTTTAATATACATCTGTTACATTAAATGACTGGGACATTTCAGCTAAACGTTACATTGGAACAGTAAAAGTAAATACCCCTTTCACATTGGAGGTCAGCTAATTATAGACAAATCCTTATTCTTACATCACATCATGTCGTTATCGTTAATAAAATGTTTGTAAGCAGTAGGTAAAATATATACTACACTCGAGGTGTATAATTTACCTACTCTACCTACGTTTTATTAATCATAACGACTTTCTAATGGATTACATTGAGATAGATCTATATATAAATATTCACGTACACCGACACAATTTATTCATTTCCACAATATTTAGAAAGTTATTGTTTTTATAATTTCATCGAGGTTTCTGGTTGCATCAACATGTATTTTGTGCAAACTGCAACGGGACAACATTCTGGATAGTATACCTACATCTATCTAAATTTGCTAAAATGAGTATCGTCTTTGATCTGTGTCAAGACTTCATTCAATGCAAGCAAAGTGAATAATGTTTTTATGCTAAGGCTGCATGAACAAAAAATAACTGTTTCTTGGACACATTTTTTTCAAAAGTGATGAGGGCGGTAGGACTTAATTTTTGTTGGAAAAAATAATGATGTGGGAGGAGTACATTTTATTTTTCCATAAAAATATAGCCTGAAAGTGGTAGAAGCATACAAAATGGAAGCACATCTGTTCCTGCAGACCCATATATTCGTTGGACAAATGGAATTTGGGGGGTTACGAAAAGTGATGAGGCAATTTTTTTAATTTTATCTTTCAAATGACAATAAAAAGTTGTCAAGCACACAAATAAAAGTGATGCGCCGACGCCCGAGAAACAATTTTTCTAATTAGCCTAAGCAGTTGCATTTATTCTATTTCCTGACATACGACAGGAAAATGTAAGAGCTCGTAAAATCTTTTCAACAGTTCCAAGGTCGGTCAGATTGTGACAAAATGAAAAAAAGAGTGCTTTTAAACCATTCAGCTGTCCATGGTATCAATCTTATCGATTAATGCATGAGCTGTCTGCATCGTTAATTAACATTCGAATGCGCAAAAGGTGATCAACCAGAGGATTACTGAATGAACTATTTATAGAGGATAATACACGACCTTCCATTTAATACAAGTTTTATTAAACAAGTTAATGAGTTGGTATTAAACGAGTGAAAGCGAATTACATTTGTTTAATATTGTCGTATAAATGCAGTATCTTCAATGGGCAAGTAATACCATGGAGGTGACTTCAGTGGTTAAGGTCTGTCTGTCTCTGTCTCTCTCTCTGTCTCTCTCTCTGTCTCTGTCTCTGTCTCTCTCTCTGTCTCTCTCTCTCTCTCTCTCTCTCTCTCTCTCTCTCTCTCTCTCTATAGTTAAAGAAATATATGCTAGCCTCCAGGTCCAATTTCTTCATTCGTATGACATGCAATGAGTCAACGAATATTGTTTTATTCCAATTTCACCCAAAACCAAACAAGGCCCTCATTCCCAGTCATTGGCTTACACCAACAACATAATGTTGCCATTATTTTATGCCCTCACATGCCAATAAAAACGTCATAACATCACCAATATTGTATGCCCTAATCTGTCAACAAAAACATTATTTCTTTCGAGCTTTTGCACAACGACTCAACATTTCTCGACAAGTTTATTTCTAGAATGATAAACAACATATAAATAGTATACACAATAGTAAGAACTGCATCGAGACAATAGTGTGATTATCAATAAAAACAACTATAAAGGTACAAATAGATAACCAAAATACAAATCCATAATAGAGACACACATTAAAAATATTGAGTTCCTAATAAGGAATTCCGAGACTTGCTGCCGTTCCACTAACAGATCTTAGCCCATCCTTTAACATTGGCTAAGATTGATCTTAGGGCTAAGACCGGTTAATGGAACGGCACCCAGGTCCAATAATACGAATATGTTTATTTACAATAGCAATAAGTTTTGTACAAAATATGATTTCCACATGTACAATCTGCAAACAAAGACTAACGATAAATAATTGGCAAATAGCTGTTCAAAGTTTTTTCTAAACCATTATTTACTATGATCCTTACAGCCCAGCAGATATGTGAAGAATTATGGTAGAATTGTGCCTTTGATGATACAAGCATGACATTTTGCACACAATTAGGGCATACCCTTATAGTGACATTTGGATATAGGGACATTCCAGATTCCTCCTACGGCTACGAGTTACACATTTTATCTACTAGTTCACTTCTCCCATGTGTGCCGGGTGTGAAACACAATGTGGTGAGCATATGATTAATTGTTATACACATGCTATGTAATAACTGCATTCTGGGCTCAACTGAGTTAAAACATTAACGAAAACGAAAAGAATATTCTTTTAAGTCAGTGGTTTCACCTATTTCATTCATCACATTGCCTCACTACCAGTTGACCAGTGTTATTTATAGAACAATAATTAAAACGCATGACCATTGACCATTAACTCTGACTAGATGTTTGATCCATGTGGTATAAGAGGGACTTATATGAACCCACATTGATCAGAACTACCGCCATGTTAAAGTGGGATGAAGCTTTCGGGTTCGAGACAACCTTTCTGCAAAACATTAGCAGATTGAAATGTGTATTAATAGTTACTTTCAATACAGTTAGTCATCCCACACTAAAACGTTCACTTTAAACTTGACTTATCAGCGTTTATATACAGATATGTGAAGAGGCATTATTTACCTGATAATTGTCGGGGACAGAGTGACATTAATAAGATAATTGCCCAGTTGCATCAAATTTGAAGGAAATTACGAGAAATCGTGGCCCCAAAGAACAATAAAGTGACGTCACTGGAGGTTTATAAGTACTGTTATGAACTAGCACCAACTATCGTTCTGCATATCACCCAGATAGAGCTGCAGTTTCAATCGTATTTGCTCATCCATCAACACTTCAGGCAAGTGGAACTCAGCTAACTTCATGACTTAATACTAAGCTTCCTGGCTCGTTGAGTTCAAAGCCGATTAGTTGTGGCAGTCATCATCCACATAGTTAAGGTTCAATGAATCAAATCCTAGTTGATTTTTCAAATGTAATTGTATATAACATATACAAATTATGTACAATAATTATAACTTCATGAAGGTAATAATGTTTTTATAAACATAAAGAACTATAAACGTAGAAACTGATGAAAATCATGATATTAAGGATAGAGACAATTATTGGAAAAAGTGAGTTCCCAAATGCAACTTTAAGCCATTTAAGGTTTAATCAATAAAATCTGAGTTGTTTTTTTCAAATGCATAAAAGTCAATTAAAAAGCGAACTTAATTAACATGGTACAGTAAGAAATCCGATATTTGTAAAAGGATATTCCAAGAGGGCAGGGAAACTAGGATGTTGACATTCCGCACCCAAGGATCAGTACGTCAATACTACTCTAATGCAGCGAAACACTCGGTAATTTCTAAACAAGAACAAAGTCTCTTAGCGTGGGAGATTGTAGTTATTTGTGTCCCCTTCCTTGCATTGTTCATCGTTTCCTTCCTTGGCATCCCGTTGTGCATCATAATGGTTGTAGGGTATATCCTGTTGGTCTTGGTCAAGTCGTTGTGCATCTAGATGGTTGAAGGTGATATCATGTTGATCCTGGTCAACTCGCTGTGCATCTAGAGGGTTGTAGGCGGTGTCCTGTTGGTCTTGGTCAACTCGCTGTGCATCTATATGGTTGTAGGTGATGTCCTGTTGATCCTGGTTGACTCTCATTTTATCGTGACGGATGCTATTTGATGTGTCCTGGTCAACTTGTGGTGCATCTAGATGGTTGTAGGTGCTATCCGGTTGGTCCTGGGCAACTCGTGGTGCATCTAGATGGTTGTAGGTGTTATCCGGATGGTCCTTGCCATCTCGTGGTGCATCCAGATGGTTGTAGGTGTTATCCTGTTGGTCCTGGGCAATCCGTGGTGCATCTAGATGGTTGAAGGTGTTATCAGATTGGTCCTGGCCAACTCGTGGTGCATCTAGATGGTTGTAGGTGTTATCCTGTTCGTCCTGGGCAACTCGTTGTGCATCGACATGGTTGTAGGTACCATCCCATCGGTCTGTTTCAACTTTAGGACCAGCGATGTCATACTCATTCTCATCACCCATCTTCAGATGATTGTAGCAGTTATCGACCACCACTGACTTCTTGCTTTGACCTGCTCTATTGTAGGTGTCTTCATCAAACCTCGAGTTTGAATTTTTTTTGTTTTCTGGATGATCTCGTTCCCCAGAGGCTTCATCAACACAGTCCACAGACGCATATAATGGCTCTGTATTTCTGTCTTGTGTACCTGAGTCTTGGGCCAGATGCTCATTACGTACGTCTGTTCTCTGTTGCTTTTGAAAGCACATCTGCTCTTTTCTGGAAAACAGTTTCAAAACCATTTGACGAGCAATTCAACATTTGTAGGTTCCTTTACAAATATGTTATTTTGATAGAAAAATATTTTATTGCAATACATTATATGCATGAAGAATCGTATCGTTGTTGTGCTTTTTTAGATAGCATTACTGTTACAACTATTAATATACTCGTTTTGAATGATTATTATGTTCCATTGTTGATTGTTTTGTCAACGGAATACTTGTCTCCATTTCAAAGTACTATCTCACCGTTTCAAGATAACAACAACTGTTGTAAGCAACACAGTTAGTAGAATAACTCCAACTCCAACTCCAACTCCAACTCCAACTCCAACTCCGACTCCGACTCCGACTCCGACTCCGACTCCGACTACTTCACCTTCTTCCTCAAAAACAAAAACATATTTTAAATCTCTGCATACAATATCACTCCCTTACTTATTTAGAACTATTATGTAATAAAAAAAATAAATAAAAATACGTACATACTCTCTATCCTCGTCATTGAAACATGTTACTTGTACAGTTACTTGTGTTTGTTTCATAAAAGCCCAATATTGAAAATGAAGTGTTGTTTAAAGCGTACATTTTTCATACTCTTTATCCTGGAATGAAATTTATCAGCAACCAGCCTATCATTTTCAATTCATTCAGAGACAAGAAATATACTCACGTGCAAAAGAAACATTTAAACAAAAGTATAAAATGAAATATTGATGTCGGAAAAAAAAGATGAATGGTTTTTTTTTTATTATAGACACATGTTTTGTAAAGTTCCGGCAATTTCATACATCAGAGTATGATACTTTTATTTCTGTTCAAATACACATTGGGTGCTAAAATCACCTATTCAAGATGTGTTTTGGCCAAAATGTTCGGCATTTAAGTTAACAAATAAAAAAATAGAAATACAATATAAGTTAAAACCTTTAGTTGAGGGTGACATCGTAATTTATCAGACCCTTGTTAGTGTTTATCCAACGAGCCGTAGCGATAAATTACGATGTCACCCGGACAAACTGAATGTTATTACGTATTTATCTTACCGCATGTCTCAAAATATCAATAAAAAAAACAAAGACAATTTTTGCCAGAAAACAGCTGATCGATCGACAAACTATGACCTTTAACTTGTGTCACGTGACATGGAAGGATTGGCTTGGATGCATGCTTTATTAATGTTGCAGAATATATAAAATTTATCACCCTCGGGAAGATTTATCAACCCGTATTATGGTGTTTTTTTATATTTGCTAATAGTCACGTGGGCCAATCAGGGATCGACATTCTTGAACATATATAACCTTCTAGGATTTAAATTTCTTGATGCATCATTACTGTAGGACGTCACAAAACAAGCCAAAAATCGCTTTTTGACGCTTCTATCTCGTATAGTTAAGGACATTCTAAAACGACGATTTCTTAGAACGTGTGTTTCTAAAAAATATGAGCAGATGATATTTTAAAAATTTATAGTTAGTATATTTGGGTTCTGAAAACATGACGTAATGCTGTTTCAGTCGTTTTTTTATTGGCGGTTGATTGAAATATCTCGTGTTTTGTATGGGGATGTTTCTATTAAACATGACTTTATTATTTTATATTGGAATGAATATTAAGGGGGTGTGGCATTATTCTTTAAAAGGGTCCAATACAAAAAATATATTTGGACTCAATATTTGTACGTTGAACTAGTCATACACGTAAAAAGAACGAGACTAACGTTTTCCTACTTATACTTATATTTTACCTAAAGTCTAAGCCTGCAAATGGTTCGGCCTGTTTCTAGCTCGAACTTCCCCCACAAGTCATAACCCACTGGCTACTTTAAAGATCATGTGAAATGCATATTTCTCAAGAATGACAGATTATTACCTCTACGTCCTTTGTATATCAATTGAACATAGAATCGAGACAATATACACTTGCAATTGATTATTTTAATTTAATTCGGAGATAAAAGGCAAGTTTTGTTACTTGAATTTAATGTGGACGGTATTTTTGAGATTGTGAGAGGACAGAGAAATGTGGTCCAATTGGAAGATAGGTTAGTTGGAACATATGACTTGAGTTACATATGTTGGGGATAAGTAAATCCGTTATAAATGTTCTGAACATATACACAAACCGTTAGTGAGGTTGCCGTTGACACAGGCAGCTCGATGAAAATAACTGCACGGCTCCCAAAAAGGTGTCCACCTGTCGGGGTCACTGTACTCGAGAGCCAAACATCTTCGATTCTGGTTTCTTAAATGTCTGTGATGGTCGAAAGTACTGCCTGGTTATAAAACCACACATTTCATTACACGATACTAACATATATGACATCACATATGTCAAATGGTGTTAATTTATATTTAAACAGGATTACAGGATGCAAAACTTCATCAACAGTACATTTTCCTTCTACGATATATGCATTAAAAACATTAATTAGTGAACACTGATATTGCAATTTAGTGAAGGCAAGCCACATGTTTTGGAGTTCTGTTTTGTATATATGTATATACGTACGTATATTATATAAGCGTTAACTTGAATTAAAAGTTACGCTGTATTCAATCCATGCTTTGGTATTCAAAAGATAAATGTGAAATGTAGAGCATGCAGTGGCAGATTAATAGAGGCGCATGAACCTTTTGCTTACAAACCCCCAAAACAAAAAGCCTAATTCCCCCAGTGGACTTGTCATTTAACATACCATTAGTCCACATCCGCAGTGTCCTTCTACGTAATCCAATCCAGTAAGTTAGTCTTTTTGTCAAGAAGTTGCCTAATGCTTCCTTGTTTTTATTAGTCACTTTCATTAAAGTACAGCGTTTGTGTGCTTTCAGCCACGGGTTCCTAAAACAGCTGGTGCATATGCCAGTACTGCATCGGTTATATGTATCATTTACTGAAAACAAAATTACAAATTTAATATGTATACCGAATGTCATTGGCAAATTAATACATTTTCTTTGCCTTATGTTCTGTAAATTACTTTTTCATTACATTTAACCATAACCAGATTGAGATTAACAATGTGTCATCTCAAAAGTTAAGTTAACTTTAGGGTTAAGTAGATTCATGTCCTCGCACAATTGCTTACAATTACTATGCCTCGGCATTATGGTCTCGGTTCCATAGCTTCAAGGTTCTGTTAGATTACGTCATCAGGAAGATTGATGTTCCCAACAGTTTATAAGATATGGAAAGATGGCGTGGACTTTATAATTGTTTGCAATATGTTTTATTTTTTTTATAATAAACATAAATCTTACCATCAACAAAAATAATATTGTAATTTTAACAATAAGATGAACTTACTACCACAATTCTTTCTATCACCATCAAGCGCATCTGAAACAGACAGAGGATTCAAGCGATAGCACATGACATTGCTATGATACAAGATGGATGTCATGTTTGGTAGATATCAGTTTCTAGTCATGGTTTTCATTACAATGAGTATTACAGATATAAAAGAGTCTTTACTAATGAGCAGGAGAAATGCGATGTTGTAAATATTTCTGCAAATGTATATTTTCATAACATAATTTTCTAACATCATACATGACTGACAGTGTCTCCTTGAAATAATCTAAAAGGTTACTCAGACATGAGTTAATCAACGTCACAAATTAATATGGAGTAATATAGAACCTGGATCTGAACATAATGAATAACTCCGGGAACTGCATCTTTTGGTATTAAACAATGTATACCGCCACCAATTATATGCATACACACAATGTCTGGTTTGTCTGTCCTCGAACTCTATGTCTGAAATGAGAAAACAAATATAGCTTTTCATATGGAAAATTCAGCGTCTTGGTATTCATCAACTATGATCATATTATATTGCTATCTGTATTTACTAATATGGTGAATATGATTATTAATGTATTTGTCTAACTAACTAACTAAACAGTAATATTTTACAATTGAATAGCAACAGATTGAAAATGTATTAACAGCTTGTACACATATTTACCAGTTTTGAAAACTGATATCCCTTCCGAGTCGCCGCATTTTTCTCCTAAATGTCCAGGGCATTGGCTTTCAATTTCTCTTGAGGAAGATATTGATATTTGAGAGTTGTGCAGACAGTAACATCGGGTTCCCTTAAAAACAATGTTTCATTATATTACAATAAGTTGATTTCATTTAAGAAATCATAATAATAATTAGTAATGATGGTAATAAATAGTTATGTCATTACAGAATAATGAAACACCGGAATGTAGATATTTACTTACACTCAGTCCAATGTAAGTATCACGTCGACAGTGTCTGTAACATTGTTCTACACAGTTTCCAGGAATATCAGCTATAGGAGAGATCAATCCATTATTAGCCATGTAGCCAATGTGTAAAAATGCTGTGCTGTTATCTGAAATTCCAGGAAAGAATAGATGTATTTGATAGTATTTTTCCACAGTTGAATAAACACATCTCTGTAAGAGTTCCAATCATTATGTTATTACTAGCACCAATCTTAGATTTAATTATTCGTTGCCACGATCTACTCAACTTACAGTCATGTACAGTGAAAACTTTATTTCTATTTAATATGCACTTTCGTCATTTTAATTCTAGGATAAGTTTATTTCAGTTGACAGAGAAATTCAAAGTAATGATGCAATATCTTTTCACCTGTCCACCTCCACTCTGAAGTCTCGAAGCCACCAATCCAATACTTAGTTCCATGTCGGGGATTAGCAACAGGAGGAGGTTGACCAACAGTTGGTATGTAGAGATCCATGTTGTACTCTGACTTGCAGTAATCCCTGGCTTCCAACCAACGCAGTCCTGGTGACTCACGTGGGCTTTGCGATGATGCTTAAACAAATAGTTATAAATCCCTAAAGTTCTTATAATTACTAATATTCTTGTATATTCTTTTCTCAAATAACATAAATTTACAAAATTGCAATATGGTTGAAATATGGTTGACATTTAAACAAAACATAAGACTTAAAAATGAACAATTTAAACAGTAACTCGAACTTTAATTTTCATTGTATATTGATATAATTACGTTTAACTGCAACAGGCAGTGAGGCGTTAGTTGTATGTTTCTACGGAAGGAAATTGTCAACAATTGTCGGATTACAACACTGATAACATACACTGAACAACCAAGATTAAGTATACCACTGCATGTTCGCTTGTACATACAACACAAGTATTCACACAAGTGGGATTTTACTTTAAGGGAACCTTGATACTAAGAACCAATCTCTTCCCACAGAAGTTACTCCCTTTAGATTTCCGATCCTAAACTCGAAAGAAAGCGGGAAACTGATATCGTGTCCCTGCTACTTAACCAATGAAAACTCATCTTCCAGTGGCCATGTCGACCGCGTGACTTCAAAGATCTAGGCATTTTATTCTTAAGGGTCTTGCTCATTAGCATATGTCCTTCGAATATGTCTGATGTAAAGGAACTATTTTGGGTATTTGTCTCTGATTTGGTCTTATTTATTTATAAGCTTGTTTATGATAAATAGTTTTCACAAAATCAAATAGCATATTTCGAGGAAAACACATTAAACGAGAAAATGTTGGTCTTACGTTTATTTTATCATTATGATGTGTCAATGGCAAATGTCACTTTTACAACGGCGTCGCGGATTGCACTACTAGATTCAATTGCAACCAACCCTTTCTGCCCCCGATTTCAAGCGTAAAACAACAGAGGTTAGGATCGGAAATCTGAAGGGAGTAACCTCTGTTTGAAGAGAATGCTGGTTCTTTAAAGGTAATTGGTTAAAACATATTTATTTAAAAAAAGGAACCGGATTGGTAAACAAGCAAATTTATATAAATACCGCTACCGAAAACAACATAATACAAAATATGACATGATGAATGAACAGTATAAGAATAAATACAAATAAATGATACAATCTGAAAAGGATCGCCAATAACATACAAATGATGACTATCCCACTGCTTTAAATCAAGTCTGCATGTTAAATTTATAAACGAGTGAACAGAATTTAAGAGTTCCATATTTATAATTGGGGAAGAAATGTGACTTTCAAACAAAATTGATTTATGGTTAAATCCCTTTGTATAAAAATACATACTTTGACGAATATCGCTAAAGAGAGGACATACAAGGAAATAATTAACAAAGTCTTCGTAGATATAACCACAAGAGCATGCTGGTGTTGGAGATATAAATCGTTGTAAATTTATGTGCATTAAGATCACTACATTCCAGTCGGAGACAAGAATGTATTATTTGACAAAAGCTGCTACCGGTGTTTAAGGAACATCCATTGTGTTGTTGGGGGTCAAATAAGCCAAACGTTATAAATGGTCTTACTTTATCGAGAAGTACTAACTGTTACCGAAACGTACCATTTTGATGATACTCGACTTAGTGCATTGACGAAATGAAGGTAAAAGTATCGATTTCTGATCAAAAACCGCACCAATGAGTCAAACGTAATTTTGGAATCTAATTTAAATCAGACAAAATATTTTTTTTTAGTTTATAATGTTTAATAGGTCATATAACTACAGTGCATGACATAAAGACGTGCACTTTCGGTTTCTGCACATGCATAATGATGTTACTCGATTTTAATTGGAAACTCGTAATTATGATGTTGTAATTAACATATTATTATGTTTGAACGTATGAAAGCGAAATAAATTTTTTTGAAACACAATGGATGTAACTTGAAGACAAGTAGAAAACGCGAAACGTTTATCTAGAGCTAAAAATGCATTTGTAGTAAAAAATGAGTTGTGAGAATTGAACTGCTGAGTACAATCAACAATAACAAGTCATAGTTCGTTACTGTAAGGTTGTGCATTCAAATAATTATAATTAACACACCATTACATAAGCTTATAATTTATTTATCTTTTAAACACACACGCTTATGTATCCCTCGGTAACCATGAAATGTAGCTTGGACCTATGATTTACAGCAGAAAAGAAACTAATTGATTGGTTGAGAGATATATCACCTGGTTCCAACAGAATACACAGCATCAGACACAGAAGGAGATATCCAGGTTTCTTTGTGTCCTCCGCCATGTTCACAAACTAGGAAGTGTAATGTGATGTTTGCTGTATGAGTTCAACATCAACTAGCTGGTGTGTAATTAAAGTTATTCTATAAGCAGACACATCCGTTTTAATTTTACTTCCTTAATATCGTATCGTATTGTCCATACATACTTACATACTTATCTAAATATTTTACAACTGTTTGAAGGGCATTTTTACTTTAACAATAACAACTTTTCATTATAGATCAGTATACAATTTTAAAACATGTGAGAAACTTGCTGTATTATCATATATTCCCATTAGAATCTATATCGGAATGTCGTCATTTGTAAATACAGAAGTTGATCATCTATACATCTTCTTCCCTATCGCATTACATTAACATTTATCTCATCTCGTGCCACTCACGCTACTTTAAACTTTCTACCGCAATCGATGAGATAAACATGGTATTAGTCAAGAAAAGCCAAATATCCTCTATATATTCACTATTATTGATTTCGGAACACGTTATATTTAACACAGAATCTACGTACTTCGAAAAAGGACATGCACAGTTTAGTCCAACTTGTTTCTGTGGAAAATAAATTTTATTTTAGAAATCTGAATGTGTTAATGTAAAACTGTACTGAACAGTAGAGAAGATAATAATACATGTAGATGATTAACGTGTTAATTTAACATTTGCATCGTTTTGTTTTAGATCCTTATTGGTAAATATGATAATATAGCATAAGCATGAAGACAGTATAATGATCTATACCGGACGACGTCATTGTTGAATAAAGAAGTGGATAATTTTCCATATATATCCTTGTCTTCTCATTAACACTTCTAGAATGTCTCTAAAATAGTTTAAGAAAGCTATGTATATGTGTATGGACGATACTGTATTAAGGAAGTAAAACTTTAACGAGAACGTGTTTATCAATAGAATCACTTATATGGTATACACCAGCTAGTTGATATTGAGATTATACAGCAAACATCATAATACACTTCCTAGTTTGTGAACATGGCAGACGACGCAAAGAAACCTGGATATCTCCTTCTGTGTGTGATGCTGTGTACTCTGTTGGAACCAGGTGAGATACATGTACCTCTCAAACAATCAATTAATTTTTTCTCTTCTGAAGATCAAAGGACTCATCTACCTGTCATTGTTACTCTCAGTCTGCCTTCAGGCAAAATAAAATGAATGAGATGTAGGCATAATGAGAGGATGAATAAAAAACTATTGTAAATGTTATGTTTCTTTAACCATTCAACTATCATCTCCGAAAGTTTCGAACTGTGTCTTGTTATTGTTATTCAAAAAACTAGTTTTTGATTTCAAAAGCAATTAAGCTCATAAGGCATGAAATGTCAGATAGGCTTATGGTATAAAATGGTATTCGTCCGTCTCTATATAAATGTTTCGCTTTTTCGACTTCTTTTCAAGAACCAGTGGCTCCGTGGGACAGACATCCTCTGTATAGACAATCATACTTTTATATATTTTAGATTGGGTGACTCTTTGGGGCCGAGACCTGAAAACATATTTTCAGCTTCTGTATTATGAAAATTTGAAAGTTGAAATACGTGTACTAATTCTTTAGCAAATGGTGATTACAAACTGTATATTTGATGTTCCCATTTAAAGTGCTACGCCCTTGGCTGATTAAGTATGACATCTCCAGATTACACGGACCATGCAGTTGTAAGCATGACATACTCAGGCTGCTTGCATCTTCGACTGAACCCAAACTACAATAACTAGGCTCTAACAACGAAAGATACAAACATCCCTATGCAATGACAAGCCACTAATCTGAAATCCAAGGGTCATCACGCCAAAGAAAGCTTACACCCCTGCACTTTATATCTGTGTAATTATTTGTCACTGTCACGTCATCAATATCATTGGCCTAACATCCTGCGTGTTTTGGAACACGGTATTCAATGCTACCAGCTCTTCTACATGATGTTATCAGGTTAACCAAGGATCATAAGACACTTCCTTTCAGAGGATAATGTCATTATCTTGCAAGGTTGTCCGACTTATCACCCTTCGAGCACTTGTTGAACCATCTGCATTGACAAATAAGGAGGTAAAATCCGCTATCGCCATGTCAACAAAACAGTTATTAAAGCACTTATTCGAGCCATCCCCAATCATATGGTGGCTAGTAAACTCTGTACATCGACTTGTAAAAAGGGTTTAATCAGAGCCTAGGATGGCATAGGATATACTGTTCGATTTTCAGACATGTAATTGTAAAATTGCAGCCTTCTGTTTTGTTAAAAAGCTGATTGTTTTGTAAATTGACATTTACCCCCAGTTCCATATAAAACGTTACACTGTATAAACTGTACAAACATGGTCAAATGAATCGTCTGTCAAACGTTCATCACTTCATTTATCGGACTTGTTAAGAATGATAACACCAAAGAAATGTTGGTATAGTTTCATTTGCCCATGGGTTTATATAGGTCCAGTGATGGTAATGATTAAATGCTCATACAATTTCGATGACCTGACTTTAGACTTTTATAAGTTACAGTGAAACTGTTTTCAGCTTGTGAACTTCCATGTTAAGCTTGTCATCAAACATCGACATTGTTAAAGAAGTTTAGAGTGAGTTATGAAAATAATTTAGAATTTCAACAAGCACAGCTAACAAAAAAATAACACTCATGTTATCTAAATATCATAATGCATTTTTTGTCTCCTTTTGGGTAATTATATGTTCTGTTATTTTCATTTTCTCATGGAATATTCTTTTGAAATATTTTGTTCATTTGTTTCCGTTTCAAACATATGTTATTTATAAAAAAAAGGATTGGGCACAAGTTATAAAACACCCTCTCCTAGGTATTTACATATGTATCATTTACATTCTTTATACAAGATAGAGGCAATAGTTAAAAGCGGAAACAAAGGAACAATAACAATAACAATAAATGTGTACAAATGTAGGTTTGAACGATTTTAATTATATTTTGTTCGTTTAGATAAAATGTTATCTGTCAACTTATAAGTATCGAAGTTCTCTTTATATGAATGTCCACTTGTTTTATTTACACAAATAAATATGTATCTATTACATGTATAAGCAAAAGTGCAATGTCAGTGTTTAATATTGGTGATTCAGTCTATGTTATCAATAAAGTAATCCGACAGTGGATGACAATTTCCTTCCTTAACATGCGAATAACGCCTAGTTAGTTGCCTCTAACAGTTTATGTTCAATATGGTGATTATATTATAACACAAAGCAAAATATAGGTTAATTTTGTTGTCTCGTTTCAATGGCCATTTTGAATTCTGATTCAAAGCTTGTGTTTAAATGGTCAGCCGTTAAAGATATAAAATTTAGCAAACGAGGTAGCAAATTGTCAGATGTAAAGGGTGTTTGTATGCAAGCATTGTAGATAGGCAGACTATTTACTAAAGTATAACCTCAAACTTTTGAAATAAAATAACCACCATAAATTCAAAGCGGATTGATGAAAGTCTGTTTTTCCAAACCTTGAAATCATAAAATATCTGCCATAAATACACGATTGCTACAACATTATAATAACCCTTGAAATGTTTTAATGTTTCTACTTACACATTTTCAATTGCACATTTAAATTCAGAATATCCGTATATTGGTATTGCCGAATAATGATTCTGCCGATAGTCTGTAATGTGATAACATATTTGTTGTCAAGACATTATTTTACAAGATATTTTGTGTATGTTGTGTTTCTGTAGCAGTAAACAAATAAATAAGTTATTTTACATCACATGAGAGCACATGATCTCACTTTTGCTTCCCTTCGGTGAAATAAAATACTAATTATTCTTTACAATTGACAGTGGCCAAAGTCACTCAGGGATATCACAAATAGCAAGAGTCGCTGATGTGCAAAATGGGAAATATAGACTGTAGAAAAGGGCTTAACTACGATTTCATTCAGCTCTTGCATATACTTTAATCTCTTAACTGACAACAAAGATTAGATTGTTGTTACATTAACCATATTGCAAAATTTTAAATAAATGTTATTTGATAAAAGAATAT
Source organism: Gibbula magus (assembly GCA_936450465.1). Lineage (NCBI taxonomy): Eukaryota > Metazoa > Mollusca > Gastropoda > Trochida > Trochidae > Gibbula > Gibbula magus. Next base: position 15,924,280 of record OW388300.1, read on the forward strand.
ACAAGAATGTAAGAAATACAATGATCTTTAGAGATTTATAACTATTTGTTTAAGCATCATCACAAAGCCCACTTGACTTGTCACCAGGAATGACTTGGTGGGAAGCCAGGGATTACTGCAAGTCAGAGTACAACACGGATCTCTATATACCAACTGTTGGCCAAACTCCTCCTATTTCTAATCCTCTACATGGAATTATTTATTGGGTTGGTGCCTTCGAGACTTCAGAGTGGAGATGGACAGGTGAAGAAGATATTGCATATTTACTTTAATTTTCTCTGTCAACTGAAATAAAACTATCCTAGAATTAAAATGACAAAAGTGCATATTAAATAGAGAACAAGCTTTCAATGTACGTGACTGTAAGTTGAGTAGATCATGGCAATGATTCAAATAATTAAATCTAAGATTGGTTCTAGTAGTAACATAATGATGGGAACTCAACTGTGTTAATGTGTTAATTCAACTGTGGAAAAATAATATCAAATACGTCTATTCTATCCTGGAGTTTCAGATAACAGCACAGCATTTGCATACATCGGATACACGGCTTTTTATGGATCAAGTACTCCAAGAGCTGATATTCCATGAAACTGTGTAGAACAATGTTACAGACACTGTCACCGTTTTACTTATATTGGACTCAGTGTAAGTAAATATCTACATTCCCGTGTTTCATTATTCTTTAATGACATAACTATGTATTACAATCATTACTATTTAGGTTTTCAAGACGTAAGTCATGAAGACGTATTGTTATTATCCTGTTTCTTTATTATTATTCTTTGTACTTTTTTGTCCAGAGCTTTCTGAAGTAACCACTGGGCCGATTCGCATGACATGTTCAGGGATGATAGCCTCTTACCCAACTTAGATAATGACGAGCCACTTTTTGGATTTTCGACTTCTTTCGTGAGTTATCGCCCCTTGAAGTCATAAATTTAAACCTTCATAACTCGACTACTAATCAATATATTTTCTCAAAACTTTCACCAAAATGTGCGCAATAACATTCCCCATCAAAAAAATTAATGACTTTTTTTCGGCCGTATATACGTATAGATTTTTTTCTATTTCGTAAAACTGAATTGTTGGTGAACTTTCGCGGTTTTTAGGGTACGCGTCTAAGAAAACCTTCTCGTCCTTCAAGTTTATGAGTAAAGCAACATATGTTAGCTTATTTTAAAGATAAATGAATTCTTCAGAGGGTTGTAGTTGTCGATTTTTGAATTTCATCCTTGAATTTTGATAATCCGTCATTGAACATGGTCGTTTTTAAAAAGACCGAATTTCGGCCTCATGTTTAAAGGGGCATTACTCTGTGAGACATGAATATATGTCAAAGATACTTATTGCCATCTGACCCAGATACGTTACTTAACATTTCTATAACAGATCTATATCATGTAAACGTCGATGGTTAGGCCACAATTATCGCATTTGTCAAAATGTATGACATTTCGTGATTTTGAGGACTTTAGAGGGGCATATTTTTCGAAAATGTTTCTATCTTAAACCACTAAAAATACCAACATGTTTAATAGCTTATTTTAAAGGAGAGATATCATTTTATTTTAAGAACAACAATTTTCAAGCATTCATTTGTCATACCTTACGTGTGACAAGTCAAAGAACTTTGTCATTTTTCGAAAATCGCCATTTTCAGCAAAGTTCAAAGGATTATAACTGCTTAACTAATTAAGATTATTTCATTGTATTGACACCTTCGGATACACAAATTCAAGAACAACAACTTTTCAGTTGAACCCTTTCATCCAAAAGTTGATAGTTAAGCTCCGAACATCACAAACGTTCTCAAGTGGTCAAAATTTAAGCAATTTAGAGTATTTTCTTGAATATATAATAATAACCGAGAGTGCAACATGGAGTTCAAGGTCAAGCAGAAGTCTTGAAGACCTAAGTATTGCCTTGGCAATCCTAGTTATTATTATGATTTCTTAAATCAAATCAACTAATTGTGATGTAATGACACATGTTTTTTATCCTTTAAGGAAACAAGATGTTACTGTCTGTACACCTCTCAGATATCTACATCAAGAGAAAATGAAAGCCAATGCCCTGGACATTTAGGAGAAAAATGCGGCGACTCGGAAGGGATGTCAGTTTACAAAACTGGTAGATATGCTCAGAAGTTGTCAATCCCTTTTCAACCGATTGTTATCTAATTGTTAAATATTACTATTTAATTTCAACCTGTGTCTAGATAAATGATTTCTCTCATCCAAACCATATTCTTCATTTTGATAATCTTTAAATCATTAATAAGCATATTCATCTCATCTGTTAAAACAAACAGCAATATAATATGATCATAATTGATGCTGAATTTGCCATATAAATAGCTATATTTGTTCTCACATTTCAGAAACTGAGTTTGAGGATGACCAAAAAGGACATTGTGTATATGTTACAGTAAATCTTTGAAATCCGTAAATACGTGTATTTACTGAAATTTCTAGTAAATACACGTAATTACTGTTTCACTCAGTAAATACGTGTATTTACTAAAATTTATAGGAAATACGTGTATTTACTGAAAATGGAGGCCAGTAATTACATGTAATTACTAACCATAAGTACAAACAACAGAATTATAAAAAAACACTCTCTTTAATGAAGGCACTTTGACAAAACATTACAAAACAACACAGCTTTATTTGTTACAACAGTTAAGGCTATTGTGACATCTGGAATTGCACTAGAGCTTTGATTGGAAACATTTACATCGGTTTGTCTGACATATCTTTGGGCCAGAGCAGGAGCATTTGGTGAAACCTTGACCACCAAAAGAAGCTTGTTCCGTGAGTGCAGACCTAAGTGAAATATTCATGCTGGGTAATGGCCGGGTGAGGACGTGTCGTTTTCAACTCTCGATATGGGAATTACAATCGAGCAACACAGAGCTAAAATCGGGACATTTATGCAACCAGATAAATCGAGAAGTCATCTAGCATCATTACGTGTGAGTGGACGATGTGTATCTGTAACTCTGAGGCTTGCATTGCTACTTTTCACGCTCCTTGCTGTGAACGGGTCAGTCGAGACGAACCCGGGCCCATATACTCGCCAACAAACTCTCTCCCAGCTCAACACAGGTGAACTAGAAGTCGAACGCCGGAATATGTCGTGCACTAATGAAGATCTCATGCACACATTGTTGACGATGCAGAATAGATTAGAGACTCAAATAAATTCTGTGAAAAATCAGTTTACACAACTCGACGACAAGGTGTCAACAATGGCGGCAAATGTGAGTCAGCAAATGTCAACACTACACAGCGAAAATGCAAGCTTGAGAGATCAAGTTCATCGATTAGAAGAACAAATGGAAGATTTACAGTCCAGATCTCGTCGAAATAATCTGTTATTCCATGGACTTGATGGACAACGAAACGAAACGTGGGAAGAATCCGAAAATAAAATTAGACAATATATGAAAGAACAACTCAAAATGTCAGCCGCTGATACAGTACTCATTACGAGGGCTCATAGACTATCTTCTAGCAAACCGAAATCTCCAATTATTGCGAACTTTGTACTCACAAGGGACAGGAATGAAATTCTGCGAAAGTCAAAAGAAAATAACCGACAGGAACCACAACAACAATCACAACAACGAGTACATGTGACCGAGGACCTGACGAAGCAGGTGAGGGAAGATCGACGTGCCCTGTCAACGATGTTCAACGAAGCCCGGGAAGCTGGAGAAAACCCGAAGATCAGACACAACAAACTCATCGTTGGAGAGAAAGTATATCAACGAGATCGAACAACGAATTCAGTGATATGTGTATCGGATAAATCAGTGAAAGCCATCGACGGAACATCGAGTAAAAATCTTCCGAGAGTGGGCGGGGCACCAAGCAATACACGTGGTTCAATGTTATTGTTTACACGCGGAAGTGCGAGTAGTCAAGGAAGGGAGACCACTCCAAACCCAACTGGTCCTGTGCAAACTGCTTGATGTGTTGGCCGAGGTCAAAATACACAACGATTACATATCCTTTCGTGGAATATTGAAGGTCTGTACAAATATTTATGTGATGATAATATAAAGGTATTTTTATCCAGTTATGACATTGTCGGTCTCTGTGAAACCTTTGTCAAAAAAACTAAAGATTTCACTTCATACTTAGATTCTTTCACAACTTTTAACTGTGTACGAGCTAAACGAAAGAAATTAGGTCGTTACAGTGGAGGCATAACAGTGTTTGTGAGAAATTCTCTAATTATCGATGAAAACATATTCCGAGTGTTTGAAGATTTTGAAGATACATTGGTGCTTTACATCAGATCAGTGAAGATGGGATTACCTAAAGATATTATACTGTTATTTGTATACCTCTCACCAGAAAGTTCCCCTGTGTACGTTAACAGAACAGATGATGGTATATCATTGCTTGACTCTTACTTAGAACAGATAACTAGTTTATATCCTGATGCACTGATACATCTTGCTGGAGATTTTAATGCACGAATGTCAACATTTCTTGATTATATACCAAACGACACACTTGACCATATTATTGATGACGATGTTTCATATCCCGGTGATACTTTTGATATGCCACGTAGCACAAGGGATTCTGAACTTTCTAATAACTATGGAAAGGATCTTGCGAAGTTATGCTGTACATACAATATTCATTCCCTAAACGGGCGACTATTCAATGATCAAAGGGGGGATTTCACTTGCATCACGCACAACGGGGCAAGTGTAGTGGACTACATGCTCGCCAGTACTGAACTCTTTGAACACTTCACTGATTTTGGTATACTTGAAAGAGACGAATCGATTCATTTTCCATTATATTGTTCCATAAATATTAAAACAGAGAATAACATTGACAAAAGTGATCAAGTTCAGGACGAGGAGGGAGAAGCGCTCATAAAATATGTCAAATACCCATGGGATGCGTCCAAATCGAAAACATTTCTTTGTAATTACCAAACTGAATTTTTATCAAGATGTGATGAACTGAATACATTGATTGAAATACATATTGAGGATGCGATGAATACTCTCATAAATATTTATCAAACTGCTGCGAGCTTTTTAAAATCCGAGGGCAGGGGAAAGGGACCCACAATAAAGTCACAGCCTCCTTGGTGGGACAACGAACTTGAAGACATTAAACATCATAAATATAGAGCTCTGAGAGCACACCGAGATTACGGTATGGACCTAAATCAGTACCGCTTTTACAGGAGATTGTTAAAAAAAAACTTTTCATACAAAAAACAGAAATACCACGAAAACCAGAGGAAGAAACTTGTTGACTGTAGAACTAACCCCAAACTATTTTGGAACACTGTGAAGGAAAACAGATCAGCGTCGTGCATTTCTAAAAATATATCATCTCAGCAATGGTATGAACATTTCTCGACACTATTACACACGGATGTTGATCCTTCCAATGACACCCTGAGTGAGGCTATCTGTGAAAGTGATCTTGAGATAAACAAACCATTCTCAAATGAGGAAATTAGGAAAGGATTGGTAAATCTGAAAATAAATAAGTCTCCTGGAGAAGACGGAATTGCAAGTGAGTTTCTTAAAGCAACAGAACCATATGTGACTGAAACTCTAACAAACTCTTCAATAAACTATTTCTATCAGGAACTTTTCCTTTGGAATGGGGAAAGAGCATCATATGTCCATTGTTCAAATCTAGCAGCAAAGATCTTGTTGGAAATTATAGAGGTATTTCGTTAATAAACACTGTTTGTAAAGTTTTTACATCAGTAATAAATACAAGACTTCAAACCTGGTGTGATGAAGAACAGATCATTGATGAAACTCAAGCCGGTTTCAGACCAGGCTACTCTACTGTTGACCATATTTTTACGCTTCAAGCAATGGCCCAAAAATATCTTTCTAAAAGAAATGGGCGGTTCTACTGTTTATTTATAGATTTTAGTAAAGCTTTTGATTGTATTAATCATGATATTCTGCTTGGAACGTTGAAAAAAGTTGGACTGAAAGGCAACATATTAAATATTTTAATTTCAATGTACAAGAACCTCAGTGCATGTGTGAGAACTGAAGGAGGCCTCTCAAAATATTTCAGCTGTAACATGGGTACCAGGCAAGGGTGTGTACTGAGTCCACAACTCTTCATAATCTTCATCAACGAACTCGTCTCTATGATGAACAGAGCAGGAGGAAGGGGAATATTCATCACAACGGAAATACCGGATATATATGCCTTGCTTTTCGCTGATGATGTATCATCTTTCGCCGATTCTACTGCGCAGCTACAACGAAAGATAACTGTTTTAGAGGAATTTTGTGACAAAACTGGGATGAAGCTAAACTTGAGTAAAACCAAAATAATAGTCTTTCGAAATGGTGGACCTTTACGGAGTTACGAAAAATGGTATTTCAAGGGTGATAAGATTGAAACAGTTAAGCGTTATAGATATCTTGGAATCGTTTTTTCACCAAAACTATCATGGAGTAAGGCCCAAACTACTCTTGCGGCACAAGCACAGAAGGCCATACTAGCCATATACCGATACCAGCGAAAGTTTGGAAACTTTGCACATTGTGATATGTTCAAGCTGTATGAAAGCATGGTGGTACCAATACTATGTTACGGCGCCGAGATTTGGGGAACATCATACAGCAAAATAATAGAAGCCGTTCACACATCATTCTGCAAACGTTTTCTCGGTGTGTCCAAGTCTACCCCTACGAATATGGTTCTCGGAGAGTGTGGACAAACCCATATTCAGAATGTGTATATGACAAGGGCTATTGTGTACTGGTGCCGTATCATCCATCTGCATCCATCTCGGTTACCACACCAAGCTTATCTTATGTTAAAAGACGCTGCAGATGCTGAAAGAAAGACTTGGGCAACAGACATTAAATCAATATTATATAAACTCGGTTTTGGAATTGTTTGGATACAACAAGAAACAGGCAATACTGACATCTTCATATCAACCTTCAAACAACGACTAAAGGACACTTTAACTCAAGACTGGCACTCCTCCCTCCTTTCAAGCAGCAAGTGTTCAACCTACAGACAGTTCAAATCCATGCTAAATGTAGAAACTTATCTGACCTTCGATTTGCCTTTTCGATATCGTAAAATTCTAGCCAAATTCCGGTGCTCCAACTTTCCTTTAGCAATAGAACTTGGTCGCCATAAGAAAATTCCAAAGGAAGAAAGACTGTGTAAAAGTTGTAAGAAACATAACATTTCTATAATTGAAGATGAATTCCACGTACTCCTGAAATGCCCATCTTACAATGAACTGAGGAACATGTACTTGGAAGCACAGTATATCCAGCACCCAACGATGAACATTTTAAAAGTTTTATTACAATCAACCAAAAAAACTACCTTACACAACTTAAGCAATTATCTATTAAAAGTACGGTCCGCATTGCAAAAACATATTACTTAAAGCATGCTGTATAATATATTCATGTTTGATTTTGTATTTTTGGCCGATGGCCTTATACTGTAATAAATCTGTCTGTCTGTCTGTCTGTCTGTCTGTCTGTCTGAAATATTCTTTTCACGGCAAACATCATTAATAGTTATTAGATGTTGAGGACACAGGTCAAATTGGTTTCAACAATAACCCCAAGTATGTTTCTAGGATCTCCTCTACCACGATCAACCATGTATTGGTACTGCAACGTTATCTCCAATTTGCCCACTTTTTATTTCCACCCGGCTACGTTTGATCATTCTCTCAGCTTGAACTCTCTGACTAGAACTGGCTTCCACTGGCGCTTAAGAATTTTCCTTTTGTGAGTTTCAATCTGTTCACTCATTTCATCATCATTTGATGCGTCATTTGATCCTTCAGCTAAATGTTCTGACTGACTATCTGTCAGTTCTGATTGACTATCTGTCATTTATGTCAACTTGTCCTCTTGAGGAAAATTCACTGCTGAGGATAGGTCGGACAACAACACCTTTTGTCATTGGCCTCTTACGTTTTTGTTGACACTCAACACAATATGACTTGTATACTTCAATTGTCTTAATGGTAATGTTGGCATATTTCTTCTGCAGTTCTTTCAACATTCGGTCTCGACCACCATGCCCTGTTGCAATATGAGCCCGTTTTACTATGTCATATGTTTCTTCAATTGTTGCATAATAAACCGGATTGTCATTTTTTTCGTACTTCTTTCTTATCAGTCTTTCAACATCTCCACATTGCAAAACTTCATATCTGAAACCAAAGAGTATGAATTTAGAACAATGATCAGTCTGATGATTAAGATTTTTCAAATGCGCATATGATAGATTATAATTCATAGTTTGAACTTAAAAATTCAAATGTATTGTGTCATAAAAGCAAATAAATATTACTTACTTTGACAATAAGTAGTAATCAGATCTTGACTTTTCCCGCTTTCTGCAGCTGCAAGTTTTACTTTATCCAACAGCAGGTAATATTCGTCCTTGGGGATCAAAAGGCATTTCCCATCATTGTGCCGTTTATACAATTCACTCTTGAATTTCTCTTCAAAATCAGATGTCATGACTGTTCGTAGTTAAGGCAAGACTTGTAAAGTTTTCTGTGACACAACTAAGCTTATATGCCTTGATTAATCGGTTGATAAGCTGATTAGTCAAGTGATTTTTCAACTCACCAATCAAGATATAAGCAGGTTTACTCTCATCTTTGTTACATACATTTACTAAACCTGCTCAGTAAATGTTTGAAAAAATATGCTCCTGATTTCAGTAACTACATGTATTTCCTAATAATTTTGGTAGATACGTGTATGCACTGAGTGAAACAGTAATTACGTGTATTTACTAAATTTGTTAGTAAATACATGTATTTACTGATTTCACAGATTTACTGTAACATATACGCATATAATGGGCTGCGGAATACAATGTTTAATACCAGAAGATGCAGTTCCAGGATTTATTCATTATGTTCAGATCCAGGTTCTATACTACTCCATATTAATTTGTGACGTTGATTAACTCATGTCTCATTAATCTGATTAGATTAGATTATTTCAAGGAAACAATGTCAGTCATCAACGTCGCTTATCTGAAGTTAGTAAATTATACAAGTTTTGTTATAAAAATATACATTTGCAGAAATATTTACAACATCGGATTTCTTCTGCTCATTAGTAAAGACTCTTTTAGATCTGTAACACTCATTGTAATGAAAACCTTGACTAGAAACTGATATCTACCGTTACACGCATCTTGTATCATAGCAATGTCATGTGTTATCGCTGGAATCCTCTGTCTGTTTCAGATGCGCTTGATGGTGATAGAAAGAATTGTGGTAGTAAGTTCATCTTATTGTTAAAATTTACAACATTCTTTTTGTTCATACAGTTGGTAAGATTGATGTTCATTTTGAAGGATAAAATGTATTGTAAAAACTCCAAGGCATCTTTCCATACCTTATAACATCCATCTTCCTGATGACGTAATCTAACAGCACCTTAAGCTATGGAACTGAAACCACAGTGCCGAGGCATAGTAACTGTAAGGAATAGGACGAGGACATAATGGTAGTTACACTTAAAGTTCACTAACACTTCTGCTGATATGACACATTGTTAATCTTAATCTTAATCTGTTTAGCATTAAAAGTATTCATAAAGTAAATTACAGAACATAAGGCAAAGAACATGTATTAATTTGCCAATGACATTCGGTATACATCTTATTTGTAATTTCGTTTTCAGTTAATGACACATACCACCAATGCAGAACTGGCATATGCACCAGCTGTTGGAGGAACCCGTGGTGGAAAGCACACACACGCTGTAATTTACTGAAAGTGACTAATAAAAACAAGGAGGCATTAAGCAACTTCTTGAGAAAAAGACTAAGTTACTTGATTGGATTGCGTAGAATGACACTGCGGATGTGGACTAATGGTATGTTAAATGATGAGTCCACAGGGGGAATTAGGCTTTTTGTTTTGGGGGCTGCTTTCACAGTTTGTAAGAAAAGGGTTCTAGCGCCTCTATTAATCCACCACTGCATGCTCTGCATTTCACATTTATCTTTTGAATACCAAAGCATGGATGGAATGTTTTAATTCAAGTTAACATTTATATAATTTACGTACGTATATACCTATATACGTATATACAAAACAGAACTCCAAAACATGTGGCTTGCCTTCACTAAATTGCAATATCATTCTCAGTGTTAACTAATTAATGTTTTTAATGTATATATCCTAGAAGGAAAATGTACTGTTGATGAAGTTATGCATCCTGTCATCCTGTTTAAATATAAATTAACACATTTGACATATGTGATGTCATATATGTTAGTATCGTGTAATGAAATGTGTGGTTTTATAACCAGGCAGTACTGGCGACCATCACAGACATTTAAGAAACCAGAATCGAAGATGTTTGGCCCTCAAGTACAGTGCCTCCAATAAATGGACACCTTCTTGGGACCCGTGCAGTTATCTTCATCGAGCTGCCTGTGTCAACGGCAACCTCACTAACGGTTTGTGTATATTTTTAGAACATTTATCACGGATTTACGTATAGGTAATAATCTGTCATTCTTGAGAAAAATGCATTTCACAGGATCTTTAAACAGTGGGTTATGACTTGTGGGGGGAGTTAGAGCTAGAAGCAGGGCGAAGCATTTGCAGGCTTAAACTTTAGATAAAATATAAGTATATAAATAGGCAAACGTTAATCTCGTACTTTTTACGTGTATGACTAGTTCAACGTACAAAATTTCAGTCCAAATATATTTTTGTATTGTACCCTCTTAAAGAATAACACCACTTCTTCTTAATATTGACTCCGCTATAAAAAAATAAACTCATGATTAAAAGAAACGTCCCCATACAAAACAGGAGATATCAATCCACCGGCGATAAATACAACTGAAACAGCGTTACGTCATGTCTTCAGAACCCAACTATACTAAATATAAATTTGTAAAATGTTATCTGCTCATATTTCTGAGAAACACTCGCTTCTTGGGCTCAGTGCCGTTATCTTCATCGAGGTGTCTGTGCCAACATGACACTAACTGATGGTTTGTATATATTTTACTTTATCTACCTAGAGTTGGTATAAAACTTCAATGGAGGAGTACCAATACACAAGTTGATTTGGATGACCTTGACATCATTTTCACTTAGCCCGATGAAATAACACTAATTATTTAATCAAACATGAAAAGCTCACTACTCTGTAGAGACTGTGTCCATCCTTTCAGCTCACGGCGGGGACATGGTCACGATTTTGACAATTACTTGTTTGGAGAATAGTTTGTACAAACATAGGACACACCAGTGGGTTATTGTGCCCTCAGAGCTCTCTTGTAGTTAATGTAGGTACGTAGGTACACACAGTTTGTCAATTTAACTGCAGAAAGGTGTTTTTATGGTACATCAGTGGCACAACATTAATATCTAAAATATTTTTTCAGATTTAACTTTCAAGTTTACATTTTTAAACATGACAAACTATTACCAAAGTAGCTAAGCCAAAGATTAAAGAGCCATCAAGGATGTTGATGAACATATCGAAAATTTTCCAAAAATCTATCTCCATGAAATAAATACACTTAATTTTTCCAAATTTTTTCAACTTAAAATAAGCCGAGAAATTGAATTAATTAGTAAAGGTGTTTTCCAGGCTAAATATAGATCCAGTCTATTATTTTCAAGCGCAAAGCATTATGGTCTAGCTCACACACAGTAAACAAAGACACGAAAGAATAACAAAAAATATGAGCAATGAAAGAAATCGAAATATATAATTTTTTGGCGGTTATTTATTTTCCATTTCATTTAATTATGTATTTGCTACAGATATTGGAATAACTGTTTTACCCAACTAGGTATTTTTCTTGAATTTTATAATTAATGAGAGTAAAAATGTGTCATAATTTGCTGGTCTGATCTCAATAAAAAGTATGTTAAACAGGAAATGATTTGTATATTCTCAGGACATTTAGAAACATTGTTTGTAAAGCAATCGTCACATTCAGTAATTTGTGACAAGGGTATCTTGCAAGAGTGACACGTGCAGCACGTGCAACACATGGGTTGTTATGGCGATTTGCGCTAGAGACAAGCCTTCACGCTTCGGAAGCGCTAACTGTTTGTGTAGTACGTATTACGCAAAAAAGTGGATTCTGTTTATATGACGTCAGATACCCTTAGCGCACGCTAGTCAAAATGGTACTTCTCTTTGAAACAAAATTACAATACATTGTCGTGATAAGTATTAGTTATAAGTATACTTTCAAAAAATTTTTAATTTGAAATACTAACATCCTTGATGGCTCTTTAAGCTTATAGGAGACTGGTAACTGAGTCTTAGATGAATCTAATCGATGACGATATGGCTAAAGATGAAATGAAATAGCAAAATTATTAACTTGGCTACAAATGTATTTTAAGCATTTACTCGTCGCTAAATAGCATTGCATGGAATTTTTCAGCCAATGAAATGTCGTGATTAGAACATATCATCTGGATAGGCTACTACCTCTTTTGCTCGAAAGGAAGATTTCTCATTGGTTGCTTTTCTCATTTTAGTTGGAGAAGAAGATGCAGCTGGAGATGCAGAAGCCGATGCAGATGTAGTTGGAGTTGGAATAGGAATTGTAGTTGGAGTTGCACTTGGAGTTTGGATTAGTCTACTCTCTGTATTTCTTACTGCAGTTGTTGTGGTCTTGAAAATGTAAGCTACTTGTTTTGAAGTGGACATACAAATTCTGTTTATAGTTGAAATAATGTGTGAATATGAATTGTAAAAAACCAAGCAACAATGGATGCTTATTATTGAAAAGCGTATATTTACAGTTATAACAGTAATAATACATACGAAAACAAGCCACCTTCGTGTATTTAATGTGTTGCAGTTTTTTTTATAACATAAGAACCTAATTATAAAAAAAACCGAATGTTGTATGTAATTGTCTCTATGTGATTGTCAACTGGCCGCAAAATTGTATTTCAGGAAAAAGCTGATGTGCTTTCTAAAGCAAGAGGAAACAGCTGTACGATTCCACGTTGAACAGAACCAGGAAGGAAGCAGTGAGCTCTTCGCGGAAGGAGGCACAGATTACAACGTCATTTCATTGTAAAGTGTTTCTGATGAGTTTTCTTCTAAATGCGCTTTATCCAATTGAATATTTGTATTTGTTGTATTTGTATTTGTATTCAACTTATCAACTAATCGTTTCTGCCCGTCATGATATCACCATGGGATATCCCTCTACAAATATGGCAACCAGAATTTAGACTGTTATTCGCTATTCGTCATTCGTCGTTCGAATGAAGAATAGCACATTTATTTGCTATTCGTCTTTTATTTTGTTCATATATTTGAATGACGAAAAGAAAATTTATTTGCTATTCGTCTTCCGTACTGAAGTGAAAAATGAATGACGAAAAGCAAATTTATTTGCTAATCGCCTTTCATATTGTTCACATATTTGAATGACGAAAAGCAAATTATTTACTGTTCGTCTTTCATACCGACGTGATAAATGAATGACGAAAAGCAAATTTATTTGCTATTCGTCTTTCGTACTGTGGTGAAAAATTAATGACGAAAAGATAATTTACTTCCTATTCATCTTTGACAATAATAGCAAAAGTGTTTGCTTTTTGATTTTGATTTTTGTTTTTTGCCTACAAATATCAGATTTCTAACGGTATGGTGTAATGAATTATAAGGAAATTCGTTTGTGATGAATGGATAATGAATGAATGTCACGGAGACAATAACACTACTGGTTTGAAAAGAACATTTAAAGGATTTATTCATATTGTCAGAATTACTTGCGGATAATATTGTATAATGTATGACAGTGACTATGTAAATATATATTTTGTTCTTTTTATGTACATTAGAAACTCCTATTAGTGTCTGTTTATAATTTAAAATCATCATGTTTCTTACCTATTTCTACCTTTAAAAAACGTAAAGAGTTGTTTTATGTGTTTTATTTAATTCGTGTATTAAATGCGAGTCGTTCTTTAGCGTTAGATGAGTTTAATGGTATTTTTTTTTGTATTGCATTTTGAAATTAAACGAAATGGTCGTGTGGTAAGCTGTTAGATCGTAAGTGTGGGTTCTGCCATGGTCAGATGGTGTGGCTTTCCGGGACAGGAGCAGGTGGACTCAGCGGTGATCGCTCAGTTTCGATGCTGTGTGGAATGTGTCTAGTTGGTTCAATAGTTGTCATTGATGAAACATAAAGTGGAGGTTTTTTAAGTATCTTGAATAAAATAATAGTTATGTTATGATGTTTATGCTAATCATTTTGAATTATCTACAATATGGAAATGGCATTGGGAAATATGTTCTAATATTTAGAAATAAATGATCCAGTTACATGCAGTATTTTGACTGATTTAATTATATGTATACAAGTGTAATAGTGCTCATACAAAGTTTCTGAGGAATGTCTTCGCATGGGAGTCAGGAGAGGGAATGACGATGGAGATGAAGGTTGATGTCGATGATGTTTTATTCTTTATATCTGTCCAACTGCTGCCTGCCAGGTAAGATAACATGCTGATATGGCGATTATCGTAAGTGTTGGTTCTGCCATTGTCAGATGGTGTGGCTTTCCGGGACAGGAGCAGGTGGACTCGATGGTGAATGTACAGTTTCGATGTTGTATGGAATGTGTCATTAAAATTTAGTCTTACAGTATACACTGAACGCCAACAGAAACATTATCCCTCCTTGAATTTGAATATAATAAAAAGTTAAGTGCGCAGTGAAACTTGGTTTGTTGTGTTTTAACATCCAATAAGTTAAGCCTTTTGTGCTAAAATTACAGACTTGAGAATGTACTGACAATTATGTTATCACCGTAGTTTCATTGGAGGGGCCAATTGTGCTATTTAACTTTCAAACTATTTATAAGCCAAAAAAGAAAGACATTACAAAATCTTTTTCTTATGAATTCAAACGTTGCAATTTAAGCCATGTTTTAATCAGTAAATAAAACTGAAAATTAGAAATTGATGACAAACATATGCAGCATTAAACAGACGTTTAAGCATGTCTTACATCAGCCGTACAGTACCGCATCACTAATGTATCACCATGACTACACGTAGTTCACGTGCATGAAAGTCACATAGGACATTCAATCAATGGTTCAATAGAACTTTTAACCAAACTATAAATATAATTCGCATTTTAATGTTTTATTTAAAAAAATACTACATAGGAAAACTGTATGTGATAGCATTGTCACACTTGCGCAATGATACAGTGATAAAGTTGTTCTGAAAGTTATTTTGTATATATAAACCTCATATTATGATGGTTATCCTTTTCAACTGTCAATCTCGTGTTATATATGTTTAATCCAATCAGCAGAGAGCATAGCATATATTTCAAAGTCTGAATTTATAACTGTTTTCATCAGTCAGAATGTTTAGTATATCAATGTTATTGATTTCGGAATACGTTATATTTAACACAGAATCTACCACGTACTTCAGTAAAGGACATGCACAGCTTGAATCAGCTTGAATCAAAGTCCAACTTGTTTCTATGGAAAATAAATTTTATTTTAGAAACATAAATTTGTTACTGTAAAACTATAGAGAAGATAAGAATATGTGTAGATGATTAACGTCTTTATTTATCAATAACGTCGTTTTGATATATATCCCTATTGGTGAATATGGTAATATGGCATATGCATGAAAATAGTATAATGATGTATAACTATCGACGTCATTGTTGAATAAAGAACTTGATAATTTTCCATATGTATCCTTGTCCTCTCTATAACACTTGTCTCTCAAATATATTTAAATAACTGTGTATGTGTGTAGGGACGATACAGTATTTAGGAAGTAAAACTTTAACGAGAACGTGTTTATCAATAGAATCACTTCATATGGTATACACCAGCTAGTTGATATTGAGGTTATACAGCAAACCTCATTACACTTCCTAGTTTGTGAACATGGCAGACGACACAAAGAAACCTAGGTATCTCGTTTTGTGTGTGATGCTGTGTATTCTGTTGGAACCAGGTGAGATACATGTAACAATGTAGATACATGTAAACAATCAATTAAGTTTTTTTCTCCTGAAGATCAAAGGGCTAAAATGAATGAGATGTAGGCATAATGAGGGGATGAATCACAAACCATTTAATTGTAAATGTTATGTTTCTTTAACCATTCAACTATAATCTCCCACAGTATCGAACTGTGACTTGTTATTGTTATTCTAAAAACTGGCTCCGTAGGACAGACATCCTCTGTATAGAGAATTATACTTTTATATATTGTAGATTGGGTGACTCTTTTGGGCCGAGACCTGAAAACCTTTTTTCGGCTTCTGTATTATGAAAAGCCCTAGAAAGTTGAAATACGTGTACTAACTCTTTAGCAAATGGTGATTTCAAACTGTATATTTGGTGTTCCCATTTAAAGTGCTACGCTCTTGGCTGATTAAGTATATAAATAGTAGATTTGATGGCCTTTCAACCTATTCTCACTGGATTCGTTTTATATCTTTTAAGCCCAAGGGCAAAAGAAATTATAGCAACATAATTTATTTTCCAAAAATATCAAATTAGCGTTTCAATTAGGAATTTTTTCTATATAACTGCCTAACTTGAAACCAACTTTAATTGTACCCATGGAAATTGAAAAGGTATAAAAATCACCAATTAAGCAGCACATGACATCTCCAGATTGCACGGACCCTGTAGTTGTTAGCATGACATGCCCGGGCTGCTTGCATCTTCGACTGAACCAAAACTACAACAACTAGGCTCTAGCAACGAAGCATACAAACAGCCCTTAGCAATGACAAGGGTCTAATCGGAAATCCAAGGGTCATCACGCCAAAGAAAGCTTACACCCCCATACTTTATATCTGCGTAGTTATTTGTCACTGTCACATCATCAATATCATTGGCCTAACATTCTGCGTGTTTTGGAACACGGTATTCAATGCTACCAGCCCTTCTACAGGATGATGTCAGGTTAACCCAGGATCATAAGACACTTCCTTTCAGAGGATAATGTCATTATCTTGCAAAGTTGTCCGACTTAGCACCCTTCGAGCACTTGTTGAACCATCTGCATTGACAAATAAGGAGGTAAAATCCGCTATCGCCATGTCAATAAAACAGTTATTAAAGCACTTATTCGAGTCATCCCCAATTACGTCATCTGGTGGCTAGTAAACTCATAGGATATACTGTTCGATTTTCAAACATGTAATTGTAAAATTGCAGCCTTCTGTTTTGTTAAAAAGCAGATTGATTTACCCCCAGTTCCATGTAAAACGTTACACTGTATACACTGTACAAACATGGTCAAATAAATCGTCTGCCAAACTCATCACTTCATTTGTCTGATATACCTGTTAACATTGATAACAACAAAGAAATGTTGGTATATTTTCATTGTTCCATGAATTTATAAAGGTTCAGTGATAGTAATGATTAAATGCTTTTACCATTTCGAACTTTATTCTAAAAGTCACAGTAAAATTTTCAGCTTGTGATCTTCCATGTTAAGCTTGTCATCAAACATCGACATTGTTAAAGAAGTTCAGAGTGCGTTTTGAAAATAATTTAGAATTTCAACAAGCACAGCTCTTTGTCTCCTTTTGGGTTATTATATGTATAATTTATTATTTATTATAATTATTATTTCATGGAAAGTACTTTTGAAATATTTTGTTCA
Organism: Gibbula magus; assembly: GCA_936450465.1. NCBI lineage: Eukaryota > Metazoa > Mollusca > Gastropoda > Trochida > Trochidae > Gibbula > Gibbula magus. Next base: position 15,941,989 of record OW388300.1, read on the forward strand.
TTTGAAAACATATGTTATTCATAAGAAAAGGAAAAGTTATACAACTTAGAACACCCTCTCATAGGTAATTACATTATATATATAGTCTTTATACAAGATGGAGGCAATAGTTAAAAGCGGAAACAGAAGAACAATAACAATACTTAAGAATTTTTTTTTAGATTGACAAATGTAGGTTTGAACGATTTTAGTTATATTTTGTTCATTTAGATAAAATGTTTTCTGTCAACTCATAATTATCGAAGTTCTCTTTATATGAAATGTCCACTTGTTTTATTTACACAAATAGATATGTATCTATTTCATTGTCAGTGTTTAATATTGGTGATTCAGTCTATGTTATCAATGAAGTAATCCGACAGTAGATGACAATTTCCTTCCTTAACATGCGAATAACGCCTAGTTAGTTGCCTCCAACAGTTTATGTTCAATGTGATGATTATATTATAACACAAAGCAAAATATAGGATAATTTTGTTGTCTCGTTTCAATGCCCATTTTGAATTTTGATTCAAAGCTATTGTTTTTAAATGGTCAGCCGTTAAAGATATAAATTTTAGCAAACGAGGTAGCAAATTGTCAGAAGTAAAGGGTGTTTGTATGCAAGCATTGTAGACAAGCAGTATATTTATTAAAGTACCAATTCAAACTTTTGAAATATAATAACCACCATAAATTCAAAGCTGCCGGAAAAAAGTCTTTTTTCCAAACCGTGAAATCATAACATATCTTCCATAAATCCACGATTGCTACAACATTGTAATAACCCTTGAAATGTTTAAATGTTTCTACTTACACATTTTCAATTGCACATTTAAATTTAGAATATCTGTATATTGGTATTGCCGAATAACGATTCTGCCGATTGCCTGTAATGTGATAACATATTTATGTCAAGACATTATTTTACAATATATTTTGAATATGTTGTGTTTCAGTAGCAGTAAACAATTATTCATTCATAGTTCCTATTTGTAAATTCATGTTTTAAGACAAGAGAATAGAGTCAAAAGAACGTCATCTTGACCAATCAGTGTATTTGTATCCACTGACACCACGTCACAGTAGGCTGGTTACTCATTGCTAAATAGCTTAGCATGTGATTTTAAAGGGGCAGTAGCACGTTTTTCGCTCTCAAATAAATAAGCTATTTTACGTCACATGAGGGCACATGAACTCACTTTTGCTTCCCTTCGTTGCAATAAAATACTAATTATCCATTATAATTGACAATGGTCTAAGTCACTCAGGGAAATCACAAATAGCAAGATCCGCTGATGTGAAAAATGGGAAATATACATTGTAAAAAACGGCTTAACTACGATTTCATACAGCTCTTGCATATACTTTAATCTCTTAACTGACAACAAAGATTAGATAGTTGTTACATCAGCCATAGCGATTGCCGTTTTTGGTCTTCGTTTTGTATGAAGTTTTTTAATATTGCTGATATTGTAGTACATGCGGATTTAATGCAACGTTGCAATAACAATTCCGGTCTTTTAAAGCTAACTTTAAAACCTGAATACGTACATTTTTTCCAGATAACTAATATAATACATTAGGAAAGATCGTTTGTAATATCGAGAAATGTGCATTAACTGTGCATTATTTATATTTTAAAACAATTAGCGTGCAATAGTGCCTTTAAGGCCAATGGTTTATTATGATTAGAACGTCGAAGACTGCTTGTCGTTTCGACTCATCCGGGTACTAGCTCTTTTGCTCGAAATGAAGTTCTCTCTTTGGCTTGGATCTACAGCCAAAACGACAGTCATTAGACTCAGGAGATTAGGGTATGGTATTAGTGTCAGCGGATAACAATACACTGATGGAGCAGGATAAAAGAACCTAAATATCTGTGTCTATCTATAAGAGATTCCAATTGTTTCTGAAGCATCATCACAAAGCTCACTTGAGTTGTCACCAGGACTGAGTTGGTGGAAAGCAAGGGATTACTGTAAGTCAGATCACAACATGGATCTCTACATACCAACCGTTGGTCAACCTCTTCCTGTTGCTAATCCCCGACATGGAACTATGTATTGGGTTGGTGCCTTCGAGACTTCAGAGTGACATGGAGTGAGATGGACAGGTGAAGAAGATATTGTATCATCTCTTTCTAATTGTCAGTCAATTGAATTAAATTATGCTAGAATTAAAATTGGTTCTAGTAATAACATAATGATTGGAACTCTTACAGAGATGTTTTAATTCAACCGTGGAAAAATACTATCAAATACATCTATTCTATCCTGGAATTTTAGATAACAACACAGCATTTACACACATCGGATACACGGCTTTTTATGGATCGAGTACTCTAAGAGCTGATATTCCTTGAAACTGTGTAGAACAATGTTCCAGACACTGTTACCGTTTTACTTACATTGGACTGAGTGTAAGTACATATATACATTCCCGTGTTTCATTATTCTTTAATGACATAACTATTTATTACCATCATTCCTATTTATTATTATGATTTCTTAAATCAAATCATCTAATTCTGATGTAGTGAAACTTTTTTTTTATCCTTTAAGGGAACAAGATGTTACTGTATGTACACCTCTCAGATATCTACATCAAGAGAAAATGAAAGCCAATGCCCTGGACATTTAGAAGAAAAATGCGGCGACTCGGAAGGGATGTCAGTTTACGAAACTGGTAGATATGCTCAGAAGTTGTCAATCCCTTTTCAACCGATTGTTATCTAATTGTTAAATATTACTATTTAATTTCAACCTGTGTCTAGGTCTAGATAAATGCTTTCTCTCATCCAAACCATATTCTTCATTTTGACAATCTTTAAATCATTAATTAGCATATTCATCACATTTGTTAAAACAAACAGCAATATTATATGATCATAATTGATGCTGAATTTGCCATATAAATAGCTATATTTGTTCTCACATTTCAGAAATTGAGTTTGCGGATGACCAAAAAGGACATTGTGTATACACATATTATAGGCTGCGGAATACATTGTTTAATACCAGAAGATGCAGTTCCAGGAGTTATTCATTATGTTCAGATCCAGGTTCTATATTACTCCATCTTATTTTGTGACGTTGATTAACTCATGTCTCATTAATCTGATTAGATTAGATTATTTCAAGGAAACAATGTCAGTCATCAACCTTGCTTATCTGAAGTTAGTAAATTATACAAGTTTTGTTATAAAAATATACATTTGCAGAAATATTTACAACATCGAATTTCTCTTGCTCATTAGTAAAGACTCTTTTAGATCTGTAATACTTATTGTAATGAAAATCATGACTAGAAACTGATATCTACCAAACATTACACGCATCTTGTATCATAGCAATGTCATATGTTATTGCTGGAATCCTCTGTCTGTTTCAGATGCGCTTGATGGTGATAGAAAGAATTGTGGTAGTAAGTTCATCTTATTGTTAAAATTTACAACATTCTTTTTGTTCATACAGTTGGTAAGATTAATGTTCATTGTGAAGGATAAAATGTATTGTAAAAACTCCAAGGCATCTGTCCATACCTTATAACATCCATCTTCCTGATGACGTAATCTAACTGAACATTGAAGCTATGGAACCGAGACCATAATGCCGAGGCATAGTAACTGTAAGGAATAGGGCGAGGATATAATGGTAGTTACAAGTTCACTAACACTTCTGCTGATATGACACATTGTTAATCTTAATCTTAATCTGTATAGCATTAAAATTAATGATAACGTTATTTACAGAACATAAGGCTAAGAACATGTATTAATTTGCCAATGACATTCGGTATACATATTAGATTTGTAATTTTATTTTCAGTTAATGACATATATCACCGATGCAGAGCTGGAATATGCACCAGCTGTAGGAGGAACCGGTGGCTGGAAGCACACACACGGTGTACTTTAATGAAAGTGACTAATAAAAACAAGGATGCATTAAGCAACTTCTTGACAAAAAGACTAAATTACTGGATTGGATTGCGAAGAAGGACACTGCGGATGTGGACTAATGGTATGTTAAATGATAAGTCCACAGGGGGAATTAGGCTTTTTATTTTGGGGGTTGTTTTAACAGTTTGTAAGAAAAAAGTTCTAGCGCCTCTATTAATCTACCACTGCATGCTCTGCATTTCACATTTATATTTTGAATACCAAAGCATTGATGGAATACAACATAAGTTTTAATTCAAGTTAACACTTATTTAATACACGTACGTATATACGTATATATGTATATACAAAACAGAACTCCAAACATGTGGCTTGCCTTCACTAAATTGCAATATCATTCACAGTGTTAACTAATTAATGTTTTTAATGCATATATCGTAGAAGGAAAATGTACTGTTGATGACGTTGTGCATCCTGTAATCCTGTTTAAATATACATTAACACATTTGACATATGTGATGTCATATATGTTAGTATCGTGTAATGAAATGTGTGGTTTTGTAACCAGGTAGTACTGTCGACCATCAAAGACATTTAAGAAACCAGAATCGAACGTGTTTGGCTCTCGAGTACAGTGAATCAAATAGTTGGACAGCTTCTTGGGCACAGTGCGATTATCTTCATCGAGGTGTCTGTGCCAACATGACACTAACTGATGGTTTGTATCAAGCTTGCTATATTTACTTTATCTTCCTAGAGTTGGTATAAAACTTCAATGGAGAAGTACCAAGACATCAGTTGATTTGGATGACCTTGACCTTGACCAGCTTTTAAAATGTTCTTAGCCCGATGAAATTTAATCAAACATGAAAAGCTCACTACTCTGTAGAGACTGTGTCAATCCTTTCAGCTCACGGCGGGGACATGGTCACAATTTTGACAATTACTTGTTTGGAGAATAGTTTGTACAAAAATTGGACACATCCGTGGGTTCTTTTGCTCTCAGAGCTCTCTTGTAGTTAATGTACATACGTAGGTACACGCAGTTTGTCAATTTAACTACAGAAAGGTGTTTTTATGGTACATCAGTGGCACAACATTAATATCTCAAATATTTTTTTCAGATTTAACTTTCAAGTTTACATTTTTAAAACATAACACAGCAGCTAAGCCAAACATTACGCTTATAGGAGCCTGGTAATTGACTCTTAGATGAGTCTTATCTATGACGATATGGCTAAAAGTTTAAACAAATAACAAAATTATTAACTTGGCTACAGATGTATTTTAAGCATTTACTCGTGGCTAAATAGCATTGCATGTAATTTATGAAATGTCGTGATTAGAACAACTCATCTGGGTAGGCTACTGCCTCTTTTGCTTGAAAGGAAAATTTTCTCATTGGTTGCTTTTCTCATTTTAGTTGGAGAAGAAGATGCAGCTGGAGATGCAGAAGCCGATGCAGATGTAGTTGGAGTAGGAATAGGAATTGTAGTTGGAGTTGCACTTGGAGTTTGGATTAGTCTACTCTCTGTATTTCTTACTGCAGTTGTTGTGGTCTTGAAAATGTAAGCTACTTGTTTTGAAGTGGACATACAAATTCTGTTTATAGTTGAAATAATGTGTGAATATGAATTGTAAAAAACCAAGCAACAATGGATGCTTATTTTTCAAAAGCGTATATTTACAGTTATAACAGTAATGATACATAAGAAAACAACCCACTTCATGTATATAATGTGTTGCAGTATTTTTTTTATAACATAAGAACATATTTATAAAAAACGAATGTTGTATGTAATTGTTTCTATGTGCTTGTCAATTGGCCGCAAAATTGTATTTCAGGAAAAAGCTGATGTGCTTTCAAAAGCAAGAGGAAACAGCTGTACGATTCCACGTTGAACAGAACCAGGAAGGAAGCAGTGAGCGCTTCGCGGAAGGAGGCACAGATTACTACAACTTGTAAATTTTGGGTGACGTCAAGCTGTTGTTTTCGTTATTACCGAGAGTATAGCCGTGTTTGAATTTTATTGAACTTTCGTTTATCATTTTCGTCATTTCATTTTAAAGTGCTTCTGATGATTTGTGCTCTAAAATGTGCTTTATCGAATTGAATATTTCTATTTGTTGTATTTGTATTCAACTTATCAACTCATAGTTTCTGCCCGTCAGGATATCACCTTGGGATATCCCTCTACAAATATCAGATTTCTAACGGTATGGTGTAATAAATTATAATTAAATTCGTTTGTGATGAATGGATAATGAATGAATGGCCATGGCAACGTTAATGATTCATTAGACCATTTTTGTCACCTTTAATCCTCTGATGGTTTTTTTCCTAAACGGAGCCAATAACAATACTGGTTTAAAGAGAACATTTAAAGGATATATTCATATTGTTAGAATTACTTGTGGATAATTTTGTATAATTTATGACAGTGACTATGTAAATAGATATTTTGTTCTTTTTATGTACATTAGGAAATCCTATTAATGTATGTTTATAATTTAATAATAATAATAATAATAGTTTATAAATCATCATGTATTCTTACCTATTTCTACCTTTAAAAACCGTATAAAGTTGTTTTATGTTTATAATCCCATTTTTATTCTATTGACGTCTTTTTTTATACATTGTAAATGCTATTTTGTCTGCCTTTTATAATGTTATACATCAATTCATAATGAGATTTTGTAAATCTTGCATAAAATAATGGTAATGTTATGATGTTTTTGGATAGAATATGGGATCCTTCGCATTTCATGCTTATCGTTTTGAATTATCTACAACATGGAAATGGACACAGCATTGGGAAATATGTTGTAAGATTTAGAAATAAATCCTCCAGTTACATGCAGTATTTTGACTGATTTAATTATATGTATACAAGTGTAATAGTGAGAAACTTTGCTCATACAAAGTTTCTGAGGAATGTCTTCGCATGGGAGCCAGGAGAAGAAATGACGATGGAGATGAAGGTTGATGTCGATGATGTTTTATTCTTTTTGTCTGTCCAACTGCAGCCTGCCAGGTAAGATCACACGCTGATATGGCGATTATCGTAAATGTTTTTTCTGCCATGGTCAGATGGTGTGGCTTTCCGGGACAGGAGCAGGTGGACTCGATGGTGAACTTACAGTTTCGATGCTGTATAGAATATGTCTAGTTGGTTCAATAGTTGTCATTGATTAAACGTAAAGTGGAGGTTTTTTTAAGTAACTTTCAAGAAACAATCATGTCATAAGTAGCTACGCAACACAGGAGTATTAGTGAAGACATGAAGTAGCTTAATATATTACACACGTGATGAACATACAACTAATGACATACTTATCACGTGCGTTACACGTTTGTCGTATCACGTCGACCTGTGTCGTAAAAATGTGACCCAAAATTTTAAAGATATGATTGGACAACCAATTACCTCTCAGTTAGGGTCAAGTTCAAAAGGAACTACTTTTGAATTCAAAACAAACAAGTACCGTTTCATTTTCACAATTTTATATGGGACACTCGGTCTCATTAGATACGAATGATACGAAGCTCGTGACCTTCCTATGATATTTGACCTCGTTTTCGCTCGGTCCATACAGTCCTAAGGATACTCGTTTCTTCTAATTCGTATCTAATGAGACCTGATGTAGAATTCTATATAAACATAATAGTTACCAAAATCATACATGTTTTACTCATTGTGAACATATACAAGTCAATACGAATGAATTTAAAATGTCTGAATTATAGACATTAGGGAACAGATAATAAGCTAAGACCCAATGACAAACCTACAATGAGGTTGTTTGTTAAAATTGATGTCATTGGTAAAATTTTATTTTTTATTGTGTATTTAATACATTCGATATCGGGAGGATAACATGATGTCTTCTCAGTTCCACTGATACTGACTCTTCAGCTGTGCGTCCTTATTTAGAGACAATAACCTCGGTGATACCTCGATGGTCTTTGACATCAATGACTGTGTTTTGTATAGCAAATACTGTAAATCCTTGAAAACTCGATCGGTGATTATTAATTTCAAACACCGATTTGACCAATGAGCATTCAAGGCAGGGGATTATAAATTAAATTAGAATACAATTCCCTAAAAATAAAATTTTCTGATCTTACAACTTTAAAACCAAAATTTTACCATTTGTAAATCTTCCAAGTTCTCCATAAACTAGTAGATTACTTGTACAATGCTTAACACTGAGGATATGTTTACAGAATCTACGATGAACTTGCTCTATACAATCACTCTGTTTCCAGCCCCATACCTCACACCCATAGTGCAATACCGGTACAACACAAGCATCAAACAACTCCAATGACGATGTTTTAACATTAATCTTATTTTTTTTCTTCTAATTTCTTTTAACAAAGTATTACAGGCATTAAGTCCCTTATCCGCCAGTAGATTAATAGCTGGTGACTAATGTCCATTAAATTTAAATGATAAACCAAGATAATTAAACTCTTTCACTTAAACCATAATAGTAAACCTGCTTTGGTAAAATGTATGACTTCTGGAAAGTGACTATTTTAGTCTTTTCTATATTCACAGAAAGCCCCAAGACATTGCAATAATCTAACAAACTATTCAGCTGAGATTGTAAACCAGAGGAAGATGTGCGCATGAGAACCATATCGTCAGCTAAGAGGATAAAAAACAGCATGAGATCCTGTAAATCTAGACCAGAAGTTATATTTTCCTTTAATTTAAATTCGTGATCCTCAATAAAAAAACGAGAACAATAATGGAAAAAGGATTTCACCCTGACGCAAACCAGTGCAATAAGAAAAGACCTCACTAATGTCATTATTATAACAGACGCATGACTTAACATCATTATACATAGCATTAAGGATGTCGACAGACGATGGACGGCGGACGAGTTAGTCGGTGTGTTTGGATAATGCACCACGGAAGATTCTTAATTAATATTAATTAACAATGCAGACAGCGCCTGCAGTAATTGATAAGATTTATATCATAGACAGTTATACAGTTTATCGGAAGCGGTAGTAAATTATTCATAGTTATCTTCGTTATTCAATTATGTGCAGTGCAGTGGAATTCTACGTTTTTATACTAATATTCATACCAAATATTTCAAAAAGCCAACATATTTCAAATACTCACTTGTTAATATTTTTTGGACATAAAGCTACACGCCATTGAAGTATGTATGTACATGCGCTTTCCAGTAACCACCCTAGCGTCGCTATATATGACGATCGTTGGAACTTAAGTTTAATATTCCTACCATTAATACATCATTTAATCATAAGACAGTAATATATATATATATATATATATATATATATATACATATATATATATATATACATATATATATATATATATATATATATATATATATATATATATATATATATATATATATACGTCCATGTGTAATATATACTGGACACACATAACTAGGGATATTTTGAAATTTTGAATAATGCTGTATTTATTACTTGACATTGTAATGAATATTAATCATAAAACATCCAATATCCCTAACTTATTTTGTCCAGTTAAAGGACAGCTATATAAATCTGGATATAACATTTTAGCATTGTCATATTTTTTGGTGTTTGATAATGTAATTTTTAGCTCAAAATGTCTGAAAAACCAGATGGGCTTGTGGAATTGACCGTCGTGCGTTGGCATTTGATTATTCACGACTTCTCCTCAAGACCTCTACATCCGAAAAAACTTAAATTTTGTCACGTTGGAGAAACCTTGCATCTAGGGATCAAAGTTTGTACAATCGAATAAAAATGCAAGGTCCATAATAATTACAATGAATTTGAATTAAAGATTAACAAATTTGGATGATACATTTTAAATTTGGTGACTGGGAAATGCCTTGATATTTGATATGTTAATCTTTTCCTAATAACTTTCCTGGCCCTTGGCTTCAGCATAACCAAATATCAACTATCATATCATTTGAATGTGATTTACCAAAGTGCGAAATCAATGCCTTTTGAAATGTCTGATAACATAATGTTTTCCAAAATGACATACAGACATTTTATTCAGTATGTACGCCAAAGGCCAAACATACAATTACATTACAAGTTTGAAACAAGCGCACATAAAATATAACAGGTTTATGAATTTAAAATTTCAGCGCTAGTTTTACATATACATTTAAGAAAGTGAATAACATTCATGATAATATATTTATCTTTACTGCTAAGAATGTAGATTACAATTTGTTTGTTTTGATTGTTTTCCAAAATGGAATATATTTAAAACACAACATTTTGAAAAATGAAATTAATTTTGAACTGGTTGTTCCTACACGAGTATTTTGTTTTGCAACTATCAAACTTTTGATAGCGAGAGAGAGAGCAGTTCTGTCAACTTCCACACAAGCTTTAAAGGTTCAAACACGATCGAACAATTTGAAAGCGTTCAAATGAAATAAACCATGACATTTAGATCACATGACCATATTCTCGACCAATCAACTTTTGAGGATACATATGATCTTGGAAGGCAAACATTATTTGTTTTGATCGCCCAATCAACGTTTGAGAATACATGTGAATTTCAAAGTCAGAAATTATTGTCATAGCAACATATAGAGGCGTATACATGAATCATTAGTGATTTTATGAATGCTTCAAACTGTATCTTGCCTTGATGTCTGAAAGTTAGAGGTAATAATTATTGACAAAGGTGTCTTCGTCAAAGAAAGGTCCGAGCTATGTTGTAATGACGGAAGGCTTACATTTGTGATAATTGCCATGGCTCATACTTCATGTATAGGCCTATAAACGAATCACTGGTCATTTTATGAATTCACCGATCTGTATCTTTCATCAATGTATAAATTTAGAGATTTAATTGATCCAAATTTTATTGTCAGATATAATCCTGAGGTATGTTATACTGACGCAAGGCTAAGATAACTTATTATGTTGCCATGAAACGTCTTAGAGAACATGTCTACATCATTGAAAAGAAAGTTTAATATACATCTGTTACATTAAATGACTGGGACATTTCAGCTAAACGTTACATTGGAACAGTAATAGTAAATACCCCTTTCACATTGGAGGTCAGCTAATTATAGACAAATCCTTATTCTTACATCACATCATGTCGTTATCGTTAATAAAATGCTTGTAAGCAGTAGGTAAAATATATACTGCACTCGAGGTGTATGATTTACCTACTCTACCTACGTTTTATTAATCATAACGACTTTCTAATGGATTACATTGAGATAGATATATATATAAATATTCACGTACACCGACACAATTTATTAATTTCCACAATATTTAGAAAGTTATTGTTTTTATAATTTCATCGAGGTTTCTGGTTGCATCAACATGTATTTTGTGCAAACTGCAACGGGATAACATTCTGGATAGTATACCTACATCTATCTAAATTTGCTAAAATGAGTATCGTCTTTGATCTGTGTCAAACCTTCATTCAATGCAAGCAAAGTGAATAATGTTTTTATGCTAAGGCTGCATAAACAAAAAATAACTGTTTCTTGGACACATTTTTTTCAAAAGTGATGAGGGCGGTAGGACTTAATTTTTTTTGGAAAAAATAATGATGCGGGAGGAGTACATTTAATTTTTCCATAAAAATATAGCCTGAAAGTGGTAGAAGCATACAAAATGGAAGCACATCTGTTCCTGCAGACCCATATATTCGTTGGACAAATGGAATTCCGGGGGTTACGAAAAGTGATGAGGCAATTTTTTAAATTTTATCTTTCAAATGACAATAAAAAGTTGTCAAGCACACAAATAAAAGTGATGCACCGACGCCCGAGAAACATTTTTTTCTAATTAGCCTAAGCAGTTGCATTTGTTCTATTTCCTGACATACGACAGGAAAAAGGAAGAGCTCGTAAAATCTTTTCAACAGTTCCAAGGTCGGTCAGATTGTGACAAAATTAAAAAAAGAGTGATTTTAAACCATTCAGCTGTCCATGGTATCAATCTTATCGATTAATGCATGAGCTGTCTGCATCGTTAATTAACATTCGAATGCGCAAAAGGTGATCAACCAGAGGATTACTGAATGAACTTTTTAAAGAGGATAATACACGACCTTATATTTAATACAAGTTTTATTAAACAAGTTAATGAGTTGGTATTAAACGAGTGAAAGCGAATTACATTTGTTTAATATTGTCGTATAAATGCAGTATCTTCAATGGGCAAGTAATACCATGGAGGTGACTTCAGTGGTTAAGGTCTGTCTGTCTGTCTGTCTCTGTCTCTGTCTCTGTCTCTGTCTCTGTCTCTGTCTCTGTCTCTCTCTCTCTCTCTCTCTCTCTCTCTCTCTCTCTCTCTCTCTCTCTCTCTATAGTTAAAGAAATATATGCTAGCCTCCACGTCCAATTTCTTCATTCGTATGACATGCAATGAGTCAACGAATATTGTTTTATTCCAATTTCACCCAAAACCAAACAAGGCCCTCATTCCCAGTCATTGGCTTACACCAACAGCATAATGTTGCCATTATTTTATGCCCTCACATGCCAATAAAAACGTCATAATATCACCAATATTGTATGCCCTAATCTTTCAACAAAAACATTATTTCTTTCGAGCTTTTGCACAACGACTCAACATTTCTCGACAAGTTTATTTCTAGAATGATAAACAACATATAAATTATACGAATTATACGAATATGTTTATTTACAACAGCAATAAGTCTGTACAAAATATGATTTCCACAAGAACAATCTGCAAACAAAGACAAACGATAAATTATTGGCAAATAGCTGTTCAATGTTCTTTCTAAACCATTACTTACTATAATTCTTACAGCCCAGCAGATATGTGAAGACTTATGGTAGAATTGTGCCTTTGATGATACAAGCATGAAATCTGGCAACAATTAGGACATACCCTTAAAATATCTTAAAATTTGGATATAGGGACATTCCAGAAAAACAATTCTTTTAAGGCAGTATTGGCTTCACCTACTTCATTCATCACATTGCTTCAGTACCAGTTGACCAGTGTTATTTATAGAACAATAATTAAAACACATGACCATTGACCATGACCTCCCCCAAAGTTCTATATCATAATTTTGAAGAAATGTTGAAAGAACAAATTCCAGTTGAGGGTATAAGTTGAGTAAAACATGGCCCGCAGGCATTATGGAAAGTATACCCGCTTCTTGCAGGAAATGTCCATAGGCCGAAGGTCAAAGGGCATTTCCCAAGGGAGGAGTGCATATTTTTCAATCATGCCAAAGGGTCATGTTTTATCCTACTTTTAAACCAACAGAATCAGCAGATTCATTATAATTTAATCAAAAATAAATTGGGAACACAGTTATACTTAACTCGGTCTAGATGTTTCATCCATGTGGTATAAGAGGGACTTATATGAACCGACATTGATCAGAACTACCACCATGTTAAATTGGTATGAAGCTTGCGAGTTACGAGAAATCGTGGCCCCGAAGAACAATAAAGTGATGTCAGTGGAGCTTTATAAGTACTGTAATGAACTAGCACCAGCAATCGTTCTGCATATCACCCAGTTATAGCTGCAGTTTCAATCTTTTTTTGCTCATCCATCAACACTACAGGCAAGTGGACCTGAGCTAACTTCATGACTTAATACTTAGCTTTCAGGCTCGCTGAGTTCAAAGCCGATTAGTTGTGGCAGCCATCGGCCACATAGGTAAGGTTGAATGAATCAAATCCTAGTTGTTTTTTCAAATGTTATTATATATAACATATAAAAAAGTATGTACAATAATTATAACTTCATGAAGGCAATAATGTTTTTATAAACATAAAGATAAAAGTAGAAACAGATGAAAATAACACGTAAATCATGATATTAAGGATAGAGACAAACATTGAAAATGCACCATTGATCATGTGAACACCAGGCAACTTTTAGCCATTTAAAGTTTAATCAACAAAATCCCAATTTTTTTTATTTCAGATGCCTAAGTCAATTAAAAAGCGAACTTAATAAACATGATACAGTAAGAAATCCGATATTTGTAGAAGGATATTTCAAGAGGGCAGGGAAACTAGGATGTTGACATTCCGCACCCAAGGATCAGTACGTCAATACTACTCTAATGCAGCGAAACACGCGGTAATTTCTAAACAAGAACAAAGTCTCTTAGCGTGGTAGCTATTTGTGTCGCCTTCCTGGTATCGCTCATCGTTTCCTTCCTTGGCAACCCGTTGTGCATCCAAATGGTTGTAGGTGATATCCTGTTGGTCTTGGTCAACTCCAACTTCCCAATGCAAGGCATAACTCTTGCCAGTCTCCATTACTGGCTGATTTAGGCCTTGCAGTATTTCTTTAAGAAATCTGTGTTTAGAAATCCAGGCCCGCTATGCATTTCTGGTGCATCGATTCGCTGTCTTGACACAACATAGCGAGGGAAATACCGCAAGGGTTAAATCAGCCAGTCATGCAGACTGGCAAGAGTTATGCCTTGCGTTTGGAATTTGGGTCAATTCATAGTGTATCCAAATGGTTGTAGGTGATATCTTGTTGATCATGATCAAGTCATAGTGTATCCAAATGGTTGTAGGTGATATCTTGTTGATCATGATCAACTCATAGTGTATCCAAATGGTTGTAGGTGATATCTTGTTGATCATGATCAAGTCATAGTGTATCGAAATGGTTGTAGGTGATATCTTGTTGATCATGGGTCAACTCATAGTGTATCCAAATGGTTGTAGGTGATATCTTGTTGATCATGATCAACTCATAGTGTATCCAAATGGTTGTAGGTGATATCTTGTTGATCACGATCAAGTCATAGTGTATCCAAATGGTTGTAGGTGATATCCTGTAAGTCTTGATCAAGTCATAGTACTAGTGTATCCAAATGGTTGTAGGTGATATCTTGTTGATCATGGGTCAACTCATAGTGTATCCAAATGGTTGTAGGTGATATCTTGTTGATCATGATCAACTCATAGTGTATCCAAATGGTTGTAGGTGATATCTTGTTGATCATGATCAAGTCGTTGTGTATCCAAATGGTTGAATGTGATATCCTGTTGGTCTTCATCAAGTCATAGTGTATCCAAATGGTTGTAGGTGATATCCTGTTAGTCTTGATCAAGTCATAGTGTATCCAAATGGTTGTAGGTGATATCCTGTTGGTCTTGATAAAGTCATAGTGTATCCAAATGGTTGTAGGTGATATCCTGTTGGTCTTGATCAACTCATAGTGTATCCAAATGGTTGTAGGTGATATCCTGTTGGTCTCGGTCAACTCATAGTGTATCCAAATGGTTGTAGGTGATATCCTGTTGGTCTTGGTCAACTCATAGTGCATCTAGATGGTTGTAGGTGCTGTCCTGGTGATCCTGGTTAACTGTCATTTTATCATGACGGATGCTATTTGATGGGTTCTGGTAAAGTCGTTTCTAGATGGTTGTAGGTGTTATCTGGTTGGTCCTGGGCAACTAGCTGTGCATCCACATGGTTGTAGGTGTTATCAGATGGGTCCTGGCCAACTCGTGGTGCATCTAGACGGTTGTAGGTGTTGTCTGATGGGTAATGGATATCTCGTGGTGCATCCACATGGTTGTAGGTACCATCCCATCGATCTGTTTCAACTTTACGACCAGCGATATCATACTCATTCTCATCACCCACCTTCAGATGACTGTAGCAGTTATCGACCACCACCGACTTCTTGCTTTGACCTGCTCTATTGTAGGTGTTTTCAACAAACCTTGAGTTTGGATACGTTTTGTTTTCTGGATGATTGGGATTATCTAGTTCCCCAGAGGCTTCATCAACACAGTCTACAGACGCATATAATGGCTCTGTATTTCTGTCTAGTGTACCTGAGTCTTGGGCCAGATGCTCATTACGTACGTCTGTTCTCTGTTGCTTTAGAAAGCACATCCGCTCTTGTCTGGAAAACAATTTCAAAACCATTTGACGAGCAATTCAACATTTGTAGGTTCCTTACAAATACGTTATTTTGATAGAAAAATACATAATTGCAATACATTATATGCATGAAGAATTGTATCGTTGTGCTTTATTAGTTAGCATTGCAACATTACAACTATTTCTATACTCGTTTTGAATGATTATTATGTTCCATTGTTGATTGTTTTGTCAACGGAATACTTGTGTCCATTTCAAAGTATTATCTCACCTTTTCAAGATACAACAGCTGTTGTTAGCAACACTGTTAGTAGAATAACTCCAACTCCAACTCCAACTCCAACTTCCCTTCAATCTCCTTTTCCGTTTCCTTTTCCGTCTCCTTTTCTTTCTCCACCTTCACATCCACCTCCACCTTCTCCTCCACCTTCACATCCACCTTCACCTCCGTCTCCGTCTCCGCCTCCACCACCAACTCCACCTCCGTCTCCACCTCCGTCTCCTTCCCTTTCTCCGTTTCCATCTCCGTCTCCCTCGCCACCTCGGCCTCCATCTCCACCACCACCTTCGTCTTTGTCTCCGTCTCCTTCCCCTTCTCCGTCTCCACCTCTGTCTCCATCTCCGTCTCCATCTCCGTCTCCATCTCCGTCTCCCTCATCACCTCCGTCTCCACCTCGGCCTCCACCTCCACCACCACCTCCGTCTTTGTCATCGTCTACGTCTCCTTCCCCTTCTCCGTCTCCATCTCCGTCTCCGTCTCCGTCTACGTCTCCACCTCCAGCTCCACCTCCGTCCACTTCACCTTTTCCTGTTTTACTTCCACCTTCACCTTCTTTCTCAAAAACAAAAACATATTCTAAATCTCTGCATACACACTCACTCCTTTACTTTTATTGAAAGTTTTTTTACACATGCTTTGTCCAGAGCGTCTGGTCTTTTGGCATACAATGTTGGTATAGCTCTCTAAGTCTTCAAAATAGAAACAAACTAATCAAAATTGTGAACATTAGTTCAAAAATTGTCGGTACCATTTTCGACCATTCAATGTTAATAAATGATGAGAAAATTATATTTACATGCTCGGAAAATCATTTTGGATACATCACACATTTTATACTCAGAATATTCACTTTTGCCATCTGGAAAACGTTTTAGTATGCCTTATCATAACCAGGAAATCGTTTGTACCTTGTAGTATTTCAATTCTGAACAAAACTTATAATATTAATATATTAATATTAATGTTAATGAAATATGGACATTAAATTGTTGAAACTGACAGGGGTTGTATTGTAAATATATGTAATGTAATAATGTATTAGCATGTCATGCTCTGTTGGATGTACAAAGAATTCCCTTTTCGGTAATAAAGTGTTATCTTATCTTATCTCTTATAAAAAGATTACTACCTACCTACTCTACTCTATTTTCGTTATTGAAACTGCAGAAATGTTTCTGAGAAGTTACTTGTAATTTGTTTCATAAAAGCCCAAGATTGAAAAGAATTCGTTGTTTAAAGTGTATAATTTGTTATACTCTATATCCTGAAATGAAATTTAATTAGTAAATTAGAAATTAGTAAAAAATGAAATATTGATGTCGGAAAATTAAATTTGGAATGTAATTTCATAGACACGTGTTTTGTGAAGTACTGACAGTTTCATATATCAGAGTATTATACTTTTATTTCTGTTTAAATATAAAATGGGTGCTAAAATCGCCTTTTCAAGGTGTTTTTTGGCCATAACGTTTGGTATTTAAGTTTAAAGCAATAAAAGAAATATAAATTTAAATAATAAAACATTCCGTCAACGTTGAATTTAAATTTGTTGACGCATCATTACTAGAGGACGTCATAAAACAAGCCAAAAATCCCTTTTTGATGCTTCTTAACTGAGATGCAAAAGAAAGTTTATCACTCCGTTGTTTCCCATTTATTCCATAAATTATAGATGCATTTCATTATAGCACGATACAATAACACCTTTCGGCAGTAGTTTGAATGACTTAATTAGTGACTGTTTTACTTTTTAACTTAAATATCATTATTTGAAGTAGACGGGGGTAAGAAATAAAATTTCAACCAACATGACCCCTAACATGTTTAAAATGTTGTAAATGTATGCAGGACGAGGCACATTTATTGATTTTCACACAGAGTATGTCTTATATGTCAATGAACAGTTGTGTTTTGTCAAAATTAATTTGGGGGAATTTCAAAATTTAACTTTTTTAATTTGGATTTTTTTATAAAAAAAACAACAACAAAAAAATAAAAAAAATAAAAAAAACGCGTAAAGGTTTTCTTTGACTGATTTAATGTTTT
Source organism: Gibbula magus (assembly GCA_936450465.1). Taxonomy (NCBI): domain Eukaryota; kingdom Metazoa; phylum Mollusca; class Gastropoda; order Trochida; family Trochidae; genus Gibbula; species Gibbula magus. The sequence goes on from OW388300.1 coordinate 15,960,103, forward strand.
GGACTAATTTGCCAAACTTGTCAGTTTTGGAATACGACATGAAAACTCGAGATATGTGACTTTGAAAATTATACATATGATAAATAGAACTGAGTGATATACTTTCTTTTGCAGCTCAGTAAATCTCGTCTAGTTAAGGATATTCTTAAACAACAATTTCTTAAAACGTGTGTTGCTCAGAAATATGAGTAGATAATGTTTTGAAATTTTATATTAAGTATTGTTGTGTTCTGAAGATAATTTTGATGTTACCCTGTTTCAGTCATATTTATCGCCAGTGGATTGGAATAACTTGTATTTTATATAGGGACGTTTCTTTTAAACGTGAGTTTATTATTTTATAGCAGATAGAAATTGTTTAAAGGGGTGTTGTGTTATTCTTTAAAAGTGTACAATAAAAAATATGTTTGGACTGAAATTTGTACGTTGATCTAGTCATACGCGTAAATCCAAGACTAACATTTTCTTACTTATATATTGATATTTTATGTAAAGTCTAAGTCTGAAAACGGTTCGGCCTGCTTCTAACTCCAACTTCCCCATCAAGTTATAACCCAAGAATGCACTTATTTTGAACATATATATATTTTCAACAAATACATTGAAATATGAATACTTTAAAAGTGGAATATGAATCATCTAAAAAAAAAAAGGGGGGGGGGGGGGGGGGGGGATGTCGGTCGCGGTGTACCTGATATCAAAACAACAAATAGATATGTGGGAATGTTCATTTAAGGCCATTATACGTACTCTTCCGCCATATTCAAACAATTGGAAGGATTTCCCATCAGAGCCATCAGCTCATTCATGTTATAGCGACGATGTTTGTTTCAAACTGAGCGAGAAGACATTTACCTGTCAGATTCGTATTTAATTCTTTCTAGCCATAGGTATACGGAATTCGGAGATATAAGGTGAGTTTTGTTATTAGAATGAAATATGGAAGGTATACGCTGCTGGCGGAATTTGAGAGAACCGAGAATATGGTTCAGTTGGAGGATAGCGAAGTTGGAACAAATGGTTTGAGTAATATCTGTTTGGGATGTTAAATCCGTGATAAATGTTCTGAAAATATACACAAACCGTTAGCGAGGTTGCGCTTGACACAGAGAGCTCGATGAAGATAACTGCACAATTCCCAAGAAGGTGTCCAACTATTGGAGGTGCTGTACTCGAGGGACAAACACCTCCTGTTTCTGAAATGTCTGTGGTGGTCGACAGTGTAGCCTGATTTTAAAACCACAAATGTAATATATAACACGCAACTTACATATATAACAGTACACATGACAAATGTTGTTAATTCATATTCAAAAAGGTTTACATAATTCATCAAAAGTACGATAAAAACAATATCTGCATAAAACACAATAGTTTGAAATTATCAGTTATTTACATTTTCATATTATAGTGTTAAGTGTTGACTTAAAAGTAAACCCTATGTTTTATTCCAATCATACTTTGGTATTCAAAAGATATTACCAAAATGTAAAATGCCGGAACATGCAGTGGCGGATTATGTGAGGACCAAGCACGTCTCGTGGACTCATTGACAACGTTTGTCTGAAGAAAACAACCCCCATAACAATAATCCTAGATCCCCCTGCAGTCTATTTGTTTTTAAACATACCATTAGTCCACATCTGCAGCGTCCTTTCACGCAATCCAATCCAGTAATTTAGGTTTTTTTTCAAAAAGTTACTTAATGATTCCTTGTTTTTATTAGTCACTTTCATTAATGTACAGCGTTTGTGTGCTTCCAGCCAAGGTTTCCTAAAACAAGTGGCGCATATGCCAGTTCTGCATCGGTGATATGTGTCATTAACTGAAAACAAATTTAATATATATACTGAATGGCATTGGCAAATTAATACATGTTCTTTACCTTATGTTCTGTCAATTACTTTATCATGAGTTTTAATACTAAACAGATTAAGATTACGATTAGTAATGTGTCATATCAGCAAACATGTTAGTGCATTTTAAATGTAAATAGCTTTATGTCCTTACGCTGTAATCAGGAGGATGGATGGACGGTTTATAAGGTATGGAAAGATGCCTTGGAGTTTCTACAATATATTTTTTTTTTTTTACAATGAACATAAACCTTACGAACTGTATCAACAAAAAAAATTAAAAGAACAAAATGAACTTACTACCACAAATTTTGCCATCACCATCAAGCGCATCTGAAACAGACGGAGAATTCCAACGATAACACATGACATTGATATGATACCAGATGGGTGTCAAGTTTGGTAGACATTTTAATGACGTAACAATTGAGTAACAATTGAATGACGTTCTCCCTGTTCCACGCCCCCCTCTTTGGGTGTGGATTTTACACATGGAATAGCAATCCGTGGAAATTATTCATGGTTTTGCCCTGGACTATTATTGCGTCAAAGCACTCGGACTGACGTCCTCGTGCTTTAACAATAATAATTCAGGGCAAATCTATACTTTATTACAAAACACATTGTGGTAGAGCGAACTTTATTATTTAATTACAGATCTAATAGAGTCTTCACTCATGAGCAGGGAAAATGTTATGTTTTAAATATTTCTGCAAATGTATATTTTCATAACATAACTTGCATAATTTAATAATATCAGACAAGTGACGTTGATGAATGACATTGTCGCCTTGAACTAATCTAATCTAATCAGGTTAATCACACATGATTTAATCAACGTCACAAATTAATATGGAGTAATATAGGACCTGGATCTGAACACAATGAATAACTCCAGGAACTGCATCTTTTGGTATTAAACAATGTATCCCACCGCCCATTATATGCATACACACAATGTCCGTTTTGTCTGTCCGCGAACTCTATTTCTGAAATGAGAGAATAAATATAGTTATTTAAATGGAAAATCCGTCATCTTGGTATTTATCAATTATTATCATATTATATCAATGTACGTATTTACTATTGTGACAAATATGATTATTAATGCTTTACAGTTTATCAAAAGGAAGAATATGGTTTGGATGATAGAAAATATTCATCAAACTTAGACACAGGTTAAATAGAACTATTTAACAATTAGATAACAACTGGAAATGGATTTGTATACTGTTTGTTTTAACTAATGTGGTGAATATGATCATTAATGATTGGAATATTTTTAAAGGAAGAATATGGTTTGGATGACAGAACGTATTTATCAAACCTAATATTTAACAATTAGATAACAATCGATTGAAAATTGATTGACAACTTCTGAGCATATCTACCAGTTTTGTAAACTGACATCCCTTCAGAGTCGCCACATTTTTCTTCTAAATGTCCAGGGCATTGGCTTTCAATTTCTCTTGAGGAAGATATTGATATTTGAGATTTGTACAGACAGTAACATCGTGTTCCCTTAAAGGATAAAAAACAATGTTTCATTATATTACAATAAGTTGATTTCATTTAAGAAATCATAATAATAAATAGTAATTATGGCAATACATAGTTATGTCATTACAGAATATTGAAACACAGGAATGTAGATATTTACTTACACTGAGTCCAATGTAAGTATAACGTGGACAGTGTCTGTAACATTGTTCTACACAGTTTCCAGGAATATCAGCTATAGGAGAGATCAGCCCATATTAAGCCATGTATCCAGTGTGTACAAATGCTGTGCTGTTATCTGAAAGTCCAGGATAGAATAGACGTATTTGATATTATTTTTCCACAGTTGAATTAACACATCTCTGTAAGAGTTCCCATCATTATGTTACTACTAGAACCGATCTTAGATTTAATTATTTGAATCATTGCCACGATCTACTCAACTTACAGTCATGTAGAGTGAAAACTTTTGTCATTTTAATTATAAGATAATTTTATTTCAGGTGACAGATAAAATTAAAGTAATGATGCAAAATCTTCTTCACCTGTCCACCTCCACTCTGAAGTCTCGAAGCCACCAACCCAATACATAGTTCCATGTCGGAGATTAGAAATATGAGGAGTTTGGCCACCAGTTGGTATGTAGAGATCCATGTTGTACTCTGTCTTACAGTAATCCCTGGCTTCCCACCAACGCAGTCCTGGTGACTCACGTTGGCTTTGTGATGATGCTTAAACAAATAATTATAAATCTCAAAAGATCATATAATTACTTATATTCTTGTATATTCTTTTGTCAAAGAACATTAATTTAAAATTTTGCAATATGGTTGTTGACATTTAAACAAAACATCAAATTTGAAAATGGATATAGATGTGACATTTAGACAAAAGATCAAACTTGAAAATGAACAATTTAAACAGTAACTCGAACTTTAATTTTCATCGTATATTGATAGAATTACGTTAAACTATAACATGCAGTGAGGCGTTAGCTGTATGTTTCTTCCTGAAGGAAATTGTCAAGCACTGTTTGATGACTTCAGTGATAACATACATTGAACCACCAAGATTAACTATAGCACAGCACGTTTACTTATACATATACTAGAATAGTATTCATCTGCGTATTAAACGAATCTGTTAAACCACTAGACACAAGTGGGATTTTTACTTTAAGGGAACCTTGATACTAAGAATTTTATTGATGTAATTGGTTCTAAGTGAGTCAAATATTTTAAAACTATATTCCATGAGGACATTATACTGTTATCACTGAATATATCCCTAAAAACAACAAACGCATCTCATGTTTCTGGTGACATGAGATAGTGTCAATTTGTATTGTTTACAGTTTTTATTCAAACACTAATTCATTAATATTATGTGATTATGTATACTATGTTTTCGATAATTATTGAGTTATACCATTGCGTATATAGGGACGGGCGTACGTTGCCGAATACCATATCCCCCACAAATCTCCCAACCCACATTTTGACTTGATGCCACAAACTCACCAAATCTACAATTTATAATATCCATTGGCTGAGGGCTATGGCTTTTTTTACTGAAGGAAAACATGAAAAAAGCTTTTTTTTTAGCCCGTGGACCCTGTGTCTCCGAATCTACAATAGTTTATAATCTTCATTGGCCAAAGAGTACACAGCATTTTAATCATCTACAGCCACTGGTTCTTCTTTCTCTTCCCACATAGGTTACTCCCTTCAGATTTCCGATCCTAACCTCTATTCTTTTTCGCTTGAAATCGAGAGCAGAAGCAAAATCCCCTAGCAGTGGTATGCGGAATCTCATACTGTATCCCTGTATCAGAGGCCCCGTTGACCGAGTGACTTCAAAGATCTAGGCATTTGACTTTTAAGGGTCCTGCTCATTAGCATATGTCCTTCGAATATGTCTGATGCAAATAACACAAATGAACTATTTTTGATATTTGTCTCTGATTTGGTCTTCTTTATTTATAAGCATGATTATGATCAATAGTTTTAACATATTTCGAGGAAAACACATTAAATGAGAAAACGTTGGTCTAACGTTTATTTCATCATTATGACGTGTCATTGACAAATGTCACTTTTACAACAGTGTCGCTGATTGCACTACTAGATTCTATTGCACCCAATCAGGACACTCCCTTTCTGCCCCGATTTCAAGCGTAAAACAACAGAGGATAGGATCGGAAATCTGAAGGGAGTAACCTCTGTGGGAAGAGAATGCTGGTTCTTTAAAGGTAATTTACACTGTTTAAACATATTTATATACTAAAAGGAAGCGGATTGGTAAACGAGCAAATGCTTATATAAATACCGCTCCGGGATATTACATAATACAAAACATGACATGATGAATGTACAGTATAAGAATAAATACAAATAAATGATACAATCTGAAAAAGAGCACCAATAAAATACAAATCATGACTATGCCATAGAACCACTACTTTAAATCAAGTCTGCATTTTAAATTTATAGACGAGTGAACAGAATTTAAGAGTTCCATATTTATAACTGGGGAAGAAATGTGACTTTCAAACAAAATTGATTTATAGTTAAATCCCTTTGTATAAAAATACATACTTTGACGAATATCGCTAAAGAGAGGACATACAAGGAAATAATTAACAGAGTCTTCGTAGATATAACCACAAGAGCATGCTGGTGTTGGAGATATAAAATGTTGTAAATTTATATGCATTAAGATCACTACATTCCAGTCGGAGACAAGAATGTATTATTTGACAAAATCTGCTACCAGTGTTTAAGGTACATCCATTGTGTTGATGGGGGTCAGATAAGCCAAACGTTACAAATGGTCTTACTTTATCGAGAAGTACCAACTACCATTTTGATGATACTCGACTTAGTACATTGACGATAAGATCGAAAACCGCACCAATGAGTCAAACGTAATTATTGAATCTTATTTAAACCAGACAAAATAATAAATTTGAGTTGATAATGTTTAATAGGTCATATTTACTACCGTGTATGTAAATAAGACGTGCATGCACTTTCGGTTTCTGCACATGCATAATGATGTTACTCGATTTTAACTTGAAACTAGTAATTATGATATATTTGGCGATAGGGGATGAATATGCAAGCCGAGGGAATTTGTTTGTAATGTAAACAGCACATATGGTGTTTTGGAACGTATTAAAGCCAAATATGTTATGAAACACAATGGATGTAACTTTAAGACAAACAGAAAACGTGAAACGTTTATCCAGAGCTAAAATGCATTTGTAGTAAAAAATGATCTGTGAGAATTCAGCTGACCTACAATAACAAATCATAATTCGTTACTGTAAGGTTGTATGTTCAAATAATTAAAATTAACACACCATTGCATAAGCCTATAATTTATCATTTACACACACGCTTATGTATCCCTTGGTAACCCTGAAATGTAGCTTGGATCTATGATTTACAGCAGAAAAGAAACTAATTGATTGGTTGAGAGATATCTCACCTGGTTCCAACAGAATACACAGCATCACACACAGAAGGAGATATCCAGGTTTCTTTGTGTCCTCCGCCATCTTCACAAACTAGGAAGTGTATTATCATGTTTGTCGTATGAGTTTAACTTCAACTATCTTGTGTGTGCAATTTAAGTGATTCTATTTATAAACACGTTCTCATTAAAGTTTTACTTCCTTAATACAGTATCGTCCCTACACATATGCATAGCTTTCTTTAACTATTTGAAAGGCCTTCTAGAAGTATCACACATATACATAGCTTTCTTAAACTATTTGAGAGAAGTGTTATAGAGAAGACAAGGGTATATATGGAAATTATCAACTTCTTTATTTAACAATGACGTCGTTCGGTATAGATCATTATACTGTTTTCATGCATATGCTATATTATCATATTTACCAATAAGAATCTATAACAAAACGACGCAAATGTTAAATTAAGACGTTAATCATCTACAAATATTATTATCTTCTCTGCAGTTTTACATTTCTGCTGTAGATCATAGGTCGAATCTACCTTTCATGTTTACAGAGGGATATGTTAGTGTGTAATTTATTTAGGTAAGTATGTAAGTATGTATGGACAATACGATACGATATTAAGGAAGTAAATTTGAAACGAGAAGTGTCTGTTTATGGTATAACTTTAATTACACACCAGTTAGTTGATGTTGTGCTCATACAGCATACATGATAATACACCTCCTAGTTTGTGAACATGGCGGAGAACACAAAGAAACCTGGATATCTCCTTCTGTGTGTGATGCTGTGTATTATATTGGAACCAGGTGAGATACATGTACCTCTCAAACAATCAATTAAGTTTTTTTCTCCTGAAGATCAACTGGCTCATTTACCTTTCATTGTTACTCTCAGTCAGCCTACAGGCAAAATAAAATGAATGAGATGTAGACATACTAAGAGGATGATCAGATGAATCACAAACTATTGTAAATGTTATGTTTCTCTAACCATTCAACTGTAATCTCCCACAGTATCGAACTGTGACTTGTTATTGTTATTCTAAAAACTAGTTTTTGATTTCAAATGCAATTAAGCTCTTCAGGCATGACATGACAGATAGGATTCGTCCGTTCTTTTGTTTCGCTTTTGCGACTTCTTTTCAAGAACCAGTGGCTCCGTAGGACAGACATCCTCTGTATAGACAATTATACTTTTATATATTGAAGATCGGGTGACTCTTTGAGGCCGAGACCTGAAAACCTATTTTCAGCTTCGGTATTATGAAAAGCCATAGAAAGTTGAAATACGTGTACTAACTCTTAGCAAACGGTGATTACAAACATATATTTGATGTTCTCATTTAAAGTGCTAGGCCCTTGGCAGTTTAAGTATATAAATGGTAGATGTGAATACTGTATGGCCACCTTCAGCCCAAACAAGTGTTATGGAAGGTTCATCCTTTTAACCTATTTTCACTGGATTCTTATTATATCTAATTCAGACACAAGAAAGCAAAAGAAACTATGCCAACATAACTTCTAATATCAAATAAGTGTTTCAATTGGGAATTTTATTATATAACAGCATCACTTGAACACAACTTTAAATATACCCTGTGAAATTCATGTATCTGCCCAAATATTGATTTTGACGAAGTTTTTTCATAAAAAATGTAATGCACCTGAATAAGGACAGGATGAAGCCAAAATGTATAAAACCACCAATCAGCATGTTAACGACCACAATACATGGCATCTCCAGATTGCACGGACTCTGCAGTTGTAAGCATGACATGCCCAGGCTGCTTGCATCTTCGACTGAACCCAAACTACAATGACTAGGCTCTAGCAACGAAGGATACAAACATCCCTAACCAATGACAAGCGTCTAATTGGAAATCCAAGGGTCATCACGTCAAAGAAAGCTTACACCTCCATACTTTATATCTGCGTAGTTATTTGTCACTGTCACATCATCAACATCATTGGCCTAATATCCTGCATATTTTGGAACACGGTATTCAATGCTACCAGGCCTTCTGCAGGATGATGCCAGGTTAACCCAGGATCAAGAGACACTTCCTTTCAGCGGATAATGTCATTATATTGCAAGGTTGTCCGACTTATCATCCTCCGTGCACTTGTTGAACCATCTGCAATGACAAATAAGGAGGTAAAATCCGCTCTCGCCATGTCAACAAAACAGTTATTAAAGCACGTATTCGAACCATCCCCAAACTCTTTAAACTCTGTACATCGACTTGAAAAAGATTTTAATCAGAGCCTAGGATGGCATAGGATATACTGTTCGATTTTCAGACATGTAATTGTAAAATTACAGCCTTCTGTTTTGTTAAAAAGCTGATTGACATTTTCCACCAGTTCCATGTAAAACTTTACACTGTATATACTGTACAAACATGGTCAAATGAATCGTCTGTCAAACGTTTATTACTTCATTTATCTTATATACCTGTTAACATTGATAACAACATAGACATGAAAATAATTTAGAATTTCAACAAGCACAGCTCTTTGTCTCCTTTTGGGTAATAATATGTTCTTTTATTTTCATTATTTCATGGAAAGTACTATTGAAATATTTTGTTCATTTGATTTCGTTTCAAACATATGTTTTTCATAAGAAAAGGATTGGGTACAAGTTATACAACTTAGAACACCCTCTCATAGGTAATTGATTATATATATATATATATATATATATATATATATATATATATATATATATATATATATATATATATATATATATATTATTTACAATCTTTATACAAGATGGAGGCAATAGTTAAAAGCGGAAACAGAGGAACAATAACAATACTTAAATATTTTTTTTAGATTGACAAATGTAGGTTTGAACGATTTTAATTATATTTTGTTCATTTAGATAGAACGTTATCTGTCAACTCATAAGTATCGATGTTCTCTTTATATGAAATGTCCAGTTGTTGTATTTACACAAATAAATATGTATCTATTGCATGTATAAGCAAACGTGGATTGTCAGTGTTTAATATTGGTGATTCAGTCTATGTTATCAATGAAGTAATCCGACAGTGTATGACAATTTCCTTCCTTAACATGCGAATAACGCCTAGTTAGTTGCCTCTAACAGTTTATGTTCAATGTGGTGATTATATTATAACACAAAGCAAAATATAGGTTAATTTGTTGTCTCGTTTCAATGGCCATTTTGAATTCTGATTCAAAACTATCGTGTTTAAATGGTCAGCCGTTAAAGATCTAAAATTTATCAAGCGAGGTAGCAAATTGTCAGAAGTAAAGGGTGTTTGTATGCATGAATTGTAGACAGACAGATTATTTACTAAAGTATCTATCAAACTTTTGAAATAAAATAACCACCATAAATTCAAAGCTGACAGATGAAAGTATTTCTTCCAAACCGTGAAATCATAAACTATCTTCCATAAATCCACTATTGCTACAACATTGTAATTAAATGTTTTAATGTTACTGCTTACACATTTTCAATTGCACATTTGAATTTAGAATATCTGTATATTGGTAGTCCCGAAACACGATTCTGCCGATAACCTGTAATGTGATAACATATTGGTTGTTAATATATTGTAAAATGATGTCTTTTGTATATGTTGTGTTTCTGTAGCAGTAAACAATTAAAACATACATAGTTCCTATTTGTAAATTCATGTTTTAAGACAAGAGAATAGAGTCAAAAGAACGTCATCTTGACCAATCAGTGTATTTGTATCCACTGACACCACTACAATACCCTGATCTGAGGCCAGTAACTGTCGTTTCACAGTCCGCTGGTTATTCATTGATAAATAGCTTAGCATGTGAATTTAAAGGGGCAGCAGCACGTTTTTTTGAACTCAAATAAATAAGCTTTATTACGTCATATGAGGGCACATGAACTCACTTTCGCTTCCCGTCGGTGCAATAAAATATTATCATTCTTTACTATTGACAGTGGCCGAAGTCACTCAGGGATATGACCAATAGCAAGAGTCGCTGATGCAAAATGGGAAATATATTGTAAAAAACGGCTTAACTACGATTTCATACAAATCTTGCATATACTTTAATCTCTTAACTGACAAAATAGATTGGATAGTTGTTACATAAACCATAGCGACTGCTGTTTTTGGTCTTCGGGTTGTGTTCAGTTTTTTAATATTGCTGATATAGTAGTACATGTGGATTTAATGCAATTTTGCAATACCAATTCCGGTCTTTTAAAGCTATCTTTAAAACCTGAATACGTACATATTTTCCAGATAACTAATATAATACATTACCTGAGGACAGATAGTTTGGAATATAGAGAAATGTGCATTAACCGTGCATTATTTATATTTTAAAGCAATTGGCATGCAATAGTGCCTTTAAGGCCAATGGTTTATTATGATTAGGACGTCGAAGATTGTTTGTCGTTTCGACTCATCCGGGTACTGCCCCTTTTGCTCGAAAGGAAGTTCTCTCTTTGGCTGGTTGTTTACAGCCAAGACAACGGTCATTAGACTCAGGAGATTAGGGTGTGGTATTAGTGTCAGCTGATACAAATACACTGATGGAGCAGGATAAAAGAACCTAAATATCTGTGTCTAACTATAAGAGATTCCAATGTTTTTTGAAGCATCATCACAAAACACAGTTGAGTTGTCCCGACGAATGAGTTGGTGGAAAGCCAGGGATTACTGCAAGACAAAGTACAACATGGATCTCTACATACCAACTGTTGGTCAACCTCCTGTTGCTAAGCCCCGACATGGAACTAGGTATTGGGTTGGTGCCTTCGAGACTTCAGAGTGGAGATGGACAGGTGAATAAGATATTGTATCATCATTTTCATGTTCTCTGTTAGCTGAATTAAATTATCCTAAAATTAAAAGAATTGAATAAAAACGATGTTTTCAATGTACATACAACTTTAATTGCCATTGTCAACTTTAGATTTAGGACTGTTAGTTGAGTAGATCGTGTCAATGATCCAAACAATTGAATCTAAGATTGGTTCCCGTAGCAACATCTCGTTGAGAACCCGTACAGATATATTGTAATTCGACTGTAGAAAATCAATGAAATAACTATCACATGAGTAACATAAGGGATTTCATGAAGTATCCTGATCAGGATACTCCGAATTTCAGTATCAGTATACGTTAGGATACTCGGGGTATCCAAAAATATCCTGTTCAGGATACTCCGAGTTTCATGATTCAGGATACTTCAGGATTCTTCATGATATTTCAGGATACTTCAGGAAATTGTTAGAAATTTTAAAATACTACATATAACATTACAAATTATATCACAGACATTCGCGGTTTACCCCTGTCATACAGTTTGTTTGGGTGTAGGTGAATTCGTAGGCCAGACCAGTTCGTAGGAGTATATTTCGGTGAATTCGTAGTGAATTCGTAGGAGGATCGGGCGGTGAATTCGTAGGAGTTCGTAGTTTAAGAGAATAAATGTTTAAAGACTAACTTTATGGTATGATATTATTACAATTAAATTATTAATAACTTAAATTATATTTTGACAATAAAAAGTGTTTACTTGTCCGCTGTGTTGCTTTTTGTGTTCAAAAAAAGAATCGTGTGTTCAGTGTTGTTATTTATGTGGTTGAGTTTTTTTTTATAGATAAATAAAAGAATCAGGTAAGTATGATTATATTCCAGTTTACATTACACATTTACACAACATCATCGCTAGCTATGTTTAGATGCTCTGTAGCTCCGCTAAGAGTAGAAACTGGTCGTTATATTGGTTGTCCTTTAAATGAAATATAAATGTATTATAATATTGTTAAATGTGTACGTCTTCATAATTATAATCAATTGTTTATAGGAAAAGGCCTTGTAAGTTGGTTGTCTTATGGATAATAAACATGCTTCCTAATTTATATTCCTTTATTGCTACAACTTAAGTCGACTTTACAACGACAGAGTTTTTAGCAATCAAAACATCTCACACCATGTTTTTCTAACGAACAAATAACTTACTTTACAAGTTTGGTGAGTAGGCTCTATCAACATGACATGGTATCCAAATCATGTTATAACATGGTATAAGTACTAAAGTAATAAATAATAACAGTCAAACGAATATTTTCAAGAATAAATATCACTTTATGATATATTTTTTAATCCTCCTACGAACTCACCAGTCCTACGAATTCTCCGCTCCTACGAACTGGTCTGGCCTACGAAATCACCGCATCCCGGTTTTTTTGCATGAGTTGTTTCTGTCAGACGACATTAGATTCATGCAGACGCTTTTTTGAGAAATTTTAAAATGAATGTGTAAAATCAGGTTTGAATCGTGTTGAACATTGTCATTGTTGCTTCCCAATGGTAAGTATCAGTATCAAATGAATTAGTTACCTGCATTAAAGTGCTCTATACAAGTTCTTTTATAATTGTTGTCTAGATAGTGATAGATTTATTAAAATAATAAAACTCACCTTTTAAAAAAGCGTATCCGAAAGAACAATATGAATATCCAAATGAAATGCAGGTATTATCACGACACGACATATTTATACACCATTGTTGCAACTCTTAGGTGTTAACACGGGTAGTAACCCGAGATAAGTGTTAAACATCTTGCCCAATTGATTATCCCGGATTTCAGCTCAAATCTCATTGGTGTTTCACTTAACTGATTTCATTGGATAACTCAAAACAGTATATCATCCATTAGCTGTGACGCGATTGACAGGCAATTAGTCACCTGCCCATAAGCCACCCGTGTGTGTTTTTACAGGTGACAAGTTCACACCTGCTTAGCTGGTCACAAGTAAATTACTAGTATTGCTCTGAGTAGCTTAATTGACACTAACAAAGAAGTCTGCATTTCACAGATGGTCTTCACAAGAGATGAGCACAATGTTATATAACAAACAAAGAGCCCGTTTAGTTTGTACACCTTAGAGTGTCAACAAGATTCACTCAGACGAGGGATTAACGAGGGATTAATTAGTGTGGTCAATATGGGTACCAACTTGATGCAAAGGTCATGTCTCTTGATAGATGACTACATCTCACCTGGAAATGTTGAAATAATCTTATTCAGATTTTATATGGTTTTAACAATATTTATTCATATACTCAGGGGAATCATCAAACAGGGTTTACCCTATACAAATGTTTCTCCCCAAAACAACAATAAAACAGGATAATTACATCATAAATACAATTATACATACATTAATGTAGAAAAACACAACATCACATTAAAAAATATTTTCATGAGAAGCGTTTGCTATGAGGAATAAATTTATGAACAGCCTGGATTATGAGTTATTTGTGTATTTATATGAATTGATAGGATCTTGTTACCAAATAGTACAGGAAAAAAAGTCCTTGGAAAAAAAGTCCTGGGAAAAAAAGTACCGGTAAAAAAGTCCTCCGGAAAAAAAGTCCTATTACTATAAAAACAGGTTAAATAGACATTAACATGAATATATTGTTAAGAAAACATGAATTGTTTGTACTTGAAGTCAAGAAGGATGTTGTGATATCTAAATATGGATAATTAACTTTACTTTAAGAGGCATTTTGGATTAATTAAGAATTACGAAAATGTGAGTTTATCTCAATCTATTGAATCACATGTTATATTAAATAAGGATTAATCAGGGATTAATTAAGCACCAGTCAAGAGTATATGTGATGTGAAATTATATATCCCCTGTTTTCATACAGTTTTAGTCGACATGAGGTATATTAGATTTAATAGGTTTGATTATAAATACCAACTAGATATTGTCGCCAGGTAATAACACCTCATATGTGCATATGTTCCACGACAATTACAAAATAATCACTAGCAAAAAGAGTTACAAGATAACAAGTATACTTAACTCTGTTAATTTATCCTTAATAGCAGTAGTAATTTACATATCATTTTATCTAAAGTAAACAGTAAAGTAAATATATAGAGAGATATATATTAGAAACAATGAATACAACCTCTAAATTGTGTTACATTGAATCTGAATAAAGATATCTATGTATTGTATCTATAAACAATGTGTTACCAGTGCTAATGATTATTGCATTGTTGAATCTGAATAAAATGAATTGCAACAAAAGTTTATTATTTTGTCATACTATGTTACCTAAAAACTAAAATAGGACTTATTTTCCGGAGGACTTTTTTTCCTAGTTGAATTTAGGACTTTTTTTCCGGTACTTTTTTTCCAAGGACTTTTTTTCCGGACACCTTCAGGTCGTACCCATGTAACCATTTACATAAAAGAAGTTTAAATGGCGGATATTTGTATAATTTGGACACATTAATATATTAATAATATTTTGAACTCATAACATCAGTTTATCAGTTAAAGCAACCGGTTTCTTTGGATTTAAACGGTATTTATTTCCAGATGGTACACGGAAAGGGGGATTGATAAACAGGGTTACCCCTATACTTTTCAAGGACTTTTTTCCTATAATCATATTAATGCCTCTCCCCAAATAAATACATTTGAAGATGGTACACGGAAAGGGGGATTGATAAACAGGGTTACCCCTATATTAATATCTATCCCCGTGACGTTGACAGGATTTATATAGTATAACATATGAGAGAGAGAGAGAGAGAGAGAGAGAGAGAGAGAAAGAGAGAGAGAGAGAGAGAGAGAGAGGGAGAGGGAGAGAGAGAGAGACAGACAGACAGAGACAGAGACAGAGACAGAGAGACAAAAGCACCAAATACAACTAGGATGTCAGCAGAATAGATATCAGGATATAGGTAACGCCAGCAAGACACGGCACAAACATAAAAAAAAAGAGAATCAATACTCATGGAAATTCCAAAAATGTCTTTGATGATGTTGTGAAGGTTTTTAAAGTTCTAAATTAACATTTTCTGATGAGCTAGAATTGCCATATAATATTTAAGAGAATAAAAAACCATTTGGAAAAGAAATGTGCATTTAACCTTATATCAATGAAGATAGGACAGATAAGGAAAAATTAAACGCATATCCGTTGTCATTTCCGCAGTTACATGCAGAGTTGTTTGAAATAAATCTTGTGATCTCACTACATTCTCCGTTCCACTACCCCCAATCCGAAGACGAGAATGAATTATCTGGCAGAATCTGGATCCATATGAGATATTGAAGTAGTTTTGTTTTGTGGCTTTTTGTTTTAGTTTATTGTTAAATTATCCTAGTCTGCTATATGTTTAAACCAAAGTGATCATAAACAGATAGGTTGAGGCAAATCCAGAGAATATAATTTTATTTCTAACAATTATTTCACTTCTTAAACAACAAGCTTTATTCAAATATCTAGATTGAATGTAAGCTTTCCTAAAATCATGATAACAAGGACCTGATAATATAAAAAGTAATTCAATTACCGGTTTCAAAGTTTGCTAACTACTTTCTGTCTGAATAACGAACTAGTTTACACTTATAAAATTGCCGTGTACAGTTGAATGTAGGGACACATGTTACAAGAAAAGAGTCACAAATTATATAATATATTAGTGTATATTATGTTGGTGCAGAGAATGATATATTTTAGTTAGTTGTTTTTCTTATGTATAAGAAAATATTTGGTTTGTTTTAATCTTAAAACACAAACAGATTAACTTTGATCTTGTGTCATGGTGACACCTCACCCTGTCACACATCTGTATGTATTTACAGGGATTAAGAGGGGATTAGATGGTTACTTGACTGTGATTATGGGACTGTAACCTGTTTTAATTAGTTTATATAATTAATTAGTTATAACAAATAAGCGAAAGTTTTCATTTGAAAAAGGTTCTTCTGAATTCAAATATACTTTAAATTGTTCATTGAGTCTCATTCGCACACAATACATACATGGCAAGTATTTCATAGTATATGGTTTAAACATCATTTATTTCACAAAATGAAATCTGGATTGGCGAACAAGCCATGAGGCTTATTTGAACACCGCTCCAGTATAACAAATGAACAAGCTGAAAACAGAACATCTCTAATAAAATGAAATAGAAACTTAAGCAAGAGAACATCCTATAGAAATTAAAATATGAATGATTCTTTTGGGAATTTGCATTTGGTTTAAACATATTTATTCATGAAAAGACATACAATTCATGAATGGATTGGCCAACAAGCACAGAGGTGCTTATATAAAGACCGATCCAAAATAATTACAATTACAATGTATAATTACTAGTGACGCATACAAATCATATTAATGAGCATTTGAAAGCATATAAACTAAAATTACATAAAAGACAATATTCTAGCAAGGAATGCATGTTGTATGAAATTTAGCAGAAATCAGAGAATCTTCGAGAGTAAATTATGAAGTAATGGACAGATTTTAGTAGTTCAATATTTTGTTTATTACTCGAGCTAGCATTTCCATAAAGAATTGATGGTAGATTGTAACCTTGAATAAAGAAATAGGAGTTTATTCTTAACTCATTGTAAACGGGGCAGACAAGAAAGAAATGGAGTGCAATATGATAATATCGAACAATATTAATTGTCCATGCATTTAATTTGCTAAAATCCATTTTCTGTTTTTGTCTGAATTTGGTTATTTTTGGATTCAGTAGAATATAATTTTCAAATGATTTAAACATATTTATTTCCATAAAAGGAACCGGATTGGTAAACAAGCTTACAGCTTATGCTAATACCGCTCCGGGATACAACATTACATAACATGTCATAATGAATGTACAATATATTATATTACATTTTAGTCTGTAAAGAAACTTTTAAAAAAACAAACACACACCAATCCTTGTAAATCATCATATGTCACTGAAATATTATTTTGAAGCGAATCTGCCACTTAAATTTATAAACGAATGAACTGAAGTTAAGAGTTCCTTGTTGACGCTTTGGGGAGAGTTTTGGTTTCCAAACAGAACTGATTTTAGGTCAAATCCATTGATATAAAAATACATAGTTTGTCGTATATCGCTGTAACGGGGACATACAAAGAAGTAATGAATAGAGTTTTCATAGTTATGGCCACAACTACAGGATGAGGTTGCAGATATAAATCGTTCATATTTGTGTGCATTTAAGTCACTACATTCAAGTCTGAGTCGAGAATGAATGATTTGACAAACTCTGCTACCACTGTTTAAATCAAAATGACAGTTTGTATTTTTATTTTAATTTTCAAATGCATCTTTTACTTTTTTATTATAACCAAAATGAGAACACTCAAACACTGCAACAATGTACCAATTCCAAGATCTCAAGACACAAAGAATGAACCTTTTGGAATAAATTTAATTTTTCTGATATATCCCTTTCTTTGGTATTTTAGAGTACAAGTGGAGAAATAGCAAATGCTCAAGGTCACCATTCACAAAAAGACATCATGTTATTCATATTTTACCAAAAAAAGATAATCGAAACTGGCACGTTACGTTGATAATATAACATTTCATTCCTGTAACTATAAGGGGGTTTCACCCATTTTTACCATGGGTATACTTGAGATGCTTAATTCAGTGCATCTGCAGCTGATGGGATTGATATTTTATTATTTGAGTATGACAGAGATTTCCCCATTGCATCTATCCTTTCTCTATGTCGAGTTTGTTTTATTGTTTATTTGGATTTAGATTTTTTTGAGTAAATGCCTATGGCAGTTACGTGATGTGTGTATTAGCTGCAGCATCCGAGAAGATGATAATGTCGTGTTTATGAGTTTTATGGTATTCATCAATTTCTTCTTTTGAAATTTCTGTAGCGTTTTAGTTCAGTATTGGTTGGAATGATATTCATCAATTCAAATTTATTTTGTCAATCATGCGATATTTGCATGAAGTTCTTTGGGGCATATCTTGTTTTTTTATGCTAAATTTGTTTTCTGGGTTCTGGCATTTATATAATCCCGAGCAATGTTATATATTTTGTTTTTATTATAACCAAAAGCAATGTTATATATTTTGTTTTATTCTAACCAAAAGTACTCTTTGTCTTTTTTAAGTGGTTCGAGTTAGAAACATAATATAGCTTATTCCCCTCCAAACAAAATGTGTAAGACAAGCGAGGTGTAATTTATTACACAAGTCGATTAGGTCAGGTAAGTGGATAGACAGTTCACTCATCGCAGTAGATACACACTGCACATGACACTAATTAGCCCTCCTGCTGTGATCCCCTTTGATCAAACGGTTCTAAACGGGAAAGTTAAATGCGTGTCCAGTAGCCTTGTTATGGATGAATGAACCCTGAGCGTCTCACTCAAAATGAGGAGAGATATTGTAATATATACATACCATTTGTGTATATCTATTTATATTTAACTGATCAAGTCATAATAAGGGCAAGTAAGGAAGTAAGATGTATATGATAACAGCGAAACCATTCAAGCAAAAACGGCTTACTGTCGGGGATGCATAATTTATATATATAAGATAAGATTAAATCTTGTGCTTTAACATCGAGTCACCAATTTTGCATTATCCGAACATTATTTATTTAATCTTGAAATCAATCTCCAATTTAGATCTTGTGATGACCCACTCACTTTTAGATTGTTGACAGCAGTGAAGAGGCGCGTGAAAAATCCAGATTAAACATTTCTTAATCATTTGATTTGTTTGCAATTTCGACTGCTCTCTCACGACGATACACTGTTTTATACAAGACGTCTTACGATTTTGATGGACAATATTTACGAATAGCCTTTTGTCACACAATTGTCCTTCCCTAAGAAATATCACGAGTTGAGTCAATTTTGAATAGGCGTTTTCACAATATGCTCTTCGGTTTGTGTTCAAATGAAATAAAAAAAATATAGACCACTTTTTCAAAAACCTCAGAAACTTTAGAGTTTATCCATGAAGGCAAATGAATCGTATCTCCTGAACATTCCAGTGATCACTGGAATATATCTCTGAGTCAACCACACGCGTGTTAATTTATTCAGATTGAATTAACAGTATTGGCGACAATATTCATCCGTACGTATTTTTAATACACACACATCCTACTATATCCAGGCTTGCAAATTCCATTTAACTCGGCAATTAGATACAAAAATACTGTACTTTATACACTGATACAACTTATAAATAATAAAAAATTTAATTGACTTGATTCATTTCAAATAGCGCCACACAAATTACATTTATTATACCATAATGAGAAATCAAATCAATAACTATATAACTATCAGTAACTATCCAATTTCCAAATTGTGTCTGCATGTTTATAGAATATGACAATTAAGTATTCCGTCGATTCTTAAATTTTACAATACATGTACTTTGTTTTGAATATTCATTTATTTCTCATATACATTGCAGATTATAATATCTAAATGTAGACAAACTATAATGGCTTTTGTTGGATGTGTGATGGCAATATATATGTTATGATAAATACGATGTTTAATCAATGTTTTTACGGTTAGATTCTTATTGGTTGACGACAACGGTTTTAAATGATATTATACATTACAACTTAAACATCGATACGATTATCGACTGAGTGTTTACAATTCACAATCTGTTACTGAACATGACAATTGAAGTTTAATTACTGCCTTCCTAATGTCACATGTTATATAATCAGTGTGTGTTAGATCTATAAGAACATTTGAAGGTGTCAGAGTATCAACCCATCCCTAATAGTCTGATTGAAGCGGTGTGAAATACACAAACACTTAAGTGAGGGTCAGTTAATTAGTTTATGGTTAGCCCCGTCCTCTGTATAAATACGCGAATTCCCGTGGCCACTGAATGGTGACGCATTTGCTCCAAGCACGTTATGTAAGAACCATCACATATCATCGAATACCGTTATAAATCATTGTATTGTCGCAGTAAATTAATTTTGTAACTTGATTTGTCACAATAAATCCATGTTTTTTCTTGGAATATGTTTATATCGAATGAAAAGTGGTGTTTGTTCAATATTTCAGTATTCATGTGATGGACATGAGAAGTCTATCATTAGTTACTAACTGTCAAGGCTACAGAAAACATTTTGTTATATTTTCGTTCTCACATGAAATGCACTGTCATCAGCCTAATAATTTCCATGCGTTTTGAAATGTTTGAAACAATAACCCTGTGATGTCCAATTGAAATTTGTCACCGTTTAGAAAAGTTTTAAGACGTCACACATGGTGATTTAGAAACATTTACCTTCATGGCTATATTCTATACTGTCCAATAAACCACCATAGAAAATCCGTAGCCATAACGGTTCATAATATCTTCTATAATATATTATTATTAATCACATATAAGGATTTATACAAACTCCAGTAATGTTACATGAATGAGCCTATAGGTGTACATGTATATTTCATACCGTCTCACTTGGTTATTTACATTATCCTATGGTATTTCTTTTTAAATATGTGTTTATTCTTATGAATACTATGTTTTATAGGGCCCCATAAGTCAGTTTGTGTGTGACACTCACATATAATCTTCACCTTTGTGAAAATGAGGTTTAATTGGCATTGTCACAGACGTATTTACACTCATATGTAAGTGTGGATACTTATCAATACGAAACATGTGTAATGAAATAAATAATTTGCGCGTTTTCAAATTTGCTTATATTTCATATTCGTGCGCTCACAATTGGTCAATAGTGTTATCAATATACATGTACACACTGATTTTCATACTATACCGCAATGAATACGAGACTTCAGATTTTTCATGTTTGTAACAACTGAAGAACTGAGAGATTAGATTGACGATATCAAAACCAGTGTTTAATTACGCACTATCATGAAGTTAGAGACGCTCCACGATAGTGCTTTGAATACCCTGCTAATCACGAATGTATAACAAGTGGTTCCTAATGAACGAAAACTATCTAGTTATGTACAACAGCCCCGGTGATTTAGTTTGTGTATATACGTCTACGAATATATACAATATATAGCGACACTGATGTACACATGTCTGTCTCTTATGTAGCTCTTGTGCGACCTCTGTGATTGCATTTTATCAGTTCATGCAAAGGAATATCAACAACCATATTTTGATAATCTGTTTATGTATTATTACATACATGTATTACAATGTAATATGAGCAAATGAATGCAAATGACCATTCTTTCAAATAACTTTAATCAAATACAAACTTGTGGATGTATTGTTTTGTGGAGGGTTTACATTCGTTCACTGATAGTTAATTATGATTGGGATAAAGAGAGATGCCAAATACTAATAACGTGTGAAATACCACATCAATGAAATGTATTTTAGTCGAACAAACGAATTCCTACTCAGTGATAAGAAGCTTTACTTTTCTAACCTCACATGATTGATAACTTTGGTTCAACGACTACAACTTATGTAGGCTCTCAAGTAAATTCTCAAATATAAAGTCATACATATATTACCCTCAGTAATATTTTTCATCTTGATTGCGCAATGAGCACATGCAGTGTTAATAAGACATACGTGTAAACAAGAATGGTAGATGATTGATTGACATTTAGAATAAGTGATTTTCAGTTCAAATTCAAATGTTAATTCTCTCCATCGGGGTTACATGAGATAATCAAGATATCAGCTTATTGAAGACATAAAACTTCTGTCCTGAATACATAAATAAATGGCTGACAAAACACCATCTTTCAAATATACACCATTATAGTCCACGGATCAATTGCCTGAGAAGTCTGAAATATCGTTTATCTCGCAAAACTCTAAATACTTTATATATGTCATTCATTTTGCCTCTTTTTGACTACTGCTCTCATGTATGTTATTAGAAAATTTACACTTAGACGCATTAAGAACTATTTGCGGTGCGGTACGCGGCACAAGTCATGATAAAATATATGAAGAAACACATTACAGCACGCTAATAGATAGAAGATATCGATTTAAACTGATTAATTTCTATAAAATGTACCATAACCGGACTCATGAATATCTGAGCGATCTTGTACCATGAAGGGTATTTGAACAAAGTAATTATAATCTTAGAAATCTGCAACAAATTTTCAATTAACACTCATATACGTATATCTATAGTTTGATTGTCTTGATTTTTCATTTGTTGTTAACATGTTACCAGCTCTTGTGAATTTGTTTATGTTTTATGTAGTGGTGAGGCATTCACATAAGCAGAGTTTTGCTTGTTTGCCAAACCACATTCTTATTGAATAAAAATATGTTTAAACCAATCTTAGAAATCGTTCTTCCATTCAAACAATTAACTGTAGAACTCAAAGATATTCCCAATCTTTCTTGCCAAACTCAATTATGCTGCAGAATTCTTTACCAGACGAAGTCACCAACGCTCACACCCTTAGCCAATTCAAAACTATGATAAACCCAACAAAAACTCGTAACTCGTTCAATTTAAAATTAGGGACTAGATTTTGTCAAATCATCCACTATCGCCTTAAGCTCGGTTGTAGTGATCTAAACGCCCACCGTTATAACAGACACATATCGGAAACATCCAGGTGTTCATGTGGTCACGATAACAAAATTCACTATTTGTTTATTTGCCGAAACTATCACTACTTAAGAACAAATATGTATTGTTATAATCAAGGTTTTGACATAACGACAGTATTATATGGGAATTGCTCTTTGAATGACTCAACTAACGGTAATATCTCAAACTCATTACATCAGTTTATTAGTAAAAGCAACCGGTTCCTTTAAAACTTATCTTGTAGTAATATGATTCAATTTTCGACTGCAGTCCACTCCATTATTAGGCACACCCAAAAACATGACAATAATCATGTTTGATGTTATACAGATGTTATTTTTCACTTTTTCTCTCTTTGATTTTGTTACCAGCTTTTTGATATATATGTACTGGAGCGGCGTTGAACTAAGTCATTTTGGCTTGTTCGCCAATCCTATTTTCATGTTCTGGAAATAAAATACGTTTAAACCATATACATGTACACCATTTCCTTATTTCAATCGTCTTGTATACTTCATGATGTTATCTTGACATTGAATGAATGACACAACGGCAGGTCCCCAGCTAACCACGTTGGAGTTGCTGAACAGGTGTTCTCAAAACGTGGGATGACAGGAATCTGTCTGGTCATATACACCAGCCATGACTGTTTAATTAGAGATATACACGTATACATTAAATACATTGCACCATTGCTGGTCATGCCCGTGTCTCGTAAAACTCTTTGGCGGCCTCTGTGTTTCATCTCTTTTAACGAGCTTTTAACGAGCTGACCGCCGACGACCAGTTAATTAGAACCTGTCGGTCACGCAAGGTTAATTTTACGCTCTAATAATCTCTGGTTTACAGGACAAAAATCAAAATGGTACCATCAAAATGTCCCCATTAAAGTTGAACACAAGCTTAAAGGTGATAAAATAATTGAGTATATGAAGATATGTGTGTGACTCAGTGTAATTATCAGAACTTATATTTAATAACCTGAAAAGGCAATTAACTCTAGAAAAACACACATACACATTTTAACTAATATGCAAGATGACATTTTACTTCATTTTCAAAATACATTAAGTGGCTTATGGTAAAATGCCCTCTTTCAGCTACCATTCCTTCTAAAAAATCGCCTTGCATTAGTGAGTCTCTCCGGATTTATTAATATTGTTTCTGTTCATATGTAGTAAGTCACAACAAATGAATTAAAATCAGTCACTTGATATGGTATTCCAATCAGTTTAGGAACAAATACATTCATATTCGTTGAAACGCCTTGCTATAAATACTCTGCTACCTATACTTCCATGTATACTGTTATCATAATTCAAATGACACATTTATTGTTCATTTGAAAAATATACTTAC
Organism: Gibbula magus; assembly: GCA_936450465.1. NCBI lineage: Eukaryota > Metazoa > Mollusca > Gastropoda > Trochida > Trochidae > Gibbula > Gibbula magus. The sequence continues at coordinate 15,984,703 of OW388300.1, forward strand.
AAATAAAGATTCAAAATATGGCAAACTTATTATATTTCTCGAATTCAGCTAAGCAGACAACCTTAATCCCAGAGAAACCTCTTTAGTTCAATACAAATTATCTAAACCTAATTTCATCAAAAGCGGTTGAGTATGCTTTATTGGTTACATCGGAATAGGTTGTATTGCCATAAAAATGTAAATTTCATTCAATGACATGTTTTACTTGTCTGTGTGTTGCTCTGTCTTTAAGACAATGCAATTAAGCCACTGTAGTGACCGGCCGATTTCGTTAAGTAGTTCAGCATTAGTGTAACCAAGAAAGTTAATCCGTTATAACAACACAAGACGTCATCTCTCAAGCATCAAAGGATGTTTACTGTCATACCAAAGGTCTACTCTCCGGCAAGACACCTGACCAGATAGTGTCAGTGTCACTTGAATAAACAAGTGCAGGTGGTACTGAGACAATTGTCTGTCTCTCTGTCTCAGTGTGATGAGTTGGTTGTAACAACATGAACACTATTTTTCCTCAATCTAACTGTCCAATGACAATTAATGGGTAAACCAAGGAACCAATGAAATTACATTAAGTATGAAATCGTGAGAACAAGTCGTTTGCAAACTTTGCCAGTTACGAGAAGACTTTTGTTGAAGTAGGACAAGTTTCGCAATCTTGTGGTTCAAAGTTCTAACATTGATGGATATATAAGTTTACAGTTTGTGTTCTTGTGTATTTGGATATTCATATTGTTCGCTTGGATACAGTGATAAGGTAAGTTTCTTTCATTAATTCTTAATATTTGATTTCATAACCAAATATTATTCAATGAAAAAATTATCCTGGAAGGACGACAGTTAAACAACAACCAAGCTCTTAGATAACAACAAACCATATTGAAATCAATGAAATGACTGTACTTCCAGCGTCATTTATATTTATTATAAACTTATTGTGTTTACTGAACCGAATATTCTTAAACCTTTTAATAAATACTGACAAAGTAAATAAGTGATATGCTTTTGTTTATCGTGATCTCGCTATTCTCCGAAATGTGATTTAATGTTATCGTTTAGAAAATAAATAAATTGTTAATTGTAACATTATCGTCAAATATTCATATCGATTATAGTTTATGCGGAAATAGTTTATTAAATAAAATTTAAGAAGGTAAGACCAGCGAAGGTAATCATTGTTTGTTAAGTTGCCAAGACATGTGGGAAAATCCCCCTCTTCATTTGTATATCATTTTTTTAAGATGTATCTTACAAACATCTTATTTCCATAAAACATTTTGAAAACTGCTATTTTTTATGTATAAATAATTCCCTTTTCATTTGAATAATCGTTTAAAAACATCCAACCCTCAAGCATTTTACTTCAAAATTAACATATATAACACATTATTTCAATTTTTAACAATGAAATGTAACACGACTATGTATATTTGGTAAATAAATACAAAATCCTCATTATGTTATAGCGCTGATAATTTCCGTGCGTATAATGGAGTTTCCTTGAGTTTCCTGAAGTATCCTGTGCTCAGGAAATTCCCTGTAAACTGATCATGATACCTCATTAAACCCTTAGGGTATCCTGAGCAGGATACCTCATGAAACTCTTAGGGTTTCCTGAGGTATACTGTATCAGGATACCCCCAATTTTCTAGCAGTGTATATTCTATATTTTCCTGGGATTTCAGACAACAGCACAGCATTTGTACACATTGGATACATGGCTAGGGATGAACTGATCTCTCCTATACGTGATATTCCCGGAAACTGTGTAGAACAATGTTACAGCAAATGTCAGGATCACACATACATCGGACTCAGTGTAAGTAAATATCTCAGTTGTGTGTTGTTATGTTTTCTTTTCTTATGTTTTTGCTTTAATGACATTTCCATAACAAAAACATCGCTCCAACCCAATCACCCATTGTTGAGTATTTTTCATAAGCTTACGATTAACATACAAATTAATCATTGCATATATTATGTGAACTATTAAAAAGGATATTTCACATTGGGGGCGATATAGGTTCGTGTACATGAAACTGAACAGTAGATGTAGACACGTGTGTTAGAACATCAGGAACAACAGTATTGGCGACAATATTCATCCGTACGTATTTTTAATACACACACATCCTACTATATCCAGGCTTGCAAATTCCATTTAACTCGGCAATTAGATACAAAAATACTGTACTTTATACACTGATACAACTTATAAATAATAAAAAATTTAATTGACTTGATTCATTTCAAATAGCGCCACACAAATTACATTTATTATACCATAATGAGAAATCAAATCAATAACTATATAACTATCAGTAACTATCCAATTTCCAAATTGTGTCTGCATGTTTATAGAATATGACAATTAAGTATTCCGTCGATTCTTAAATTTTACAATACATGTACTTTGTTTTGAATATTCATTTATTTCTCATATACATTGCAGATTATAATATCTAAATGTAGACAAACTATAATGGCTTTTGTTGGATGTGTGATGGCAATATATATGTTATGATAAATACGATGTTTAATCAATGTTTTTACGGTTAGATTCTTATTGGTTGACGACAACGGTTTTAAATGATATTATACATTACAACTTAAACATCGATACGATTATCGACTGAGTGTTTACAATTCACAATCTGTTACTGAACATGACAATTGAAGTTTAATTACTGCCTTCCTAATGTCACATGTTATATAATCAGTGTGTGTTAGATCTATAAGAACATTTGAAGGTGTCAGAGTATCAACCCATCCCTAATAGTCTGATTGAAGCGGTGTGAAATACACAAACACTTAAGTGAGGGTCAGTTAATTAGTTTATGGTTAGCCCCGTCCTCTGTATAAATACGCGAATTCCCGTGGCCACTGAATGGTGACGCATTTGCTCCAAGCACGTTATGTAAGAACCATCACATATCATCGAATACCGTTATAAATCATTGTATTGTCGCAGTAAATTAATTTTGTAACTTGATTTGTCACAATAAATCCATGTTTTTTCTTGGAATATGTTTATATCGAATGAAAAGTGGTGTTTGTTCAATATTTCAGTATTCATGTGATGGACATGAGAAGTCTATCATTAGTTACTAACTGTCAAGGCTACAGAAAACATTTTGTTATATTTTCGTTCTCACATGGAATGCACTGTCATCAGCCTAATAATTTCCATGCGTTTTGAAATGTTTGAAACAATAACCCTGTGATGTCCAATTGAAATTTGTCACCGTTTAGAAAAGTTTTAAGACGTCACACATGGTGATTTAGAAACATTTACCTTCATGGCTATATTCTATACTGTCCAATAAACCACCATAGAAAATCCGTAGCCATAACGGTTCATAATATCTTCTATAATATATTATTATTAATCACATATAAGGATTTATACAAACTCCAGTAATGTTACATGAATGAGCCTATAGGTGTACATGTATATTTCATACCGTCTCACTTGGTTATTTACATTATCCTATGGTATTTCTTTTTAAATATGTGTTTATTCTTATGAATACTATGTTTTATAGGGCCCCATAAGTCAGTTTGTGTGTGACACTCACATATAATCTTCACCTTTGTGAAAATGAGGTTTAATTGGCATTGTCACAGACGTATTTACACTCATATGTAAGTGTGGATACTTATCAATACGAAACATGTGTAATGAAATAAATAATTTGCGCGTTTTCAAATTTGCTTATATTTCATATTCGTGCGCTCACAATTGGTCAATAGTGTTATCAATATACATGTACACACTGATTTTCATACTATACCGCAATGAATACGAGACTTCAGATTGTTCATGTTTGTAACAACTGAAGAACTGAGAGATTAGATTGACGATATCAAAACCAGTGTTTAATTACGCACTATCATGAAGTTAGAGACGCTCCACGATAGTGCTTTGAATACCCTGCTAATCACGAATGTATAACAAGTGGTTCCTAATGAACGAAAACTATCTAGTTATGTACAACAGCCCCGGTGATTTAGTTTGTGTATATACGTCTACGAATATATACAATATATAGCGACACTGATGTACACATGTCTGTCTCTTATGTAGCTCTTGTGCGACCTCTGTGATTGCATTTTATCAGTTCATGCAAAGGAATATCAACAACCATATTTTGATAATCTGTTTATGTATTATTACATACATGTATTACAATGTAATATGAGCAAATGAATGCAAATGACCATTCTTTCAAATAACTTTAATCAAATACAAACTTGTGGATGTATTGTTTTGTGGAGGGTTTACATTCGTTCACTGATAGTTAATTATGATTGGGATAACGAGAGATGCCAAATACTAATAACGTGTGAAATACCACATCAATGAAATGTATTTTAGTCGAACAAACGAATTCCTACTCAGTGATAAGAAGCTTTACTTTTCTAACCTCACATGATTGATAACTTTGGTTCAACGACTACAACTTATGTAGGCTCTCAAGTAAATTCTCAAATATAAAGTCATACATATATTACCCTCAGTAATATTTTTCATCTTGATTGCGCAATGAGCACATGCAGTGTTAATAAGACATACGTGTAAACAAGAATGGTAGATGATTGATTGACATTTAGAATAAGTGATTTTCAGTTCAAATTCAAATGTTAATTCTCTCCATCGGGGTTACATGAGATAATCAAGATATCAGCTTATTGAAGACATAAAACTTCTGTCCTGAATACATAAATAAATGGCTGACAAAACACCATCTTTCAAATATACACCATTATAGTCCACGGATCAATTGCCTGAGAAGTCTGAAATATCGTTTATCTCGCAAAACTCTAAATACTTTATATATGTCATTCATTTTGCCTCTTTTTGACTACTGCTCTCATGTATGTTATTAGAAAATTTACACTTAGACGCATTAAGAACTATTTGCGGTGCGGTACGCGGCACAAGTCATGATAAAATATATGAAGAAACACATTACAGCACGCTAATAGATAGAAGATATCGATTTAAACTGATTAATTTCTATAAAATGTACCATAACCGGACTCATGAATATCTGAGCGATCTTGTACCATGAAGGGTATTTGAACAAAGTAATTATAATCTTAGAAATCTGCAACAAATTTTCAATTAACACTCATATACGTATATCTATAGTTTGATTGTCTTGATTTTTCATTTGTTGTTAACATGTTACCAGCTCTTGTGAATTTGTTTATGTTTTATGTAGTGGTGAGGCATTCACATAAGCAGAGTTTTGCTTGTTTGCCAAACCACATTCTTATTGAATAAAAATATGTTTAAACCAATCTTAGAAATCGTTCTTCCATTCAAACAATTAACTGTAGAACTCAAAGATATTCCCAATCTTTCTTGCCAAACTCAATTATGCTGCAGAATTCTTTACCAGACGAAGTCACCAACGCTCACACCCTTAGCCAATTCAAAACTATGATAAACCCAACAAAAACTCGTAACTCGTTCAATTTAAAATTAGGGACTAGATTTTGTCAAATCATCCACTATCGCCTTAAGCTCGGTTGTAGTGATCTAAACGCCCACCGTTATAACAGACACATATCGGAAACATCCAGGTGTTCATGTGGTCACGATAACAAAATTCACTATTTGTTTATTTGCCGAAACTATCACTACTTAAGAACAAATATGTATTGTTATAATCAAGGTTTTGACATAACGACAGTATTATATGGGAATTGCTCTTTGAATGACTCAACTAACGGTAATATCTCAAACTCATTACATCAGTTTATTAGTAAAAGCAACCGGTTCCTTTAAAACTTATCTTGTAGTAATATGATTCAATTTTCGACTGCAGTCCACTCCATTATTAGGCACACCCAAAAACATGACAATAATCATGTTTGATGTTATACAGATGTTATTTTTCACTTTTTCTCTCTTTGATTTTGTTACCAGCTTTTTGATATATATGTACTGGAGCGGCGTTGAACTAAGTCATTTTGGCTTGTTCGCCAATCCTATTTTCATGTTCTGGAAATAAAATACGTTTAAACCATATACATGTACACCATTTCCTTATTTCAATCGTCTTGTATACTTCATGATGTTATCTTGACATTGAATGAATGACACAACGGCAGGTCCCCAGCTAACCACGTTGGAGTTGCTGAACAGGTGTTCTCAAAACGTGGGATGACAGGAATCTGTCTGGTCATATACACCAGCCATGACTGTTTAATTAGAGATATACACGTATACATTAAATACATTGCACCATTGCTGGTCATGCCCGTGTCTCGTAAAACTCTTTGGCGGCCTCTGTGTTTCATCTCTTTTAACGAGCTTTTAACGAGCTGACCGCCGACGACCAGTTAATTAGAACCTGTCGGTCACGCAAGGTTAATTTTACGCTCTAATAATCTCTGGTTTACAGGACAAAAATCAAAATGGTACCATCAAAATGTCCCCATTAAAGTTGAACACAAGCTTAAAGGTGATAAAATAATTGAGTATATGAAGATATGTGTGTGACTCAGTGTAATTATCAGAACTTATATTTAATAACCTGAAAAGGCAATTAACTCTAGAAAAACACACATACACATTTTAACTAATATGCAAGATGACATTTTACTTCATTTTCAAAATACATTAAGTGGCTTATGGTAAAATGCCCTCTTTCAGCTACCATTCCTTCTAAAAAAATCGCCTTGCATTAGTGAGTCTCTCCGGATTTATTAATATTGTTTCTGTTCATATGTAGTAAGTCACAACAAATGAATTAAAATCAGTCACTTGATATGGTATTCCAATCAGTTTAGGAACAAATACATTCATATTCGTTGAAACGCCTTGCTATAAATACTCTGCTACCTATACTTCCATGTATACTGTTATCATAATTCAAATGACACATTTATTGTTCATTTGAAAAATATACTTACAAATAAAGATTCAAAATATGGCAAACTTATTATATTTCTCGAATTCAGCTAAGCAGACAACCTTAATCCCAGAGAAACCTCTTTAGTTCAATACAAATTATCTAAACCTAATTTCATCAAAAGCGGTTGAGTATGCTTTATTGGTTACATCGGAATAGGTTGTATTGCCATAAAAATGTAAATTTCATTCAATGACATGTTTTACTTGTCTGTGTGTTGCTCTGTCTTTAAGACAATGCAATTAAGCCACTGTAGTGACCGGCCGATTTCGTTAAGTAGTTCAGCATTAGTGTAACCAAGAAAGTTAATCCGTTATAACAACACAAGACGTCATCTCTCAAGCATCAAAGGATGTTTACTGTCATACCAAAGGTCTACTCTCCGGCAAGACACCTGACCAGATAGTGTCAGTGTCACTTGAATAAACAAGTGCAGGTGGTACTGAGACAATTGTCTGTCTCTCTGTCTCAGTGTGATGAGTTGGTTGTAACAACATGAACACTATTTTTCCTCAATCTAACTGTCCAATGACAATTAATGGGTAAACCAAGGAACCAATGAAATTACATTAAGTATGAAATCGTGAGAACAAGTCGTTTGCAAACTTTGCCAGTTACGAGAAGACTTTTGTTGAAGTAGGACAAGTTTCGCAATCTTGTGGTTCAAAGTTCTAACATTGATGGATATATAAGTTTACAGTTTGTGTTCTTGTGTATTTGGATATTCATATTGTTCGCTTGGATACAGTGATAAGGTAAGTTTCTTTCATTAATTCTTAATATTTGATTTCATAACCAAATATTATTCAATGAAAAAATTATCCTGGAAGGACGACAGTTAAACAACAACCAAGCTCTTAGATAACAACAAACCATATTGAAATCAATGAAATGACTGTACTTCCAGCGTCATTTATATTTATTATAAACTTATTGTGTTTACTGAACCGAATATTCTTAAACCTTTTAATAAATACTGACAAAGTAAATAAGTGATATGCTTTTGTTTATCGTGATCTCTCTATTCTCCGAAATGTGATTTAATGTTATCGTTTAGAAAATAAATAAATTGTTAATTGTAACATTATCGTCAAATATTCATATCGATTATAGTTTATGCGGAAATAGTTTATTAAATAAAATTTAAGAAGGTAAGACCAGCGAAGGTAATCATTGTTTGTTAAGTTGCCAAGACATGTGGGAAAATCCCCCTCTTCATTTGTATATCATTTTTTTAAGATGTATCTTACAAACATCTTATTTCCATAAAACATTTTGAAAACTGCTATTTTTTATGTATAAATAATTCCCTTTTCATTTGAATAATCGTTTAAAAACATCCAACCCTCAAGCATTTTACTTCAAAATTAACATATATAACACATTATTTCAATTTTTAACAATGAAATGTAACACGACTATGTATATTTGGTAAATAAATACAAAATCCTCATTATGTTATAGCGCTGATAATTTCCGTGCGTATAATGGAGTTTCCTTGAGTTTCCTGAAGTATCCTGTGCTCAGGAAATTCCCTGTAAACTGATCATGATACCTCATTAAACCCTTAGGGTATCCTGAGCAGGATACCTCATGAAACTCTTAGGGTTTCCTGAGGTATACTGTATCAGGATACCCCCAATTTTCTAGCAGTGTATATTCTATATTTTCCTGGGATTTCAGACAACAGCACAGCATTTGTACACATTGGATACATGGCTAGGGATGAACTGATCTCTCCTATACGTGATATTCCCGGAAACTGTGTAGAACAATGTTACAGCAAATGTCAGGATCACACATACATCGGACTCAGTGTAAGTAAATATCTCAGTTGTGTGTTGTTATGTTTTCTTTTCTTATGTTTTTGCTTTAATGACATTTCCATAACAAAAACATCGCTCCAACCCAATCACCCATTGTTGAGTATTTTTCATAAGCTTACGATTAACATACAAATTAATCATTGCATATATTATGTGAACTATTAAAAAGGATATTTCACATTGGGGGCGATATAGGTTCGTGTACATGAAACTGAACAGTAGATGTAGACACGTGTGTTAGAACATCAGGAGGATATTCATACATAATCGTACTTTCCACTTTGTGATGGAACTACCACAACGCAATTGTGCTGCCATTGCGTTATGGTTCTACAACTTCCTGATGATCTACGCAATGCTACTGCCACTACGTGATTGTATCAATACTATACAAATTTTCAGACGTTCTTTATTTGACAGATGATTGTTTTATTCATGTAGTCACAGGGCTATGAATTTCACTGCTTCTCCACTTTAAATCTCAGCCGGAAACATATCTTATTTCTGCTATTTATAAGCGACTCTCTTCATCTCTCCTGCCCTTAAGCTCTGCGCATGCACCTACGTGTAGATATAAAAAAAATTGATTATTTTTATGATTTCTCAAATGAAATTAATCTATTGAAACATAATGAACCATTGTTTTAACTTCAAGGAAACCCGATGTTATTGTCTGTTCAACATTCAAATATCAACATCTGCGACAAGAACAATTGAAAATCCATGCCCTGGGCATTTAGGAGAAAAATGCGGCGACTCGGAAGGGATGTCAGTTTACAAAACTGGTAGATATGCGTACACGCTGTTAATCCATTTCAATCGATTGTTATTTCATTGTTAAATATTGCTTATTAATTTCTATCTGTGTTTAAGTTAGATCAATACTTTCTATAATTGCTAAATACCAAAAAAGCTGAATTTTCCAGAAAAAGAACGATATTTTGTTCTATAATTTCAGACATAGAGTTCGCGGACAGACAAAAGGGAAATTGTGTTGAAGCACATTTTGGGACACACGGGAAATTGTTTGATACCGACGATTGCAAAGACTTGCATCATTCACTATGTTCAGGTTCAGGTAACTTTTGATTTTATAAATCGGTATAAACAAATAAGATTACATTTGCTCATTAAACATGTGTTAATTAACACATGTTTAATGAGCAAATGTAATCTGAATAGAAGGCACTATGAAAGGAAAGACATTTCAACGAGACACCGTCATTTACTAACGTCACTTGTCTGATTTGATTTAATTATTAAAAGTTCTATTATGAAGTATACAGTTGCATAACTTTTAACAGCATGTCAGTTTTCCTACTTTTCACTAACGACTGGTTTAGATCTGTAACACTAGTCATAACGAACCGGTGAGACGATGAAACTTAGCGAGAAGCTGATAACCAAATTTATTACCCATATGGTTGAAAATAACCGAGTTAATATTATTTATATGAGCACATGTGCACATATCACGTTTGCCTAGCAACCATTGTTCCACCACGACTCCTCGTCTGTTACGTCATAAAACGGTTGTTTGTGACGTCACTGTATCTTGCCGTCGCAAGAGAAGTGGGTGGTTTACTGACTAATTTTACGCGATTCAAATGAAAGAAAACTTCAACGAAAATCGTGCAAATAATTGTTTTTTATGTATAACACTCGCTCTCACTCGGGCAATACAAAAATTCACACTCGTTTCGTAAAAGTCATGTGACACACTTCCTCGGGTAATAATCTCTATCTATTACTCAACTGTGGTGAGATCACACATTAGATAACAATGAGTTGGTTACACACATGTGTGATACCACTGCGTGCTGCCGCAATGTAACAATCGACGTGTGACGTCATAGTCGGTTTTGGTTGACGTCACAATGTGAGCCGCTCGACTCCAATAGTGGGTGACCTATTTGCAAGTGCTCGTCACTAAAGACGATGTTTTGCAAATCAGCCCTATTTACATGATTGAGTAATAAATAAATACTAAACTCGGTCCCGTTTGATAACATGTTTTTAGAACTCGTGAATGGCATCGGAATTTTATTCTCTTTCGCTTGTTAAAATACAAAAACATTCACTCGTTTCATAAACATGTAATCAATCGGGACATCGTTTAGTATTCTATACATAAGAAGCATCGTGTAACAAATTCCAACAGACAGTAGCTAGTCAAGTCATTTCTTCCCTTAAAAGGGGGGTTCTATCGGAGTATTTTTTGTGGAAACGAAATTCGAGAGGATATCTCATTTACACATTCATGCTATTAATACATGATTAAAACACAGTCAAAGTGAAATATATTAATGAAGTTCATGATTTGATGACTTCTCATTTAACAACTTGATAAAGACAAGCAGACAGTTGTTGAAAAATAAAAATACTGAGAATTGAAGCCATTCACCGGCACCGCAGGTGGGGAAAACTTCGTTATGGCCTAACAGCAAATTGTTTATTAGTTTTATGACACGTTATATGTTACTATGTGAATACTCTATCAGTGTGTGTGTATTATTATTACAATTGTTTTTAAATTGGGTTAAATATAGCATGTTTTCATTTCATGAAACCAAGATGGCGGATGCTGTCGATAGATCAGTGATAGAACTTCCCCTTTAACCACCTTGATCAGAGAATGCTTGTAACATGGCAATGTCCTGTTTCTCAATACAACAATAGGTTTAACTGTGTTATGGCTGGAACCCTCATATCTTATAGATTTACTCCCTGAGACTGTTGGTAACTCTACTACTTATGAACTGAGAAACTCGGATAATTTTGTAATTCCACCACATAGATTGAAACATTCGTGTCAATCATTTATTCCCTCAACTACAGTATTATGGAATACTATTCCATTAGAAAAGAGAGCTTTACCATCGACAGAAAAGTTTAAATCATATTTGAAGAAACCTATTATTCAGGCACCTTCTTATTTTACTACGGGTATTCGCACATTGAATATTCAGCATACTCGTTTAAGATACCATGTAAGTGAACTGAAATACGATTTATTTAATGTTGGCATTAAGGCTAATTCAACATGTCAATGTGGTTACCTATGCGAAAATGTTTTTCATTTCATGTTTGAGTGTCCTTTATATCATGTGCCCAGAAAGAAAATGTTTAATCTTCTAAAATTGCATGTACATGATGATGCCATAAATTTGGATTTACTGTTAAATGGCAACAAGAATCTATCTTACTTTAAAAACCAGGCAATTTTTAAAGTCGTACAACAATATATTTCAAACAGCAAGCGATTTACTTGATTGATGCATATATGTCTTAAATTCTCTGTAAATATCCTATTTTCATTTCTGTATTATATCTCTGTCCATGTTAAATTTATATTGTTATAATGCTATAACTTTGTAAATACCTGGGAGAAGGTTACCTAAGTTGGATAACTTGTTCCTAATCCCTTTCTTTATTGAATAAAATATGTTTAAATAAAAACCTTCCGTCTGTTTCAGATGCTCCTCCTCATGTTGGAAAGGAATTATGTAGTGGTTAGTTAAAACATACACTATATTTAGTCAATAAAGTAAATGAGATCCATGTGCATTGTTCAAGGTTACGTTAAGCTATTTACAATTCACTCTCAAAATATTAATGATAATATTAACTTTTAGCTATAAAAATTCCAATGAGTAATTTAAGGGAACTTTAGGAGATGTCATTTGATGTGCATACCACATACAATATTTTTTGTTATTTTGTATTCAGGTGATAACACAACATCATATGGCCAGTGCAGAACTGACATATGTAGCACTTGTTTTCCGTACACGTGGTGGGAAGCAAGTCAGAAATGTGATTTACTGAAAGTGACTACCAAAAACAAGTACTCATTGTTCGAGCACTTAGAAAGAAGCCGGACTTACTGGATTGGACTGCGTAAAAGGACGCTGAGGATGTGGACTAATGGTATGATGTCCGTCCTTTAAGATTTTTTAAGTGTCTTTTGAAAACCAAAGCATGAATGGAATAGCAATTACTTTAATTTTAACTTTCATATACTTGTTTGTTACCACTTAAATATGATGATCTTTTATGAATGTTACTCCTAAACATGCGGCCTACCTCCTTAAATATAAAATCATTCTATGTGCGAACTGCTGATCCTTGATTTTCCTGCATGTGTAAGGATATTGTAGAAGGCAAGTGAACTTCTGTTTAAGTTTTGGATTCTGGGAATTTACTTATAGATATCAATATTATAAATTTTAGATATAAAGAGCAACGGTATATGTCAGGATATTGTTGAAGGATAATAAACTTCTGATGAATTTGTCGATTTTGTAATCTCATTTGAATATGAATTTACAACCTTTGAGATATGTGGTTTAATACATGTTATGATGTTCTGATATTTGTGATTTTATAACAAGGGAGTAGAGTCGACCAAGGCCCGTATTATAGAGACAAGACTCGAAAGTGTTTGGCTCTGGAGTACAGTGATCCCGACAGATGGACAACTTCTTGGGAACTGTGCACTTATCTTCATCGAGCTCTCTGTGTCAACATCACAAGCACAAACGGTGAGTTTATATGTGTGTTTATGTTCAATATGATTTACGCACACATTCACCAATTCCCCGAAAACGTAATTCAAGGTATTTGGTAACTTCCCATACAATTGAACAATCTATTCCTCAGATCTCTCACAATTCACTATGCCGGATACTGTCCATATTTCATTCAAATAAAAAAATATCTGGTATGACACTGTGTTGGCCTCTCACGCCAAATGCCAGCTGGTTCGAACCTTGATGGAGACACCAAGCATTTGTGACCTTACTGTGTTGTGTCCCTGGCCAAGGCACTTAATCCACATTACACTGACGATTAAAATAAACTTGTCACCTTTTTTGATTGACTCTAAAACAAAAATGAAATATTTATGTTTAATGCATTCATATGTGGTAATCATGACAATTTCTGACAGTGGAATGCAGCGAGTTACAGTCTCTGAAGACAACCAGGGATACAAAAAGTCATTTTTCGCCCATCTGTGGCAAACGTCTATAGCATATACATTGTAGCTAGCAACTTGAAACTTGTCACTAGTACCTTGTGTGACTTCCGCTTTACACCTTCTTTTCATGGAAGACGTCATTCTTCTGATGGCGTCATCAGGAATCTGCTGCCACGTAACCAGTAAGGAGTGTTCAAGTTCTTGGAGAGTAGCTGGTGGGTTGGGACGGTTCCTCAACCTTCTACCAAGATCACCCCATAGGTGCTCTATGGGAGACAAATCAGGTGAACGTGCTGGCCAGGGCATTACGTTAGCGTTGGAGTTGTTTAGTCCTGAGTGACCCTGGCTGTATGGGGAGTCGCATTGTTCTGCTGTAGAAGGCTTCCCATTAGTCGCTGCTGTAGGAATGGCACAGCTACTGGCCTCAGAATTTCATCCACATAGCAGTGTGCATTCATGTTGCCACATATGATCAGACGTGTCTTTTGGTCCCCACAAATTCCGGCCCAAACCATGATTGCACCTCCAGTTTGTTGATGGACCTCTTGAACACAATTAGGAGCTGCTCTTTCATGTACACGACGATATACTCGTACTCTCCCATCTGCATGGAAAAGGTTAAACTTACTCTCGTCGGTAAACAGCACCCTTTGCCATTCGCGTCGCTGTCAGTGTCATACACGTTGTGCTCATCGAACTCTGGCAAGACTATGTTCACGGGTCAGTGCCATCCCACGGAGAGGTCGGTAGGCTCTGATACCAGCATGACATAGTCGTCTCCTTGCTGTGTGTCGATTAATCCGACGACCGAATGCCGTTGCTTCCGATTCCGTCACTGACAGGAACCGATTCCGAAGATGCAAAGTCCGAAGGAAGCAGTCTTCTCTAGGTGTTACACGAGGTCTGCCGCTTCGAGGTCTGTCCCGTGTTGTGCCAGTCTGATGGTACCTTTGGAAGAACATAGTTATGCACTGTCGTGAACATCCAAGTCTTCTGGCTATTGTTGATTTATTTGTCCCCACCATGCCAATGCCAATAGCCCTCTCTCTCTCTTCAGCACTCAAGCGGGGCGTTGTTTTGTTTTTGTTGTTTTTTGTTGATGTGATGGCAAGCTTTGTTTTCATTGGTTTTTATAGTTAGCAGTGCATGCAGATTCAATGAAAACGAAAAATACGCATTTTTGGCTTTTGGGACGCAGCACGTGCTCCGACGAATGTACAAGCTTGGTTCTTTGGAAATGAGCGTGTTGCGTTTGTGTGCACTGCTCCTACAAGTTACAGGCATGGGTTGAAATCCATTTTGGAAATATTCAAAATTTCAGGGTGACAAGTTTCTTTTGATCTTCAGTGTACACTCAGTTCATTCATGTTTTAAATTGGTATCTGAACATCTAAAGAATAAACTTATACCATTGTGCGGACCGCTTTGTAACCGAAAGGGTAATAATACAAAATGTTGCGCTTTGACTAGCTCATGGTAACAAATGGACATGTATTATCCCCGATTGACCTCACTTTTGTAAGAAATATGTACAGGGGATGGCCTTCTCAATGGTGACATGAACAAACTGAATGCTCATTTCGAAACAAAGAACGTCACTTTTACATTAATGAGAAGATGACTTTTATTTTGGGATATACCTTCATATTTCGTTATTTCTATATTGCAAATTGGTAGAAGAAGAAGTAAAATAGCAAGATATGAACATGCCTACACTTGTCTTTTTTATATATGCTCCGTTACTCTCCACCAGACACTCCGTCAGGGAAATCTGCAGTCAAATTACCCACCCTTCGTCGGCGTGACTAAATCAGTAACCAATGAAAATGTTTGATAGAATTCACTGAGTTTTTCAATTTCTAATCCTTCGCACACGTTTTTGAAGCATATGTCGTCCATGATTAATGGATTACCGAAGAGACATGTTAAATGATATTTCATTGGCTCGCAGATCCAAGCTGTGTAGAAGTTTGATTGGCTCACACCGATCAAGTGCTGGTAATGTGAGTACAGATTTCCCTGATGGTGTGTCCCAAGGGTAATATAGTGGAGGGTAATGGAGCATATATAAAATCCTGGGTAACCGAGGATATTATGATCTTTTGATATAAATACCCGAAACTGCTTTTAAATGATTTAAACTTTTACAAAGAAGGTACATCAGACCAAGAGAAGTCTACAACGTAAATATCTTTCCGTCTTGTCCTTAAAAATCAGCACAAGTATATAACTGCTGATAACTAATAAGCAGATATAGATTTAACGATCTTGACCCTAAAGGTAAACAAAATTGCATCATCCGTGTGGACTGCAATGCTAGAAGTCGTGTATCATATTCTTACATGCGTTCATAAGCCTTAAAACTAGTTAATTTAAGTTTAATTGAGAGATAAAGCAATGCAAAATGACATTCGACTCCTGACAAAGCAGCAATTATTGGGAAAATTAATAATAAAATTAATAAATAGACCCGTTAACAGCCGATCGAACTGTTTAAAACTCTGTACATCGCGTGTGTCACCTACTCTGTTAATGTGGGGGTAGGAGTGCATGAAATTTGTACACCGTATATGTAAAACCGACAGGGTTCACAAGGAAAAATGTATCAACCGTTAGCCAATCAAAACCAAGTATTTTATTGTAAGAAAAGATTATACTTTTTGTCTTCCCATTAAATAATGCTCGGCTCGTTGCTGATAAGCTTCACCTTGGGAAATAGAGCATGAAAGTTAAAACACTTTAAACTACGATTTTCAATCTTGGGTCTTTAATAATTAAACTGATTCCTTTAGAAGCATTTTTGAAGTTTGAACAAAGAGCACGTTACATTTATATTTTATTTCTGAGAACAAAACAGAAGTCAGTTAAAAATGTCACATATTGATAAGTAAGTATCAATATAGTCTCTTTATACTTTTAGGGAGTGTATTTGTATGCCAATGTCTCAAGCATGTTTAGAGTTTGATTAATTAGTATGTCACGTAAACAGCTGCATTTATTAGGACTAAACAGTGGAGGTGAAGGTGAAGGTGAAGGTGAAGACTTAGCTGCAGATGCAGATACCTCTTTTAAGTTAATTAATATGCTATGTTCAACGTTCATATGGCAGGACTTTACAATGGAACTGGAGACGGAGAAGTAGGTGGGATAAAAGGTGGAAGTGGAAGTGTTGGTGGAGATGGAGAAGGACACGGAAAAGGAGAAGGACACGGAAAAGGAGAAGGAGACCGAGACCGAGACGGGGAAGGAGAAGGAGAAGGAGACGGAGGCGGAGAAGGAGAAGGAGACAAAGATGGTACTGTTGTTGGAGTTGGAGTTGGAGTTGGAGTTATTCTACTAACTGTAATGCTTACTGCAGTTGTTATCTTGAAAAGGTAAGATATTGGTTGAACTGGACACAAGTATTCCGTTGACAATGGATCATAATAATTATTCAAAATGAGTATATTTATAGTTTGAACAGTAATGGTAACTAAAAAAGCACAATTATACAGTTCGCCTTCATCCAAACAATGCATTGCAGTCTTTTTTCTAACAAAAAATATAATTATTCTTCCACCAAGTGTAGATGTGCCTTTTATTTTTAACAGTGTCCATGGAAAGGCAACTTACTGGAAATTAAGTTTCCGCAGCAAATTTAAAAAAAGGCCATTTGCTCTGTAGATCGTCAGGCTTTAAACAATAAATTTCAAAATGTAAATTTTGCAGGAGAATTTATCACAGGTGTCACAAATTTAAAGTACTTAAGAAACAGATGAAAATAGGTGTTTAAGGGCGTGACCCCTGTGATCCTATTTTGGGTCACCAACTCTACAATTTAGAATCCCCATTGGCCAAGGAGTCTACACACAACATTCCAGCTCTCTAAAGTCATTGGTACTGGAGAAGATGAAAATAGATTGGTTTGGTCATGACCCCTGTGACCCTATTTTTGGCCATTGAGTCAGCAAATCTACAATTTTCAATCCCCATTCGCCAAGAGGGTCTACACACAGCTTTCTTAACCTTTTGGTACTGGAGAAGAAGATGAAAAAAGGTTAAGGTTGTGACCCCCGGTGACCCTATTTGAAGTCAAGGGGGTCACGAAATCGACAATTTAGAATCCGCATCAGTTTGTACACATCATTTCAGCCCTCTAGAGTTATTGGTTCTGGAGAAGATGTCCAAAAAGGGAAACGTTCACAGATGGATGGACGGACAGTTAGACGGACAGGCGGTTGGACGCACAGACAAACGAACCGATGGACAGACAGACACCGGACGGTATGCCATGCCATAATCCCATTGGACATTTCAGGCCTGAAAGAAGCTGAAACCTGAAAGCAATAGGTCAACGAACCTTGGTGTATGTAACAATCATCGTGTGTAGATGTGCCTTTTAGTACTTTCAACTTCTTAGGAATTTTCTTTTTAACGGTTTCCATACTTGGAGTTTCAGTTCTGGAGCAGATTTAAAAAACCGTAAGGCATAGCTCGACGAAACTTGGTGTGTGTAACAATCACCATGTGCAGATGTGCCTTTTTTGGGTATTTTTAATTTTTAAAAATATTTGTCCATGTTTCCACTGAATCACAATTCAAAAGTGTTTTTCATTTGGCGCGGAATATAGCCGACACTGTCTGCTTGTTTTTAAAGAAGCTATAAATGTTGAATTGCTGGTCAAATTGTTTTTCAGAAAAGAACTGATGTGCTTTAAAAAACAAAAGAGGACAGCTGTCAAATTTCACGCTGGAAATGAGCATCTGCCCCATAACTCAGATATACAAGACAGAAATGCAGAGCCATTCTATATGACTGTGGACTTTGTTGACCAAGCCACTGCAGCACGATCTAATCCTGATCATCCTGACATCGTATCAGTTATCAGCGTTGCAAAGGGTAATGACAGAGTTGGAAAGGAAACTAACAAAGCGAATTCAAACTCAGGTATTGATGAAGAAGACACCTACAATAGAGCAGGTCAAAGCAAGAATACAGTAGTTATCGATAACTGCTACAGTCATCTGAAAGCAGAAGACGAGAATGAGTATGACACCGCTGGTCGTGAAGTTGAAACAGACCAATGGGATGGTACCTACAACCATGTGAATGCACCACGAGATGGTCATTACCCATCTGATAGCACCTACAACCATATGGATGCACCACGAGTTGCCCAGGACCCATCTGATAACACCTACAACCATGTGGATGCACAACGGGTTGCCGAGGACCAACCAGATAACACCTACAACCATGTGAATGCACAACGGGTTGCCCAGGACCATCCAGATAACACCTACAACCATGTGGATGCACACCGAGTTGACCAGGACCAACAGAATAACACCTACAACCATTTAGTTGCACAACGGGTTGACTAGGACTAACCAGATAACACCTACAACCATTTGGATGCAGTACGGGTTGCCTAGGACCATCCGGATAACACCTTCAACCATGTGGATGCACACCGAGTTGACCAGGACCAACAGAATAACACCTACAACCATTTAGATGCACAACGGGTTGACTAGGACTAACCAGATAACACCTACAACTATTTGGATGCAGTACGGGTTGCCCAGGACCATCCGGATAACGCCTACAACCATTTTGATGCACAACAAGGTGACCAGGACAAACCGGATAACACCTACAACCATTTAGATGCACAACGGGCTGCCCAGGATCATCCGGATAACACATACAACCTCCTGGAATCACTATGAGTTGTCTAGGAAGGCAGCAACGAGCGATGCAAGAAAGGAGACACAGATAACTACATTGTATAAACCTTCGGTGACGTTGTGGTGTCGTTCTAAAGGGACACTATTCCTCGTTATTACCGAGTGTTTTTCTGTATTAGAATATTATTGACGTACTGTCCCTTGGGTGTGAAATGTTAACATCCTAGTTTCCCTGCCATCTTGAAATATCCTTCTACAAATATGGGAGTTATAACTGTATCATGTATATTAAGATCGCTATTTAATTGACTTAGACATTTGAAAAAAACCCGACTAGGATGTTATTTATTAAACCTTCAAATGGCTAAAAGTTGTCTGAGGTTCACATGATCAATGGTGCATATTGGAACTAACTTTTTTCAATGTTTGTCTCTAGCCCTAATGTCATGATGTACCTGTTATTTTCATCCGTTTCTACGTTTATAGTTCTTTATGCTTATAAATACGTTATTACATTCATGCAGTGATTATTATTGTACATCATATGTACATGTTATATATAATTTAAAAAATAATTCTCATGTATGTATTTGTTTACGCCCTACATTTTGAGTTGTTTACATCACACTTTTGCCCTGATGGCGATTTTTCTCTTGTATGTCTTTAAACATGTTATTTATAATTCTAGAAATAAACTAGTCACGTGATTGTGAGTCGTAGTGAGCATTCATAATCTTACATAAAATGCTGGTAATATTCTGATGTTTTTGTCGGCAGATTAGGGCATCAATATTTGTAATGTTCTGATGTTTTTGTCGGCAGATTAGGGCATAAATATTTGTAGTGTTCTGATGATTTTGTCGGCAGATTAGGGCATAAATATTTGACTCATTGCATTTCATACTTATCATTTTGAATTTGTTTATATGGATTAAGAAAGGCTAACATATAGTTCTGTGACTATTTTAATAAGATGTTCAAATCAAGAACAAGTGTTTTAAATTGAGACTATTCAAACAGAATACAATGACATTGTTCAACAGAGAGAGGCCATGCATCTGGAAGAGTACAAATTATTTACCTTTAGGGACGAGTCCATTGCTGGATTCGAAAACTTGTCCTCAGCGCCAGGCACCTATCACCAGCACTGAATGTTCAAACACCTTAACCACTCTTCACTACTCATTTTCTCTTAAAACAAAGCCAATCACATGTTACGCCCGTTGAAGATACTGCAGTGTAATACTTATACGACAATATTAAACTAGTGTAATACCACTGTAAGTATGACATCACAATTATCGCACCGTCATTACAATGGTACATCACTTGTGAAAATGTAAGTTTAAGCACAGTATCGACAATTTCGCTTGATCAATTTGGGCAAATAATAAAACAGAATACTAAACTGCCTTCCTTATAATACCATTTTTATTAAACTCTTGAATCAATTGAAATTCGCTGTCGCTCGTTTTAGAACAAATCATTAACTCGTTTAATAAAAATGGTATTAGATGAAAGGTCGTGTATTATCCTCTATTTATAGTACACTCAGTTCATTCAGCAATCCTCTGGTTGATCACCTTTCACGCATTAAAAAATCTACGTTCCTCTGGTGGAGTGAAAAGCTCATTCCACCGAATGAAAGAGTAAGCATATACTTCGAAACGTTGTGCACATACTTTCAATAGATAATTATTTTCTGATTCAACACACTTCTACATGCCCATTCGACTATATTAGAAAATGATCATCCAATCAGTTGCCTTTCTACAACATAAATATCAAGGAACGTACTAGCTATTACAAGCTAGGTTATGGAATAAAGAATTTACGTATCAATGATTCGGTCAATTACGCACATCTTGTTAATTGCTCTCTTAACGCAGAATATATGCAAGTTTAAAATGCTGCTTTTTAACTTACATTTAGCTTAATAAACAATTTCTTTTCCTAAGAGAACTCTAGCTTGTCACTCGATTAGGTACCTGTATTTCTAATCACATGAGCTGTATGCTACAAATTTAAGCGATTAAAATGTTACAATGGACCCGTAAAACATGAGATAAGGTCTATAAGAGTTGAGTTTAAATGGTTTTGGAGTACACAACAAGGACTCTTTTAATGTTAATTACGAATGCAGACGGCGTCTGAAATAATCGATAAGATTTATACCATAGATAGTTAAAGGGTTTAAAAGCACATTTTTTTCATTTGACATTGCAACTATTTGAATTAAAAATGTTATATGCATTAGACCGTGAATATTTTTATGCAATGAACAAATATTATAATTTGACTCCAACCGTGGAACTGTTGGAATGATTTTACGTGCTCTTACATTTTACTGTCAAATTATAACGCTTACAAATCAGATCAAACCCAAATTTGTAGCTACCAGGAAAAAGAACATCCAAACTGCTTAGTATAAACATACAGGTAAATTTGCTTGTAATGATTGATGTCTTTAACACAGATCAAAGAAGATACTCCCGTCAGCTAATATAGGTCGTTATACTTTTCTGAATCTTGTCATTTGCTGTACATATCGATGCAACAAGAAAACCATCAATCAGGTCATAAATGTCATGGAAATAGGAATTATATAAATTGTGAAGGTGGAAGTTTCAGATATATATATCATGTAATTTAAGGATCCAAGGAAATCGTTATCATAAATAAAACGTCAGTAAAAGTAAGTAAAACACACACTTTGAGTGTAGGTATATGTTTTACCCACTGTTTACCAACGATAACGACTTCCTGATTAAGCTTTAATACGTTCCGACTCACCATATGTGCTGTTTCCAATGCAAATAAATGCATTCGGCTTGCCTATTCATCCCGAATCACCAAAAATATCATAATTTCTAGTTTCCAATTAAAATAGAGTAACATCATTATACATGTGCAGAAACCGAAACTACACGTCCCATTTACATGCACAGTAGTTATATGATCTATTAGACATGATCAACCCAAATTTATCAGTTTGTCTGTTATAAATAAGATTCCAAAATTACGTTTGATTCATTGGCGCGCGCCACACGCAGTACAATGTCTGGTTTTCGATCAGAAATCACTACTTTTACATTCATATCGTCAATCTACAAAGTCGATAAGGATCAAATGGTAACTTTCGGCAATAGTCAGTACTTCTCGATAACAAAACACAATTTGCAACGTTTAGCATAAGTGACCCAAACAACATGTTTGTACCTTAAATGGATTGTTTTTGATAATAAGCTGCCATCCCATGCAAAAGGTGAGTTTACGAATAACAGTTCCAAAATAACATAATGTTTAGCTAAAATTCTCCAGGCATTTATGGTTACACATAGTACCCGTTCTTTTCAATGCTGTAGAAATGTCCTATGACTAATTATCTTAGCCTTGTATCATTACATCATACCTCGGAATTATATCTGACAAATAGAATTTTTATCAATTAAGTCTCTCACATACACTGCATAAACGTCGATGGAAGATACTTATTGAAGCATTCTTAAAATGACCATTGATTCATTTATTTGCCTCTACATGTTGCTATGAGACCAAAACAAGTAATTGTGAAGCCTTTGAAAATCATACGTTTTCTCTGACATTGATTTGGCGAGAGCACGGTCATGTGATCTAAATGTCATGGTTAATTTCGTTTGAACATTTCCAAATTGTTTAATCGTGTTTGAACCTTTCAAAGTCGTGTGGAAGATAGCAGAACTGCTTTGATAGTTGCAGACAAATATTCGTGTACAAACAACTCGTTCAACACTGTTTTAGTTGTTCGACCTTTTTCACTTCGGTAAAGCACATGCAAAGGTTAAAATGATAGATGGTCTGCCCAGGAAACACAAATTATTCATGTACCGAGTCCAAATCCAACTTTTATGGAAAATTAAACACAAAATCTAAATGTGTTCATGTAATACGATCGAGAAGACAACACTATTTATTGATGACCAAATCCGTTATTGGAAAATATGATAATAAAGCAGGTTTCCATTTCTTTTAAACTTAAAACGGTATAATGATCTATACAGAAACGTCGACATTGTTACGTTAAAGGGGCAGAAGCACGTATTTTCGCTGAAATAAGTTATATTATAAATTTATATTATAAATGGGAAAGTGAAAAAATAAAATTTGCAAAAACGTGCTACTGCCCCTTTAAGTATGCCCCTCAAACAGTTGTTATATATTTAGATAAGTATGTCAGTATATATCGAGAATGCAATATGATGTTAAGGAAGTAGAACTGAAGTGAGAGCGTGTCTGTTTATAGAATAACTTTAATTACACACCAGCTAGTTGATGTTGAACTCATACAGCAAACATCACAATACACTTCCTAGTTTGTGAACATGGCGGAGGACACAAAGAAACCTGGATATCTCCTTCTGTGTGTGATGCTGTGTATTCTGTTGGAACCAGGTGAGATATCTCTCAACTAATCAATGTTCTACTGTAGATCAGAGTTCCAATGTACCTTTCAGGGTTACAGAGGGATATATGAGTGAATATCGAAATTATGAGGTGACCAAACTATTGAACACGTTATGCTAAATATTACAGAACAACTTGTACTCAACAATGCATTTATTTAACTTCACTAACAAATCTCTGTGTGTTTTTAGTTTCAACATCCACTCTGAAAAACGAAACGAAGAAGAAAATTAAACTTCATCATGTTTCTGTTGACATCTAATTTCTTATCACAAACTATATGACCTCTGCTTTTAAAAAAAATTATTTTGAAGTTTATGATTATTTTCGGCGGGGGATCATATCTCCTTTGTGGAGATTTTGATGAGTTACGAAGCCAAATTTCATGTAACATTCCCTAATCCGCAGAAATTTGCTAGTATTTCCCCCATAAACACGATATTCTAACACACTTTATTAATGAATTATTATCATGTTAACAGAAACATGAGATGCATTTCTTGTTTTAAGAATATATTAGGTGATAATAGTATAATTTCATCATGCACTGTAATTTTGAAATACTTGGCTCAATAAGAACTAATTTTATCAATCAAGTTCTAAGTTTTCACGACGATTGAGTGTGGTTCAGTGTATGTTATCAGTGTTGTAATCCAACAATTTTATCAATCAAGTTCTAAGTATGAAGTTGCCCTTAAAGAGGCTGTAGCACGTTTTTTTGCCAAATTTATATTTTCATATTTCCCATTTATAATGATAGTGTGTATCATTTAAGTTCACTTTAGAGGGTAAACCATCCTATTAAACAAACCATTTATCCGTAGTGGTATTAACGGTGTTGCGTACAAAGCAAAACCTACATGGCGGCCATTTTATTGTGAACACATTTTATTATTTCGGATTACAAAAACGACTTTAGTGAGCGATGTATACTCATTTTTAACTTGATTTTCTAAAGAGAGAAGGGTGTTTTGCCATTGGTGAAATAATTTTTCAATACATTGCATCCGACTTATTTGAGCGAAAAAACGTTCCTAACCTCTGTTGTTTTACGCTTGAAATCGGGGCAGAAAGGGAGTGTCCTGATTGGTTGCAATCGAATCTAGTAATGCAATCAGCGACACTGTTGTAAAAGTGACATTTGCCAATGACATGTCATAATGATAAAATAAACGTAAGACGAACGTTTTCTCGTTTAATGTGTTTTCCTCGAAATATGCTTTTTAATTTTGTGAAATCTATTGGCCATAAACATGCTTATAAATAATGAAGACCACAATCAGACACAAATACCAAAAATAGTTCATTTGTGGTATTTGCATCAGACATATTCGAACGACATATGCTAATGAGCAGGACCCTTAAAAGTCAAATGCCTAGATCTTTGAAGTCACTCGGTCGACGTGGCCACTGATACAGGGATACAGTATGAGATTCCGCATTCAACTGCTAGGTGATCTTGCTTCTGCTCTCGATTTCAAGCGAAAAGAACAGAGGTTAGGATCGGAAATCTGAAGGGAGTAACCTCTGTGGGAAGAGAAAGAAGAACCAGTGGCTGTAGATGATTAAAATGCTGTGTACTCTTTGGCCAATGAAGATTATAAACTATTGTAGATTCGGAGACACAGGGTCCACGGGCTAAACAAAGCTATTTTCATATTTTCCTCCTGTAAAAAAAGCCATAGCCCTCAGCCAATGGATATTATGAATTGTAGATTTGGTGAGTCTGTAGCCTCAAGTCAAAATGTTGGTGGGGGAGATTTGTAGGGGATATGGTATTCGGCAACGTACGCCCGTCCCTATATACGCAATGGTATAACTCAATAATTATCGAAAACATCCAGACCCGTTCGCTGAATTCTCTTCACATCTAATACAAAGCCTTTCCTAGAAAGGGCTGATTAGCTTTTAGCGACCTTGACAGTATTTTCAAGGTCAAGGCATTGTTCAGCACGGGAACCTGAATGTTCAGCTAGTTATGTCATGTTTACATTGAGGTACAAAAATTGCTGTATTGTTTTTCTTATCTAACATTCCCTAGTCTATAGTATGCTAGTATGTTTCCCTTAACATTATAATCACATAATGTTAATGAATTATTGTTTGAATAAAAACTTTATACAGTACAAATTGACACATTCTCATGTCACCAGTAACATGAGATGCGTTTGTTGTTTTTAGGGATATATTCAGTCATAACAGTATAATTTCCTCATGGAATATAGTTTTGAAATATTTGACTCACTTAGAACTAATTTCATCAATAAAATTCTTAGTATCAAGGTTCTCTTAAATAAAAACTTTACACAATACAAATTGACACATTAAGGTTCCCTAAGAGTAAAAATCCCACTTGTGTCTAGTGGTTTAACAGATTCGTTTAATACGCAGATGAATACTAGTCTAGTATATGTATAAGTAAACGTGGAGTGCTATATTTAATCTTGGTGGTTCAGTGTATGTTATCAGTGAAGTAATCCAACAATTTCCTTCCGGATGAAACACGCGGCTAACGCATCACTGCCTGTTGCAGTTTCTGTTAAACGAAATTTTATCAAAATACGATGTAAATTAAAGCTAGCTCCTATTTTGGTCAAGTCTATGTCCACATCATGGTCAGCTGTTCAGTGGTCTAAAATGTAACAGATACAATGGTCAGTGGTAAAATAGGTATTGTTGACAGATGGACAGAAATATTATTACAAAATATTTGTTACTTTTTTTTACTAAAATATCACCTAAAACTAAGTGTATGAACATATGAGCCGTCCATTAATGGACACGGTACCTGTGTCGGTCATTAAATACATAGAGGATATTTGGCTTTTTCTTGACAAATACCATGTTTATCTCATCGTGTGAGGTAGAAAGTTTATATAATACTAATATTATTTAGATAATATTCAAAGTTTTTATCTCACGAGATGAGATAAACATGGTATTTGTCAAGAAAAGACAAATTTTCTATTTATTATATGACCCCAAATCCTTCCATATTCACCGAAATCGACTTGCATTTACGTTAAGTCAGCTCCAGAATGAGCATGTCGCCTCAGCAACAATGTGACGTCATGAACGTGTCATGACGTCGGAGCATTGTTTTATGACGTCAGGTCATTGTTATATCATCAACCAGTGACTGATAACACGTTCCATTGTTATTTTCACTAGTGACTGATAACACGGTTTATTTCTTTTGATAAAAATACCAGTTTTTCACCTGCGATCATATAATAAATCTTCTTACAACTAGATATTCAGAAAAATCATATTATATTATATTATATTATATTATATTATAATATATTATATTATATTATATTATATTATATTATATTATATTATATTATATTATATTATATTATATAATATTATATTATATTATATTATATTATATTATATTATATTAAATTATCGTCACTACCAATGCATGGTGTGCTCATAAAGTTTGGACGTTTAGAGACTTTTTACTTAACTCAGTCGAATCATATCCGATGTGTGTAATCCACACATTTGCCAAATCTTTCTCTACAGGAGTTACTGTTTAAATAGTTCATTTTCAAGTTTGATGTTTCGTTTTAAAAATGTATTTTTTAATGTTCAATCTCAACAACCATATTGCGAAATTTTAATTCATTTTAATTCATGTTATACCATCTTAAGAGGATTAAACGTTTTGTTTTTGAAGCATCATCACACAGCCCACCTGAGTTGTCAGGACGACTGAGTTGGTGGGAAGCCAGGGATTACTGCAAGACAAAGTACAACATGGATCTCTACATACCAACCGTTGGTCAACCTCCTCCTGTTCCCCGACATGGAACTAAGTATTGGGTTGGTGCCTTCGAGACTTCAGAGTGGAGATGGACAGGTGAAGAAGATAATGTATCATATCTTCACAGTGTCAGTCAATTAAATTAAATTAGTCTGTTATGGCTATTGTTAACATTATATTTAAGACTGTAATGAACAAGAGTGGTTCTAGTGATAACAAAATGATGCGAACCAGTACACATACAGATAAATCCACTTTGAAACATACTATCAAAAAACTCTGTTCTTGCTTTCCTGGTATTTCAGATAACAGCGCAGTATTTCTACACATTGGATACAAGGCTGGGAATGAACCGATCTATCCAAAAACTGATATTCCTGGAAACTGTGTAGAACAGTGTTATAGCAATTGTCAGGACCACACATACATCGGACTCAGTGTAAGAAAATATCACAGTTGTTTGTTGTTATGTGTTCCAATGTTACTGCTTTGGTCACATAACTCAAATATGCAAATTTTTCACCCTATTACCGACCGCCTTGTTATAAGATAACGATTTGCATACAAGAGATGATTGTATGTATGTTGTGATTTGTTGAAAAGGACAATGCTCACTGAGGGCGAAATAGGTTCATGTGTATGAAACGCCATAGTTCATGTAAACACGTGTGCTAGAACATCAGCAGGAACTGAATGCTAAGACAACAAAGTGATGATAAGCACGCAACATGATGGTTTTACCTTTGTTATTATAAGTGATGGATCAGCAAGAACGTGCCAATACCTGCAATACGTGATGGTACTGTCAAAACGTTTTGGTACCCCCACTGAGTGATGGTACTATCGAAACGTTCTGGTACCTCCAATAACTGATGGTACTGTCAAAACGGTATGATAACTTCAATTCATGATGGTCCTGTCAAAACGTTCCCGTACATCCATTTCATGGTGATACTGTCAAAAGGTTCTGATATCTCCACTACGTGATGGTACAGACAAAACGTTCTGATACCTCCACTACGTGATGCTACTGTCCAAACGTTCTGGTACCTCCACTACGTGATGGTACAAACAACACATTCTGGTACCTCGACTACGTGATGCTACTGTCAAAACGTTCTGGTATTTCCACTACGTGATGCTACTGTCACAACGTTCTTGTACATCGACTACGTGATGCTACTGTCAACACGTTCTGGTACCTGAACGACGTGATGGTACAGACAAAACATGCTGGCACCTCGACTACGTGATGCTACTGTCAAAACGTTCTGGTATTTCCACTACGTGATGCTACTGTCAAAACGTTCTGGTACCTAAACTACGTGATGGTCCAGACAAAACGTTCTGGTACCTCCACGACGTGATGGTACAGACAAAACATTCTGGTACCTCGACTACGTGATGCTACTGTCAAAACGTTCTGGTATTTCCACTACGTGATGCTACTGTCAAAATGTTCTGGTAACTCGATTACGCGATGCTACTGTCAAAACGTTCTGGTACCTCCACGACGTGATGGTACAGACACTAAATGACGATCCTTCCACTACGTAATAGTACTTCCACTACGTGATGGTAATTCCAGTACGGGATGGTATTGCCACTAAGTGATGGTACTTCTACTACGGGATGGTATTGCCACTACGCGATGGTACTTCCACTACATGATGGTACTGCCACTACGTGATGATACTGCCGCTACGTGATGGTACTTCCGCTACGTGATGGTACTGCCACTAAATGATGGTACTGCCACTACGTGATGGTACTGCCACTACGTGATGGTACTTCCGCTACGTGATGGTACTGCAAATACATGATGGTACTATCACTACGTGATGATACTGCCACTACGTTATGGTACTGCCACTACGTGATGGTAATGCCACTACATGATGTTATTGCCACTACATGATGATACTACCACTACGTCATGGTACTTCCGCTACGTGATGGTACTGCCACTACGTGATGGTACTGCCACTAAATGATGGTACTGCCACTACGTGATGGTACTACCACTACGCGATGGTACTGCCACTAAATGATGGTACTGCCACTACGTGATGGTACTGCCACTACGTGATGGTACTGCCACTACGTGATGGTACTGCCACTACGTGATGGTACTGCCACTACGTAATGGTACTGACACTAAATGATGGTACTACCACTAAGTGATGGTACTGCAACTACGTGATGGTACTTCCGCTACGTGATGGTACTGCCTCTAAATGATGGTACTGCCACTACGTGATGGTACTGCCACTACGTGATGGTACTGCCACTACGTGATGGTACTGCCACTACGTGATGGTACTGCCACTACGTAATGGTACTGACACTAAATGATGGTACTACCACTAAGTGATGGTACTGCAACTACGTGATGGTACTTCCGCTACGTGATGGTACTGCCTCTAAATGATGGTACTGCCACTACGTGATGGTACTGCCAATACGTGATGGTACTGCCAATACGTGATGGTAAACCCGCTATATGATGGTATTACCATTACGTGATGGTCCTGCCACTACATGATGGTACTGTCACTACGTGATGATACTACCACTACGGGATGATACTACCACTACGCGATGGTACTGTCACTAAATGATGGTACTTCCACTAAATGATGGAACTACCACTAAGTGATTGTACTGCAACTACGTGATGGTACTTCCACTACGTGATGGTACTGCCACTACGTGGTGGTACTGCCACTACGTGATGGTACTGCCACTACGTGATGGTACTGTCACTACGTGATGGTACTGCCACTACGTGATGGTACTGGCACTACGTAATGGTACTGACACTAAATGATGGTACTACCACTAAGTGATGGTACTGCAACTACGTGACGGTACTTCCGCTACGTGATGGTACTGCCACTAAGTGATGGTACTGCAGCTACGTGATGGTACTTCCACTACGTGATGGTACTGCCACTAAATGATGGTACTGCCACTACGTGATGGTACTGCCACTACGTGATGGTACTGTCACTACGTGATGGTACTGCCACTACGTGATGGTACTGTCACTACGTAATGGTACTGCCACTAAATGATGGTACTGCCACTACGTGATGGTACTGCCACTACGTGATGGTACTGTCACTACGTGATGGTACTGTCACTACGTGATGGTACTGCCACTACGTGATGGTACTGTCACTACGTGATGGTACTGCCACTACGTGATGGTACTGCCACTAAATGATGGTACTGCCACTACGTGATGGTACTGCCACTACGTGATGGTACTGTCACTACGTGATGGTACTGCCACTACGTGATGGTACTGCCACTACGTGATGGTACTGTCACTACGTGATGGTACTGTCACTACGTGATGGTACTGCCACTAAATGACGGTACTGCCGCTACGTGATGGTACTGCCACTACGTGATGGTACTGTCACTACGTGATGGTACTGCCACTACGTGATGGTACTGCCACTACGTGATGGTACTGTCACTACGTGATGGTACTGTCACTACGTGATGGTACTGTCACTACGTGATGGTACTGCCACTAAATGATGTTACTGTCACTACGTGATGGTACTGCCACTACGTGATGGTACTGCCACTAAATGATGGTACTGCCACTACGTGATGGTACTGCCACTACGTGATGGTACTGTCACTACGTGATGGTACTGTCACTACGTGATGGTACTGCCACTACGTGATGGTACTGTCACTACGTGATGGTACTGCCACTACGTGATGGTACTGGCACTACGTAATGGTACTGACACTAAATGATGGTACTACCACTAAGTGATGGTACTGCAACTACGTGACGGTACTTCCGCTACGTGATGGTACTGCCACTAAGTGATGGTACTGCAGCTACGTGATGGTACTTCCACTACGTGATGGTACTGCCACTAAATGATGGTACTGCCACTACGTGATGGTACTGCCACTACGTGATGGTACTGTCACTACGTGATGGTACTGCCACTACGTGATGGTACTGTCACTACGTAATGGTACTGACACTAAATGATGGTTCTACCACTAAGTGATGGTACTGCCACTACGTGATGGTACTTCCGCTACTTGATGGTACTGCCACTAAATGATGGTACTGCCACTACGTGATGATACTTCCGCTACGTGATGGTACTGCAAATACATGATGGTACTATCACTACGTGATGATACTGCCACTACGTTATGGTACTACCACTACGTGATGGTAATGCCACTAGGTGATGGGACTGCCACTTTGCGATGGTACTTACACTGCACGATGATACCGCCACTGCATGATGATACTGCCACTACGCGATGGTATGCCCAGTATGCGATGTTTCTGCCACTACATGATGATACTCCCAATACGTGATGATACTACCACTATGTGATGATATTACCACTACATAATGGTACTGGCACTACGTGATGGTACTTCCACTACCTGA
Source organism: Gibbula magus (assembly GCA_936450465.1). Lineage (NCBI taxonomy): Eukaryota > Metazoa > Mollusca > Gastropoda > Trochida > Trochidae > Gibbula > Gibbula magus. The sequence goes on from OW388300.1 coordinate 16,016,766, forward strand.
TGGTAATTCCACTACATGATGGTACTACCACTAAATGATGGTACTTCAACTACATGATGGTACTACCACTACGTGATGGTACTGCCACTACCTAATGGTACTGTCACTACATAATGGTACTGCCACTACCTGATGGTACTGCCACTATCTGATGGTACTGCCACTATCTGATGGTACTGCCACTACCTGATGGTACTGCCACTACCTGATGGTACTGTCACTACATAATGGTACTGCCACTACCTGATGGTACTGCCACTATCTGATGGTACTGCCACTATCTGATGGTACTGCCACTACCTGATGGTACTGCCACTATCTGATGGTACTGTCACTACATGATGGTACTACCACTATCTGATGGTACTGTCACTACGTGATAGTACTGCCACTACGGGACGATAATACCACTACGCGTTGGTACTGCCACTAAATGATGGTACTTGAACTACTTGATGGTACTTCCTGTTCGTGATGTTACTGCCACTACGTTATAGTACTACCACTAAATGATGGTACTGCCACTACATGATGGTAATGCCACTAGGTGATGGGACTGCCACTTTGCGATGGTACTTACACTGCACGATGATACCGCCACTGCATGATGATACTGCCACTACGCGATGGTATGCCCAGTATGCGATGTTTCTGCCACTACATGATGATACTCCCAATACGTGATGATACTACCACTATGTGATGATATTACCACTACATAATGGTACTGGCACTACGTGATGGTACTTCCACTACCTGATGGTAATTCCACTACGCGATGGTACTGCCACTAAATGATGGTACTTCAACTACATGATGGTACTACCACTACGTGATGGTACTGCCACTACCTAATGGTACTGTCACTACATAATGGTACTGCCACTACCTGATGGTACTGCCACTATCTGATGGTACTGCCACTATCTGATGGTACTGCCACTACCTGATGGTACTGCCACTACCTGATGGTACTGTCACTACATAATGGTACTGCCACTACCTGATGGTACTGCCACTATCTGATGGTACTGCCACTATCTGATGGTACTGCCACTACCTGATGGTACTGCCACTATCTGATGGTACTGTCACTACATGATGGTACTACCACTATCTGATGGTACTGTCACTACGTGATAGTACTGCCACTACGGGACGATAATACCACTACGCGTTGGTACTGCCACTAAATGATGGTACTTGAACTACTTGATGGTACTTCCTGTTCGTGAAGTTACTGCCACTACGTTATAGTACTACCACTAAATGATGGTACTGCCACTACATGATGGTACTATCACTATTGTGATGATTCTACCCCTAAGTGATGGTACTTCCGCTACGTGATGGTACTGCAAATACATGATGGTACTCCAACTTCGAGATGGTATTTCTACTTCATGATGATACTGCCACTACATGATGGTACTACCACTACATGATGATACTCCCACTAGGTGATGGTACTGCCAATACGGGATGGGACTGCCACTTTGCGATGGTACTTACACTACACGATGATACTGCTTCTACATGATGGTACTGCCACTACGCGATGGTACTCCTAGTACGCGATGTTTCTGCCACTACATGATGATACTCCCACTACGTGATGATACTAACACAACGTTATGATATTACCACTACATAATGGTACTGCCATTACGTGACGGTACTGACACAAAATGATGGTACTTCCGCTACGTGATGGAACTGCAACTACGTGCTGGTACTGCCACTACGGGATGATACTGCCACTACGCGATGGTACTGCCACTAAATGATGGTACTACCACTACGTCATGGTACTTCCACTACATGATGGTACTGCCACTACGTGATAGTACTGCAGCTACTTGATGGTACTAACACTACGTAATGTTATTTCCACTACTGATGGTACTAACACTACGTGATGTTATTGCCACTACGTGATGGTTCTTCCACTATACGATTGTACTTCCACTACGTGATGGTACTAACATTTGGATGTTATTGCCACTACGTGATGGTACTACCACTACGTGATGGTACTACCACTATGCGATTGTAATGACACTACATGATGGTACTGCCACTAAATGATGGTACTGTCACTACGTAATCGTACTTCCACTAAATGATGGTACTGCCACTACGTGATGGTACTACCACTATGCGATTGTAATGACACTACATGATGGTACTGCCACTAAATGATGGTACTGTCACTACGTAATCGTACTTCCACTAAATGATTGTACAGCCAGTACGTGATGGTACTACCACTCGTGATGGTACTAACACTACCTGATGGTACTAACACTACGTGATGGTACTACCACTACATGATGGTACTGCCACTCGTGATGGTACTAACACTACGTGATGGTACTGCTACTACATGATGGTACTGCCACTACGTGATGGTACTGCCACTAAATGATGGTACTGCCACTACGTGATGGTACTGCCACTAAATGATGGTACTGCCACTACGTGAAGGTACTGCAACTACGCGATGGTACTGCCACTACATGATGGTACTGCCACTACGCGATGGTACTTCCACTACGTGATGGTACTTCCGCTACGTGATGGTACTGCCACTAAATGATGGTACTGCCACTACGTGAAGGTACTGCAACTACGCGATGGTACTGCCACTACATGATGGTACTGTCACTACATGATGGTACTCCCACTACGTGATGGTACTACCACTATGCGATTGTACTGCCACTAAATGATTGTACTGTCACTACGTGATGGTACTGCCACTAAATGATTGTACTGCCACTGCGTGATGGTACTGCCACTAAATGATTGTACTGCCACTTCGTGATGTTACTGCCACTACGTGATGGTACTGCCACTAAAAGATTGTACTGCCACTACATGATTATACTGCCACTACGGGATGGTACTTCCACTACGTGATGGTACTGCCACTTAATGATTGTACTGCCACTACGCGATGGTACTGCCACTAAATGATTGTACTGCCACTACGTGATGGTACTTCCACTCCGTGATGTTACTGCCACTACGTGATGGTACTGCCACTAAAAGATTGTACTGCCACTACATGATGATACTGCCACTTCGTGATGGTACTTCCACTACGTGATAGTACTGCAACTACGTGATAGTACTACCACTACGTGATGGTACTGCCACTACACGATGGTATTGCCACTAAATGATGGTACTGCCACTACGTAAGTTGTACTGCCACTACGTGATGGTACTGCCACTACGTGATTGTACTGCCACTACGTGATGGTCTCAATACTAAACTAACTTTCATTCTAAATTCATTTGGTAGACGATCGCTTTTTCATGAAGCCCCGGGATTATGGCATTCACTGTCATGCAACGTCTTACCCTCTCATTTTATGAAATCTTTGAAATCGTAACTGAAGACTTTTGTTTTATCTGCTTGATAAACATGACCCTTTCCATCTTTCCCTGGCCATTATGCATGCACCAATGTGTGGATAATAGTTCATAAAGTGTTAATTTATTGTTATTATTTCTAAAAAGAAATGAACTTTTTGACACATAAGGAAACATTGTTTTTATCCTTTAAGGAAACCCGTTGTTACTGTCTTAGCAACTCCCAAGTATCTACATCTACATCAAGAGAAAATGAAAGCCAATGCCCTGGACATTCAGGAGAAAAATGCGGCGACTCGGAAGGGATGTCAGTTTACAAAAGTGGTAAGTATGTGTACTATTTGGTAATCTCTCATTTATCAATTTGTATTTAATTATTAAATTATTATTTTAATTTCAGTTCGATCAATACGTTCTTTTGCAAAATATCCTCTTCTTTTTGATAATCTTCATATCATCATAAATCATATTTATATTACTTAACACTAAAGTCAATGTAATATGATTATAATTGATAAGTAACAGGAAGCCCAATGTTCCATGTAAATAACGTTATCATACAATGGATAGTGTTCTCGGAAGGATAAAGGCAACGGATATTTTCGATTCGTATAAAAATGCAAATTACAGAGGTCAAGTGACAGAACTTCTTTTGAAAATGACGTCACAAGCAAAACATTTCGAGGGTCTGTAATAACATAAATTGCCATAACAGTCGTAACAGCATCATGTAAATACACATGGTTCATTTCTTATACATTGATTTTAGAAATGACGAAATAATCAATGCATAGTGCGGCACAATTTATTATGATCAAACAGTGCCAAAATATCTTCATTGCGAGTTGAAATCTACCGAGCAAACACTTTATGAATACTCACAGGTAACAAATGCAGTTCCATAATGTGACTTGTGTAAAGGGGATTTTAGAATTAGCTGCTTAATATTCTGTTTAGCTCTCCTACATTATTATGTGAGTCGCCATTTGCAACAGAGCGGAAGGGAAGCAACTCTCGTCCCTTCATAAGATGGACTCGCCCACAGTCATGATGAGACGAAACCGACAGGACACGCGTTCGAATTCGCCATCCTTACGTTAAATATTTTTCATTTGAAAAACGCATTTTGAAACAAATTAAAACAGTGAAAATTAAGATCATGCCAAAATAATAATTATTTAAAATGATAGCACTATTTAAGAGGCATTATTTTGTGTCATTTTACCGTAAAAATAGCTTGCTGTTCATTTGCATATATCAATACGCGTAGTTAATGAAACGTTCAACTGAAATGATTGTTGTCAAGCTGTTTTGCGGAAAATGAATGACGAATGACACTGAATGATAAAGAAGTTATCATGCTCATGTGTTTGGTGATGGTCAATATCCTGCATTAGGAATAAACACTATGTATTCATCTCGCCAAGGCTCTCAAAATACAATGTTTATTCCTAATGCACGTTATTGACCATCCCAAAACACATTCGCATGAAAACCTCTATTATAATATATGTGTTCTCTCATTTCAGACATAAAGTTCGCGGAGAGTCAAAAGGAACATTGTGTTAACGCACGTTTTGGATCGTCTGGTACATTGTTTGATACCGACAGTTGCAGAGCCTTGCGTTACTCGATATGTTCAGCTCCAGGTTAGATTTTACTACTTTTACTTACTTTTTCTAGTTTATGATTACCTCATGTTTAATGAAAAAAACTTAACCTAAATAGAAGGCACAATGAAAGCAAACAATTTCAAGTAGACACTATCAGTCTTGAATGTCACTTGCATTGCATCTGATGTTAGTTAATTATCAATTTTCTTTTGAAATTTTGCATAAATATCTCTAGTATCTCATTTCACCTGCTTTTCACCGACGACACGTTTAGATCTGTAACACTGATCATGACTAACCTTACTGTGAAAAACTATGAACAGAGAACTTTAAATGGCCTGCTGTGAGTAATTGCAAAGCTACTAACCAAACATAATAAACATCTGTACCCATATACGTTACTCAAGTCATTTCTTCCCAAACAACCCTTGTTAGAAGTTAAACAATCTCTTGACTAGAAAATCCTGGGCCTAGATTCTCGAAGCTCTCGTAGCGCTAAGATAGTCGTAAGTACCATACATTAACATTGACCCTGGTTGATTGCAATCAAAGTTAGTTGTGCAATCAATGTGGTTTTTGTTTGTTTTTTTAATATATATTTTTAATAAAACTGAGCATCCGGTATGTTCCCGTAAGACTGGAGTTCCTACACCTGTGTGATTCGCACATATTCCTTACAAGACAGATGCCAGTTTTATTAGATACAAATGAAGACTGTATTCATATTCATAATTTTCACCGCAAGCAAAGTTTGCTGTTAGTAAGAAATATCGCCGACTTGGAACAAAGGCAATGTTGGAAGAAATGACTTGTATAATCACTGTGGTCAGAGAATGTGTGTAACATGGCAGTGTTCCGTTTCTAAATACAATGATAGCATCAAATGTGGTATTATTGGAATCTTCCGTCTGTTTCAGATGTGTCTGATTATGATGAAAAGGAATTTTGTACTGGTAAATTCGACTTATTGTTAAAAATTACAATACATTTATTGGAAAGATTAAGTAAAAACCCATGTACATTGTTCAACGCAACTTATCATACCTTACTTACTAACGGAGTCTTACCCTACTTCAGAAAACATTATTTAAGGAATGGATATCAATGAAAGCATTAGCTTTGCCACTCAGACAGAGCTATAAGAGAAACCCAGGAATTTCCTTGGAAAGAATTCCACCGTGGCCAACAGTGCTTTGGTACACCGAATCAAAGGAATTGAAGAATACTAGGAATTTCACTCAAATAATTGGTAATGTTAATATGAAATGTTAGCTTTAAAACTTATTTCAATTAACAGGAGATGTAATAAACTAAAACGCCAAAAGAAATGTTACACCTCTTTGAATTTGAATATCATAAAAAGTTTTGTTTTTGGAAAGTTTTATTCGTTGTGTTTAGAATAGAAAAATAACAAATCTCAATATTTCGTCATTTTCAGACAAAATAACGTATGCAAATTTCCAAAAACATAACTAATTTCCTTTTTTTTATGAATGTGCATTCATTATCAAAGAAGACAAAGTCAGTTTGGTTAATTTTCCAACCATTTTTACAATATTCCCTTCAATTATTGCATGGTCGGAAATAGGACAATTGACCCCACCCATGAAGAACTGGCGATAACGTATTTACATTAAAGGTACAGGTCTGCTATTTTAGCACAAAACACTAAACTGATGGAGTGTTGCAACACAACAAAGCAAATTCCTGAAAACGTAACTTTTTATGATATTCAAATTCAAAGAGGTGTAACATTTCTTTTGGCGTTCAGTTTATATTAATTTGGCATTTTTTTTTTAATTTTGCATTCAGTGGAAGATAATAAAACGTCGACGTCATATAGCCGATGCCAAACCGGGATATGCATCACTTGTTTTCGCTACAAGTGGCTGGAAGCAAGTCAGAAATGTGTTTTACTGAAAATGACTGAAAAAAACAAGAAAGCATTGTCCAACTTCATACCAAGCGGAAAACAGTACTGGATTGGATTGAGTAGAAAGGCGACGAAGATGTGGATTAATGGTATGTTAAACGATTTTTTCGCAATCCAAAGAATGAATGGAATAACACTAAGATAAATGTTAAATTCCAAATACTGAACGTGTGGTCTATCTCCTTTTTCATATAAAATCATTCTCATTACAAACTAATGACTACTACTTCATATGGCAGGATATTATAGAAGGAAAATGTACTTCTGATGAATTTTTGGATTTTGTAATTCCATTTGAATATGAATTAACAATATTTGACATGTGCTTTGTTATATATATTTAGTTGTAATATTTGTGATTTTGTAACAAGGGAGTAGAGTCGAACAAGGCACATATTTAAGAAATCAGACTCGAAGGTGTTTGGCTCTCCAGCACAATGACTCCAATAGTTGGACAACTTCCTGGCAACAATGCAGTAAACGTCATCCGGCTGTCTGTGTCAACAGCGGCCTCACTACCAGTTTGTATACTTTTTCAGAACATGTAAGCCTGCATTAAAAAGTTAAATCTTTCTCGGGCACATTTTCATCAAAAAGTGACGAGGGCGGAAGGACTTTATTTTTATTTTTTGTTGAAAAAAATAATGATATGGGAGGAGTACATTTTATTCTTTGCCCATCAAAATATAGCCTGAAAGTGGTAGAAATATACAAAACTGAAGCACTTCCGTTTCTGCAGACCCATATATTTGGTGGACAAACATAATTTGGTTTATCTAAAATTTGCCATATGGACAAATAAAATGCCTGAGAAACATAATTTTTTAGTTAGCCTTGGTTTTATAATGGAGGGGTGGGTAAGTTGATAAATTGGGGTTAACGTGGCAAACTATTAACATGCCCACATATCTGTATGTTTATTATTGCTCTTTAGATATTGCTAATTAATATGTTATGTATATAAAGAGATGCAACGTCCATATGGCAGGACTTTACAATGGAACTGGAGACGGAGACGAAGAAGGAGAAGGAAACGGAGAGGGAGAGGGAGAGGGAGACGGAGACGAAGACGGAGACGAAGATGGTACTGTTGTTGGAGTTGGACCTGGAGTTGGAGTTGGAGTTGGAGTTGGAGTTGGAGTTATTCTACTAACTGTATTGGTTACTGCAGTTGTTGTTGTTGTCTTTAAAAGGTAAGTCATTGCTTTGAAGTGGACATACGGACATAATAATCAAAACAAGTATATTTATAGTAAGTTATTAACAGTAATAAAACTAAAAAGCACAATTAGAACATTCGCCACCACGCATATAATGTATAGTAGTCTTTATTCTAACAAAACAACATAATTGTTACGAACCTACAATGTTGATACAAATACTTGTCTTTGCTCGTCAAAAGTTTTTTGCAACTCTATTTCAGAAAACAGCAGATGTGCTTTCAAAAGCAAAAGAGGACAGCTGGAAATGAGCATCTGCCCCATAACTCAGGTATACAGGACAACAATGCAGGGCCATTATATATGACTGTGGACTTTGTTGACGAAGCCGTTGCAGCACAAGCTAATCCCGATCGCCCAGACACGGTAACAGTTCTGCACAGCAAGGTCAATACAACACAAGGACAAGTTGCTAAGAGTAATGACGGAGTTGGATTGATTGAGACTAACAAAACGAATTCAAACTCAGGTATTGATGAAGAAGACACCTACAATAGAGCAGGTCAAAGCACGAATGCAGCGGTGGTCGATAACTTCTACAGTCATCTGAAACCAGAAAAAGAGAATGATTATGACGTCACTGGTCGTAAGGTTGAAATGGACCAACCGGATAACACCTACAACCATTTGAATGCACAACGGGTTGCCGAGGACCAACCGGATAGCACTTACAACCATTTGAATGCACAACGGGTTGCCGAGGACCAACCGGAAAGCACCTACAACCATTTGGATGCACATCTGGTTGCCGGTGACCAACCAGATAGCACCTACAACCATGTGGATTCAAACCGAGCTGCCCAGGACCATCCGGATAACACCTACAACCACCTGGAATCACTATGATTTGTCCAAGAAGGCAGCAACGAGCGATGCAAGAAAGAAGACACAGATAACTACATTGTATAAACCTTCAGGGACGTCGTGCTGTTGTTCTAAAGGGACTCATTTCCTCGTTATTACCGAGTGTTTCGCTGCATTAGAGTAGTATTGACGTACTGATCCTTGGGTGCGGAATGTCAACATCCTAGTTTCCCTGCTCTCTTGAAATATGCTTCTACAAATATGGGATTTATAACTGTATCATGTGTATTAAGATCTCTATTTAATTGACTAAGACATTTGAAAAAAAACAACTAGGATGTTATTTATTAAACCTTAAATGGATAAAAGTTGTCTGGGGTTCACATGATCAATGGTGCATTTTGGAACTCACTATTTTCAATGTTTGTCTCTAGCCCTAATATAATGATGTACGTGTTATTTTAATCCGTTTCTACTTTTATAGTTCTTTATGTTTATAAAAACATTATTACATTCATGCCGTTATTATTATTGTACATAATATGTATATGTTATATAAAATTTTAAAATTAAATGTACATGTATGTCTTCATTTATGACTTACATTTTGAGTTCTTTACAATCACACTATTGCTCTGATGGCGATTTTTCTCTTGTATGTCTTTAAACATGTTATTTATAATTCTAGAAATAAACTAGTCACGAGATTTTGAGTCGTAGTGAGCATTCATAATCTTACATAAAATGCTGGTAATGTTCTGATGTTTTTGTCGGCGGATTAGGGCATAAATATGTGTAATGTTATGATGATTGTATTGGCAGATTAGAGAAACAATGACAGTAATCTTATGCCATTGTATTTGGCATGTTGAGATGAGGGCCTTCTTTGCTGTTACAATAAACACTTTTTATTGACACATTGCATATCATGCTTATCGTTTTGAACGTTTTGAACGTTTTGATATGGACTAGGAAAGACAATTTTTTCAACTGGGAGGCTAAAATAAAGTTCTATGACTATTTTAATTAAATGTTCAAATCAATTACAATTGGTTGTAATTTGAGCATGACTCTTCAAACACCATGCAATTACACTGTCCAAGAGAGAGAAGCCAGGCACATGATATAGACATGATATAGACGTGATATAGACATGATATAGAAATGATATAGACGTGATGTAGACATGATATAGACATGATATTAACATGATAAAGACATGATATAGACATGATATTAACATGATATACACATGCTATTTACATGATATTAACATGATATTGACATGATATAGACATGATATAGACATGATATAAACATGATATAGACGTGATAGTAACATGATATAGACGTGAAATAGACAAGATATAGACACGATATAGACATGATATAGACATGATAAAGACATGATTAAACATGATATAGACATGATATAGACATGATATAAACATGTTATAGACGTGATAGTAACATGATATAGACACGATATAGACACGATATAGACACGATATTAACATGATAAAGACATGATATAGACATCCTATTGACATGATATTGACATGCTATTGACATGATATTGACATGATATAGACATGATGTTGACATTATATTGACATGCTATTGACAGGATATAGACATGATATAGACATGATATAATCCTCTTTATCAACTTCGCGCATCGCAAAATCTGTGCTCGTCTATTTGCATGACAAGCTCAATAACCAGGATGGAGGTGTAAGCATATACTTCGAAATGTCGTGCATATTGACAATAAAGAAGCTGTTTTCACTAGATATCTAATTTTCTTCTAATTGATTTCCCTTCTAAATATCCATTCGACTAAACTAGCTATAGAAACTGATCGTCGAATCAGGTGTATTTCTACATAATCAACATCTTGGACACTAAGTCATGGAATAAAGTGCTTACGAACCACTGAGTTTGGCTAATTCAGCACATCCTGTCAGTTACTCTCGTCACGTAGAACAGTGTTTTCGATTTCAATTTTAGCTTATTGAACAATTCATCAGATAATTTCAGCTTGTCACTCGATTACTGTGGTTTTCGCATTGCGTGTAAAGTCACATATAGATATACAGTGCACCCATATGTACATGTATTTGTAATGAACTTATATGTGTGAATGGGCCGAGTTGCAATTTTTAAATCGTTATGTAGTACAAATCAAGGAAACTTTTTTGGTTTAATGTTAACTAATTATTCAGACTCCATTAATCGATAAGAGTTATACCATAGATTGCTAACCAGTTTAAAGGCATTTTATCTTTTGTCTTTACAACCATTTACATTTTTTTTAAAAAGTTATTTGTATGTATACCATAGTGATTTTTTATACAAACCTTGGAACTGTGGAAACGATTTTACGGGCTCTTGCATTTTCTTGTTGTATAATGGCGTTCACAAATTAATTTGTAGCTGTCATGAAATAGAACACTTTAAATGCCTACCATAAAAACATTATACACTTTGCTTGCATTGAATGAAGTATTGACACAGATCAAAGACGATACTTATGTTAGCAAATTGAGGTAGGTATACTATCCGGAATGTTGTCCCGTTGCAGTTTGCACAAAATACATGTTGATGCAACAAGAACATTTTGATGAAATAATAGTAAGAATAAGGTTCTAAATGTCCTGGAAATTAATTTTGAATAAATTGTGTCGGTGTACGTGAATATTTATAAATTTATATAGATCCATCTCAATGTAATCCATCAGGAGGACGCTATGATTAATAAAACGTAGGTAGAGTAGGTAAAAAAACAGCTAGGGTGTATTCTATATTTTACTTGCTGTTTACCAACATTTTATTCACGATATCGATTTGAAGTGGTGTAATAATAAGGATGTTTGTACAATAAGCTGATCTCCCATGCGAAAGGGTGGTTTACTGTTACTGTTCCAATGAAACGTTTAGCGAAATGTTCCAGTCATTTAATGTAACAGATGTATATAGAACTTTCTGTGCAATGATGTACACATGTTATCTAAGACGTTTCATGGCAACATAATAAGTTATCTTAGCCTTGCGTCATTACAACATGCCTCAAAATAATATCTGACTATAAACAATTCACTAATAAACATACATACAATGATTGAAGATACAGATTGAAGCATTCATAAAATCACTTCTGATTCATGTGTAGGGCTGTACACCTTGTTATGACATCAAAACGAGTAATGTTTGCCTTTGATGAAATGTATTCTCAAACGTTGATTGGGCAATGAAAACAAAGAAATTCTGCCTTTCAAGTTCATATGAACTCTCAAAAGCTGATTGATCGAGAGCACGATGATCTAAATGTCATTGTTTATTGTGTTTGAACGCTTCCAAATTATTCACTCGTGTTCAGGCTTGTGTGAAAGTTGACAGAACTTCTTTTTCTCGCTATCATAACGTTGGTAGTGTATACTTGAACGCTTCCAAATTGTTCGATCATGTTTGAACCTTTTTAGGCTTGTGTGAAAATTGACAGAACTTCTTTTTCTCGCTATCATAACGTTTGGTAGTTCGTGTATAAACAACCAGTTCAAAATGAAGTTCATTGCTCGGAACGTTGTGTATTCAATATATTCTATTTTCAAAAGGCACTGATTTCGCACTTAGTAAAGTACATGCAAATGATATGATGGTTGATATTTGGTAAATTCGTCTTGCGCTGAGTCCAAATCCATATAACTTTTATGGAAAAACTGATTTTTAGAAATCTGAATATGTTAATGTAATGCGATAGAATAGCAGTTTTATAGATGATCAACTTAATTACAAATGATGTTCCGGTGTAGATCCTTATGTGAAAATATGATAATACAGCAAGTTTCTCACATGTTTTAAACGCTATACCGATCTATAAGGAAAAGTCGTCATTGTTAAAGTAAGGACGCCTCTCAAACAGTATGTATGTACAGTACGATACGATATTAAGGAAGTAAAATTAAAACGAGAAGTGTCTGTTTATAGTATAACTTTAAGTACACACCAGATAGTTGATGTTGAACTCAGCAAACATTACAATACACTTCCTAGTTTGTGAAGATGGCGGAGGACACAAAGAAACCTGGATATCTCCTTCTGTGGGTGATGCTGTCTATTCTGTTGGAACCAGGTGAGATATCTCTCAACTAATCAATGTTCTCCTGTAGATCATAGTTCCAATGTACCTTTCAGGGTTACAGCGGGATATATGACTGAATATCGAAATGAGGCAACCAAATTATTGTTAAAGTTATATAAAGTTATTATAGTTTAACCATTTAAATGTAATCCCGGATAGTTCATAACTACGTGTACTTCACCATACATTTATTTAACTTCAAATGCAACTTTACCTCATTAGACATGAAATGTCAGATGGGCTTGTGATATGATATTCGTCCGTCCGTCCTTCCGTTCGTCCTTCTGTATAAATGGTTTCGCTTTATCGCCTATCCAAGAAACAGTGACTCTAGAGGGCTGAAATCATGGGTACAGATGCTTTGGTCAAAGTTCATTAAACGTATAGTAAATTTTGAGACACAGGGGACACTGCCTCAACAAGCTGCTTCTCCTAAAATGTATGTGTGTGGGTGTGTGTGTGTGTGTGTGTGTGTGTGTGTGAGAGAGAGAGAGAGAGAGAGAGAGAGAGAGAGAGAGAGAGAGAGAGAGAGAGAGAGAGAGAGAGAGAGAGAGAGAGAGAGAGAGAGAGAGAGAGAGAGAGAGAGAGAGAGAACATCCAGAAGTTCTCTAGATTCCCTTCATATCTTACAAAAAGTTTCTCCTAGAGTCGACAAAGGGCTGATTAGATTTTAGTGACCTTGACATTATTTTCAAGGTCACTGCACTTTTCACCTTGTCAGCACAACATTGACATTGACATTGTTACAACATTGACATTGTTATAACACCAACGTTGTAACAACATTGACATTGTTAAAACTATGTGTTTTTAGTTTTAACAACCACTCTTAATAAACGAAACGGAGAAGAAAAATAAACTTCATCATGTTATAAAAACTTTGACTTTGTCGAAACTTGTTCACATTTTAAACACCTTACCCAATCCTTCACCAAACTTTATCTCTTCATTAGATAGCATATTCTTCAGATTTATTTGGAATGGAAAACCGGATAAAATCAAAAGGGACAATTTGAATATTTTTTTTTACAAAGATGGGGGATTAAGGATGGTTGAAATTGCAATTTTCTGTGATGCATTAAAACTATCTAATCTCAGATCATAATGTAAAGAACAATGCAAAGATAATCCTTGCAATATTCCCTTTTAAACATTTTTAAATTGGGTGCAAATGTTGATCAAATACCTAGAATTGATAACCCATACTGGAGGGATGTTCTACAAGTTTGGAACAGATACTGTAAAAAGATTCATGTGAACTATATGAACTATGAACTATGTGAAATATTGAAGAAATTCTACCCCAACCACTTTGGTTAAATCATAATTCCAAAAACCCAACTCTCTGCATTAAAAACTGGGTAAAGAAATTTACACATACAGTTAAGGACATTTGTAACAATGAAAACTTCAAATCCTTTAATGATTTGAAAATTGCATATGGCATTAACGGTACTTATTTGAATTATCTTCATGTTTTAAATAAAATACCTGATCTTGGAAAAATACCATTAGGCAATCGAGGTAGATCAAAATTTTTGATTTACATATATCCCATTGTCACTTAGATTTATCAGAATCCTCAAAAGGATCTAGATTATTTTGTGACATTCCGATTTCTAATGAGCATTTACCCAAAGTATGTTTTAAATGGCAAGCCTCTTTTGTGGATGAGAACTTTGATTTGAATAAGATTTTCATGAATTACAGAAATGGTTTAAAGAATGTCAAATTACTTGAATTTCAATACAAGTTCTTACAAGGTATTATTTATACTATTTCAAAATGAAACTTGTAGACAACTGTTTCTGTAATGAGTTGAATGAGAATATCTGTCATGTTTATTGGGAATGTAGAGAAATACAAACTTTTTGGAACATTATTGAACTTTGGTTTAATCATCGAATGGATACCAGAATCAAAATAACAAAAAACCTCGTTTGGTTTGGAACAATTGACATTGATAGACTACTGAATCATATAATAATCCCTGTCAAAACATATATTAATATACGTGGTATCAGTCAACAAGTTCCATAACTAGAATGGTATTTGGTTGTTTTGAAATAAGTTTTCAGGTTATTGCAATTAAACACAATAAAACAACCATGATAAATTACCATGATAACAAATGGTCTCCTATATTCCCAATCCACTAATATATTAAACCCAATGTGAATACCTATTTCCGAAGGAGATTGACAACACCTACTGATGTATGAACTGGTGCATGAACTGATGTATGAACATGTACTCTTGGGATAAAAAAAAAAAAAAAATGCTATTTTTCATGTAACATTCCCTAGTCCATAGAAACTTGCATTTTTCCATCAACATTATATTCTTACACCCTTTATTAATGAATTATTATCATGTCAACAGAAACATGGGATGCATTTCTTGTTTTTAAGGATATATTCCGTGATGATAGTAAAATTGCATCATGCAATGTACTTTTAAAATATTTTGCTCATTTAGAACTAATTTTATCAAACAAGTTCTAAGTATCAAAGTGCCCTTAATGTTAAAAGCTCACTTGTGTTCTTCTGGTTTAATAATCGTTCAATTACGCAGATGAATACTAGTCTAGTATATGTACAAGTAAACGTGCAGTGGTGTATTTAATCTTGGTGGTTCAGTGTATGTTATCAGTGAAGTAATCCAACAATGTTTGACAATTTTCATCCGGAAGAAACATGCGGCTAACGCCTCACTGCCTGTTGCAGTGTTAAACTAAATTTTATCAAAATACGATGTAAATTAAAGCTTGCCCATTTATTGGTCACGTTTCACGAGAGTCCTTTAGGAGTATAAGTCTACACTATGGTCAGCTGTTCAATGGTTTAAAATGTAACAAATAAAATGGTCAGTGGTAAAGTAGGTATTGTTGACAGACAGTCAGAACAACTATTACTAAATTTGTATTACTATTATTTACTAAAATATCACCTAAAACGAAGTGTATGAACAAGTGACCCGTCCATTAAGGGGCATAGTACCTGTGTCGGTCATTTAATACATAGAAGATATTTGGCGTTTCTAGACAAATACCATGTTTATATCATCGAGTGAGGTAGATTTTTTTTATTATCACGAGTGGCGCAGTTAAGATGAGATAAACATGGACAAATGTTCTATTTATAATTATTATGTGACCAAATCCTTGCATATTCACCGAAATCGACTTGCATTTACGTTAAGTCGGCTTTAGAACGAGCCTGTCGCCTCAGCAACAATGCGACGTCATGAATGAGTCATGACGTCGGAGCATTGTTTTATGCCGTCAGGTCATTGTTATATCAGTCACTAGTGACTGATAACACGTTCCATTGTTATTTTCACTAGTGACTGATAACGCGGTTTATTTTCATTGATAGCGCCCTTTTTTTCACCTGCAATCATATAATACATCTTCCTACAACTGGATATTGAGATAATTCAATATAATCATATTATATTAAATTATATTACCGTCAATAACAATGCATGGTGTGTTCATAAAGTTAAGACGTTAAGAGACTTTTTACTTAGGTCAGACAGTCGAATCATATCCGATGTGTGTAATCCACACATTTGCCAAATCTTTCTCTACAGGAGTTACTGTTTAAATAGTTCATTTTCAAGTTTGATGTTTTGTTTTAAAATTGAAAATTTTAATTTTCCATCTCAAACCATATTGCGAAATTTTAATTCATGTTATGAGACAAAATAATATATTCAGAAGAATATAAGTATCTATGCCATCTTTAGAGATTTATAACTATTTGTTTAAGCATCATCACAAAGCCCACTTGAGTCGCCAGGACTGACTTGGTGGGAAGCCAGGGATTACTGCAAGTCAGAGTACAACACGGATCTCTACATACCAACCGTTGGTCAATCTCCGCCTATTGCTTATCCCCGATATGGAACTATGTATTGGGTCGGTGGCTTCGAGACTTCCGAGTGGAGATGGACAGGTGAAGAAGATATTGTATCATCATTTTCATGTTCTCTGTCAACTGAATTAAATTATCCTAAAATTAAAAGAATCGAATAAAAACGATGTTTTCAATGTACATAAAACTTTAATGGATATTGTCAACTTTAGAATTAGGACTGTTAGTTGAGTAGATCGTGGCAATGGTCCAACCAATGGAATCTAAGATTGGTTCCGGTAACAGCATATCGTTGAGAACCCGTACAGATATATGGCAATTCGACTGTGGCAAAACTATGAAATAACTATTTTCTACCTTTTCCTGGGATTTCAGACAACAGCGTAGCATTTGTACACATTGGATACAAGGCTAGGGATGAAGTGATCTCTCAAAAAGTTGATATTCCTGGAAACTGTGTAGAGCAATGTAACAGCAAATGTCAGGACCACACATACATCGGACTCAGTGTAAGTAAATATCTAACAGTGTGTGTTTTATGTGTTCTTCCGTTATGATTTTGCTTTGAAGACATCGCTCTCACCTAAGTTGAGTATCTGTTACAATCTTACGATATTAACATGCAAATATGTTCATTGCACGTATTATGTGAATTATTAAAAATAATAAACATACGGGGCGAAATAGGTTCGTGTACATGAAGCGTAACAGTACTCTGATGATCCTACCACAACGTGATTTTATGGGATGGTACTACCAATACGTGAAGGTACTTCGACTATATGATGGTACGTTATTTTACTAACACTAGGCACTGTCACTACGTGATGGTACTTCCACTTCTTGATTGTACTGTCACTTCGTGATGGTACTGCCACTACGTGATGGTACTTCCACTACTTGATTCTACTGGCACTTCGTGATGGTATTGCCACCACGTGATGGTACTTCAACTACTTGAGTGTACTGTCACTTTGTGATGGTATGGCCACCTCGTGATGTTACTTCCTCTACTTGATTGTACTGTCACTTCGTGATGGTATGGCCACCTCGTGATGGTACTTCCACTACTTGATTGTACTGTCACTTCGTGATGGTATGGCCACCTCGTGATGGTATTTCCACTACTTGATTGCACTGTCACTTCGTGATGGTATTGTCACCTCGTGCTGGTACTTCCACTACTTGATTGTACTGTCACTTCGTGATGGTATTGTCACCTCGTGCTGGTACTTCCACTGCTTGATTGTACTGTCACTTCGTGAAGGTACTTCCACTACTTGATTGCACTGTCACTTCGTGATGATATTGTCACCTCGTGATGGTACTTCCACTTCTTGATTGTACTGTCACTTCGTGATGGTATTATCTCCTCGTGATGGTACTTCCACTACTTGATTGTAATGTCACTTCGTGATGGTATTGTCACCTCGTGCTGGTACTTCCACTTCTTGATTGTACTGTCACTTCGTGATGGTATTGTCACCTCGTGCTGGTACTTCCACTTCTTGATTGTACTGTCACTTCGTGATGGTATTGCCACCTCGTGATGGTACTTCCACTTCTTGATTGTACTGTCACTTCGTGATGGTATTGTCACCTCGTGATGGTACTTCCACTACTTGATTGTACTGGCACTTCGTGATGGTATTGCCACCTCGTGATGGTACTTCCACTACTTGATTGTACTGGCACTTCGTGATGGTATTGCCACCTCATGATGGTACTTCCACTACTTGATTGTACTGTCACTTCGTGATGGTACTGCCACCTCGTGATGGTACTTCCACTACTTGATTGTACTGTCACTTCGTGATGGTATTGCCACCTCGTGATGGTACTTCCACTACTTGATTGTACTGTCACTTCGTGATGGTACTGTCACCTCATGATGGTACTTCCACTACTTGATTGTACTGGCACTTCGTGATGGTATTGCCAACTCGTGATGTTACTTCCACTTCTTGATTGTACTGTCACTTCGTGATGGTATTGTCACCTCGTGATGGTACTTCCACTTCTTGATTGTACTGTCACTTCGTGATGGTATTGCCACCTCGTGATGGTACTTCCACTACTTGATTGTACTGTCACTTCGTGATGGTATTGTCGCCTCGTGATGGTACTTCCACTGCTTGATTGTACTGGCACTTCGTGATGGTATTGCCACCTCGTGATGGTACTTCCACTACTTGATTGTACTGTCACTTCGTGATGGTATTGCCACCTCGTGATGGTACTTCCACTTCTTGATTGTACTGTCACTTCGTGATGGTATTGCCACCTCGTAATGGTACTTCCACTACTTGATTGTACTGTCACTTCGTGATGGTATTGTCGCCTCGTGCTGGTACTTCCACTTCTTGATTGTACTGTCACTTCGTGATGGTATTGCCACCTCGTGCTGGTACTTCCATTACTTGATTGTACTGTCACTTCGTGATGGTATTGCCACCTCGTGATGGTACTTCCACTACTTGATTGTACTGTCACTTCGTTATGGTATTGTCACCTCGTGATGGTACTTCCACTACTTGATTGTACTGGCACTTCGTGATGGTATTGCCACCTCGTGATGTTACTTCCACTACTTGATTGCACTGTCACGTCGTGATGGTATTGCCACCTCGTGATGTTACTTCCACTGCTTGATTGTACTGTCACTTCGTTATGGTATTGTCACCTCGTGATGGTACTTCCACTACTTGATTGTACTGTCACTTCGTGATGGTACTGCCACCTCGTGATGGTACTTCCACTTCATGATTGTACTGTCACTTCGTGATGGTATTGTCACCTCGTGATGGTACTGCAACTTCGTGATGGTACTTCCACTTCATGATTGTACTGTCACTTCGTGATGGTATTGCCACCTCGTGATGTTACTTCCACTGCTTGATTGTACTGTCACTTCGTGATGGTATTGTCGCCTCGTGATGGTACTTCCACTACTTGATTGTACTGTCACTTCGTGATGGTATTGTCGCCTCGTGATGGTACTTCCACTACTTGATTGTACTGTCACTTCGTGATGGTATTGTCGCCTCGTAATGGTGCTTCCACTTCTTGATTGTACTGGCACTTCGTGATGGTAGTGCCACTACGTGATGTTACTTCCACTACTTGATTGTACTGTCACTTCGTGATGGTATTGTCGCCTCGTAATGGTACTTCCACTACTTGATTGTACTGGCACTTCGTGATGGTATTGTCAACTCGTGCTTGTACTTCCACTACTTGATTGTACTGTCACTTCGTGATTGTACTGTCACCTCATGATGGTACTTCCACTTCATGATTGTACTGTCACTTCGTGATGGTATTGCCACCTCGTGATGTTACTTCCACTGCCTGATTGTACTGTCACTTCGTGATGGTATTGTCGCCTCGTGATGGTACTTCCACTACTTGATTGTACTGTCACTTCGTGATGGTATTGTCGCCTCGTGATGGTACTTCCACTACTTGATTGTACTGTCACTTCGTGATTGTACTGTCACCTCATGATGGTACTTCCACTTCATGATTGTACTGTCACTTCGTGATGGTATTGCCACCTCGTGATGTTACTTCCACTGCTTGATTGTACTGTCACTTCGTGATGGTATTGTCGCCTCGTGATGGTACTTCCACTACTTGATTGTACTGTCACTTCGTGATGGTATTGTCGCCTCGTGATGGTACTTCCACTACTTGATTGTACTGTCACTTCGTGATGGTATTGTCGCCTCGTAATGGTGCTTCCACTTCTTGATTGTACTGGCACTTCGTGATGGTAGTGCCACTACGTGATGTTACTTCCACTACTTGATTGTACTGTCACTTCGTGATGGTATTGTCGCCTCGTAATGGTACTTCCACTACTTGATTGTACTGGCAATTCGTGATGGTATTGTCACCTCGTGCTTGTACTTCCACTACTTGATTGTACTTGCACTTCGTGATGGTATTGCCACCTCGTGATGTTACTTCCACTACTTGATTGTACTTGCACTTCGTGATGGTATTGCCACCTCGTGATGTTACTTCCACTACTTGATTGTACTTGCACTTCGTGATGGTATTGCCACCTCGTGATGGTACTGCCACTACATGATGGTACTTCCACTACTTGATTGTACTGTCACTTCGTGATGGTATTGCCACCTCGTGATGTTACTTCCACTACTTGATTGCACTGTCACTTGGTGATGGTATGGCCACCTCGTGATGTTACTTCCACTTCTTAATTGTACTGTCACTTCGTGATGGTATTGCCACCTCGTGATGGTACTGCCACTACGTGATGGTACTTCCACTACTTGATTGTACTGTCACTTCGTGATGTTAATTCCACTACGTGATTGCACTGTCACTTGGTGATGGTATTGTCACCTCGTGCTGGTACTTCCACTTCTTGATTGTACTGTCACTTCGTGATGGTATTGCCACCTCGTGATGGTACTTCCACTACTTGATTGTACTGGCACTTCGTGATGGTACTGCCACTACGTGATGTTACTTCCACTACTTGATTGTACTGTCACTTCGTGATGGTATTGTCGCCTCGTGATGGTACTTCCACTACTTGATTGTACTGTCACTTCGTGATGGTATTGTCACCTCGTGCTGGTACTTCCACTACTTGATTGTACTTGCACTTCGTGATGGTATTGCCACCTCGTGATGTTACTTCCACTACTTGATTGTACTGTCACTTCGTGATGGTATTGCAACGTCGTGATGGTACTGCCACTACGTGATAGTACTTCCACTACTTGATTGTACTGTCACTTCGTGATGGTATGGCCACCTCGTGATGTTACTTCCACTACTTGATTGTACTGTCACTTCGTGATGGTATTGCCACCTCGTGATGTTACTTCCACTACTTGATTGTACTGTCACTTCGTGATGGTATTGTCGCCTCGTGATGGTACTTCCACTTCTTGATTGTACTGTCACTTCGTGATGGTATTGCCACCTCGTGATGGTACTGCCACTACGTGATGGTACTTCCACTACTTGATTGTACTGTCACTTCGTGATGTTAATTCCACTACGTGATTGCACTGTCACTTGGTGATGGTATTGTCACCTCGTGCTGGTACTTCCACTTCTTGATTGCACTGTCACTTCGTGATGGTATTGCCACCTCGTGATGTTACTTCCACTACTTGATTGTACTGTCACTTCGTGATGGTATTGCCACCTCGTGATGGTACTTCCACTACTTGATTGTACTGGCACTTCGTGATGGTACTGCCACTACGTGATGTTACTTCCACTACTTGATTGTACTGTCACTTCGTGATGGTATTGTCGCCTCGTGATGGAACTTCCACTACTTGATTGTACTGGCACTTCGTGATGGTATTGTCACCTCGTGCTGGTACTTCCACTACTTGATTGTACTTGCACTTCGTGATGGTATTGCCACCTCGTGATGTTACTTCCACTACTTGATTGTACTGTCACTTCGTGATGGTACTGCCACCTCGTGATGGTACTTCCACTTCATGATTGTACTGTCACTTCGTGATGGTATTGTCACCTCGTGATGGTACTGCCACTTCGTGATGGTACTTCCACTTCATGATTGTACTGTCACTTCGTGATGGTATTGCCACCTCGTGATGTTACTTCCACTGCTTGATTGTACTGTCACTTCGTGATGGTATTGCCACCTCGTTATGTTACTTCCACTACTTGATTGTACTGTCACTTCGTGATGGTATTGCAACGTCGTGATGGAACTGCCACTACGTGATAGTACTTCCACTACTTGATTGTACTGTCACTTCGTGATGGTATGGCCACCTCGTGATGTTACTTCCACTACTTGATTGTACTGTCACTTCGTGATGGTATTGCCACCTCGTGATGTTACTTCCACTACTTGATTGTACTGTCACTTCGTGATGGTATTGTCGCCTCGTGATGGTACTTCCACTACTTGATTGTACTGTCACTTCGTGATGGTATTGTCACCTCGTGCTGGTACTTCCACTTCTTGATTGAACTGTCACTTCGTGATGGTATTGTCACCTC